>JAVUPR010000108.1:0-543964 GCA_036785695.1 Gentiana straminea
GTTTGGCTTGCCGTTTGTGCCGGCGTGCCTTATTTATCGTTCTGGTCGATATCACATCAGTACTTCAAAGAGAATTACAAACGTTTTTTTTCGTACTCTTTTTTGTACCCATAGAGTACTTAACGGTGTGATTTTGATTCCTTGTACAAGGCCATTCTGGCCTCCGTTTTGCTTGCCGTTTGCGCCGGCGTGCCTTATTTATCGTTCTGGTCGATAACACATCAGTACTTCAATGAGAATGACAAACATTTTTTTTGTACTTTGTTTTGTACCCAAAGAGTACTTAACGGTGTGATTTTTGATTCCTTGTACAAGGCCATTCTGACCTCCGTTTTGCTTGCCGTTTGCGCCGGCATACCTTATTTATCGTTCTGGTCGATACCACATCAGTATTTCAAATAGAATTACAAACATTTTTTTTCGTACTTTTTTTGTACCCATAGAGTACTTAAGCGTGTGATTTTTGATTCCTTGTACAAGGCCATTTCGGCCTCCGTTTTGCTTGCCGTTTGCGCCGGCGTGCCTTATTTATCGTTCGGTCGATATCACATCGTACTTCAAAGAGAATTACAAACGTTTTTTTTCGTACTTTTTTTCGTACCCATACGAGTACTTAACCGTGTGATTTTTGATTCCTTGTACAAGGCCATTCGGCCTCCGTTTTGCTTGCCGTTTGCGCCGGCGTGCCTTATTTATCGTTCGGTCGATATCACATCAGTACTTCAAAGAGAATTACAAACGTTTTTTTCATTCTATTTTTTGTACCCATAGAGTACTTAACGTTGTGATTTTTGATTCCTTGTACAAGGCCATTTTGGCCTCCGTTTTGCTTGCCGTTTGCGCCGGCGTGCCTTATTTATCGTTCTGGTCGATAACACATCAGTACTTCAATGAGAATGACAAACATTTTTTTTTCTACTTTTTTTGTACCCAAAGAGTACTTAACGGTGTGATTTTTGATTCCTTGTACAAGGCCATTCGACCTCCGTTTTGCTTTGCCGTTTGCGCCGGCGTGCCTTATTTATCGTTCTGGTCGATACCACATCAGTATTTCACATAGAATTACTCACATTTTTTTCGTACTTTTTTTCGTACCCATATAGTACCTAAGTGTGTGAATTACAAGCGTTTTTTTTCATACTTTTTTTCGTACCCATAGAGTACTTAACTGTGTGATTTCTGATTCTTTGTACAAGGCCATTCTGGCCTCCGTTTTGCTTGCCGTTTGCGCCGGCGTGCCTTATTTATCGTTCTGGTCTATATCACATCGTACTTCAAAGAGAATTACAAATGTTTTTTTTCGTACTTTTTTTCGTACCCATAGAGTACTTAACTGTGTGATTTTTGATTCCATGTACAAGGCCATTCTGACCTCCGTTTTGCTTGCTGTTTGCGCCGGCGTACCTTATTTATCGTTCTGGTCAATAGCACATCAGTACTTCAAATAGAATTACAAATGTTTTTTTCGTACCCATAGAGTGCCAAATTGTGTGATTTTTGATTCCTTGTACAAGGCCATTCTGGCCTCCTTGCCGTTTGCGCCGGCGTGCATTATTTATCGTTCTGGTCGATATCACATCAGTACTTCCAGAAGAATTACAAATGTTTTTTTTCATACTTTTTTTCGTACCCATAGAGTACTTAACAGTGTGATTTTTGATTCCTTGTACAAGGCCATTCTGGCCTCCGTTTGGCTTGCCGTTTGTGCCGGCGTGCCTTATTTATCGTTCTCGATACCACATCAGTACTTCAAATAGAATTACAAACGTTTTTTTTCGTACTTTTTTCGTACCCATAGAGTACCTAACTGTGTGATTTTTGATTCCATGTACAAGGCCATTCTGGCCTCCGTTTTGCTTGCCGTTTGCGCCGGCGTGCCTTATTTATATTTCTGGTCGATATCACATTAGTACTTCAAAGAGAATTACAAACATTTTTTTTCGTACTTTTTTTCGTACCCATACAGTACTTAACTGTGTGATTTTTGATTCCTTGTACAAGGCCATTTTGGCCTCCGTTTTGCTTGCCGTTTGCGCCGGCGTGCCTTATTTATCGTTCGGTCTATATCACATCGTACTTCAAAGAGAATTACAAATGTTTTTTTCGTACTTTTTTTCGTACCCATAGAGTACTTAACGTGTGATTTTTGATTCCATGTACAAGGCCATTCGACCTCCGTTTTGCTTGCCGTTTGCGCCGGCGTACCTTATTTATCGTTCGGTCAATACCACATCGTACTTCAAATAGAATTACAAACATTTTTTTTTTTCGTACCCCCATAGTGCCAAATTGTGTGATTTTTGATTCCTTGTACAAGGCCATTCTGGCCTCCGTTTTGCTTGCCGTTTGCGCCGGCGTGCATTATTTATCGTTCTGGTCGATATCACATCAGTACTTCCAGAAGAATTACAAATGTTTTTTTCATACTTTTTTTCGTACCCATAGAGTACTTAACAGTGTGATTTTTGATTCTTTGTACAAGGCCATTCTGGCCTCCGTTTGGCTTGCCGTTTGTGCCGGCGTGCCTTATTTATCGTTCTGGTCGATATCACATCAGTACTTCAAAGAGAATTACAAACGTTTTTTTTCGTACTCTTTTTTGTACCCATAGAGTACTTAACGGTGTGATTTTGATTCCTTGTACAAGGCCATTCTGGCCTCCGTTTTGCTTGCCGTTTGCGCCGGCGTGCCTTATTTATCGTTCTGGTCGATAACACATCAGTACTTCAATGAGAATGACAAACATTTTTTTTCGTACTTTGTTTTGTACCCGAAGAGTACTTAACGGTGTGATTTTTGATTCCTTGTACAAGGCCATTCTGACCTCCGTTTTGCTTGCCGTTTGCGCCGGCGTACCTTATTTATCGTTCTGGTCGATACCACATCAGTATTTCAAATAGAATTACAAACATTTTTTTTCGTACTTTTTTTGTACCCATAGAGTACCTAACTGTGTGATTTTTGAGTCCTTGTAACAGGCCATTCTGGCCTCCGTTTTGCTTGCCGTTTGTGCCGGCGTGCCTTATTTATCGTTCGGTCGATATCACATCGGTACTTCAAAGAGAATTACAAACGTTTTTTTTCGTACTTTTTTTCGTACCCATAGAGTACTTAACCGTGTGATTTTTGATTCCTTGTACAAGGCCATTCTGGCCTCCGTTTTGCTTGCCGTTTGCGCCGGCGTGCCTTATTTATCGTTCTGGTCGATATCACATCAGTACTTCAAAGAGAATTACAAACGTTTTTTTCATACTATTTTTTGTACCCATAGAGTACTTAACGTTGTGATTTTTGATTCCTTGTACAAGGCCATTTTGGCCTCCGTTTTGTTTGCCGTTTGCGCCGGCGTGCCTTATTTATCGTTCGGTCGATAACACATCGTACTTCAATGAGAATTACAAACATTTTTTTTTCGTACTTTTTTTGTACCCATAGAGTACTTAACGGTGTGATTTTTGATTCCTTGTACAAGGCCATTTCGACCTCCGTTTTGCTTGCCGTTTGCGCCGGCGTGCCTTATTTATCGTTCGGTCGATATCACATCGTATTTCACATTTCACAAGAGAATTACAACGTGTGAATTACAAGCGTTTTTTTTCATACTTTTTTTCGTACCCATAGAGTACTTAAGCGTGTGATTTTTGATTCCTTGTACAAGGCCATTCGGCCTCCGTTTTGCTTGCCGTTTGCGCCGGCGTGCCTTATTTATCGTTCTGGTCTATATCACATCAGTACTTCAAAGAGAATTACAAATGTTTTTTTTCGTACTTTTTTTCGTACCCATAGAGTACTTAACTGTGTGATTTTTGATTCCATGTACAAGGCCATTCTGACCTCCGTTTTGCTTGCTGTTTGCGCCGGCGTACCTTATTTATCGTTCTGGTCAATACCACATCAGTACTTCAAATAGAATTACAAATGTTTTTTTCGTACCCATAGAGTGCCAAATTGTGTGATTTTTGATTCCTTGTACAAGGCCATTCTGGCCTCCGTTTTGCTTGCCGTTTGCGCCGGCGTGCATTATTTATCGTTCTGGTCGATATCACATCAGTACTTCCAGAAGAATTACAAATGTTTTTTTCATACTTTTTTTCGTACCCATAGAGTACTTAACAGTGTGATTTTTGATTCCTTGTACAAGGCCATTCTGGCCTCCGTTTGGCTTGCCGTTTGTGCCGGCGTGCCTTATTTATCGTTTTGGTCGATACCACATCAGTACTTCAAATAGAATTACAAACGTTTTTTTTCGTACTTTTTTCGTACCCATAGAGTACCTAACTGTGTGATTTTTGATTCCATGTACAAGGCCATTCTGGCCTCCGTTTTGCTTGCCGTTTGCGCCGGCGTGCCTTATTTATCGTTCTGGTCGATATCACATTAGTACTTCAAAGAGAATTACAAACATTTTTTTTCGTACTTTTTTTCGTACCCATAGAGTACTTAACTGTGTGATTTTTGATTCCTTGTACAAGGCCATTCTGGCCTCCGTTTTGCTTGCCGTTTGCGCCGGCGTGCCTTATTTATCGTTCTGGTCGATATCACATCAGTACTTCAAAGAGAATTACAAATGTTTTTTTTCGTACTTTTTTTCGTACCCATAGAGTACTTAACTGTGTGATTTTTGATTCCATGTACAAGGCCATTCGACCTCCGTTTTGCTTGCCGTTTGCGCCGGCGTACCTTATTTATCGTTCGGTCGATACCACATCGTACTTCAAATAGAATTACAAACGTTTTTTTTACTTTTTTTCGTACCCATAGAGTGCCAAATTGTGTGATTTTTGATTCCTTGTACAAGGCCATTCGGCCTCCGTTTTGCTTGCCGTTTGCGCCGGCGTGCATTATTTATCGTTCGGTCGATATCACATCAGTACTTCCTGAAGAATTACAAATGTTTTTTTCATACTTTTTTTCGTACCCATAGAGTACTTAACAGTGTGATTTTTGATTCCTTGTACAAGGCCATTCAAGCCTCCGTTTTGCTTGCCGTTTGTGCCGGCGTGCCTTATTTATCGTTCTGGTCGATATCACATCAGTACTTCAAAGAGAAATACAAACGTTTTTTTTCGTACTCTTTTTTGTACCCATAGAGTACTTAACGGTGTGATTTTGATTCCTTGTACAAGGCCATTCTGGCCTCCGTTTTGCTTGCCGTTTGCGCCGGCGTGCCTTATTTATCGTTCTGGTCGATAACACATCAGTACTTCAATGAGAATGACAAACATTTTTTTTTCGTACTTTGTTTTGTACCCAAAGAGTACTTAACGGTGTGATTTTTGATTCCTTGTACAAGGCCATTCTGACCTCCGTTTTGCTTGCCGTTTGCGCCGGCGTACCTTATTTATCGTTCTGGTCGATACCACATCAGTATTTCAAATAGAATTACAAACACTTTTTTTCGTACTTTTTTTTGTACCCATAGAGTACCTAACTGTGTGATTTTTGATTCCTTGTACCAGGCCATTCTGGCCTCCGTTTTGCTTGCCGTTTGCGCCGGCGTGCCTTATTTATCGTTCGGTCGATATCACATCGCATTTCAAAGAGAATTACAAACGTTTTTTTCGTACTTTTTTTCATACCCATAGAGTACTTAACGTGTGATTTTTGATTCCTTGTACAAGGCCATTCTCGCCTCCGTTTTGCTTGCCGTTTGCGCCGGCGTGCCTTATTTATCGTTCGGTCGATATCACATCGTACTTCAAAGAGAATTACAAACGTTTTTTTTCGTACTTTTTTTCGTACCCATAGAGTACTTAACCGTGTGATTTTTGATTCCTTGTACAAGGCCATTCGGCCTCCGTTTTGCTTGCCGTTTGCGCCGGCGTGCCTTATTTATCGTTCGGTCGATATCACATCGTACTTCAAAGAGAATTACAAACGTTTTTTTCATACTATTTTTTGTACCCATAGAGTACTTAACGTGTGATTTTTGATTCCTTGTACAAGGCCATTCGGCCTCCGTTTTGCTTGCCGTTTGCGCCGGCGTGCCTTATTTATCGTTCGGTCGATAACACATCGTACTTCAAGAGAATTACAAACATTTTTTTTTCTACTTTTTTGTACCCATAGAGTACTTAACGGTGTGATTTTTGATTCCTTGTACAAGGCCATTCGACCTCCGTTTTGCTTGCCGTTTGCGCCGGCGTGCCTTATTTATCGTTCGGTCGATACCACATCGTATTTCAAATAGAATTACAACATTTTTTTTCGTACTTTTTTTCGTACCCATATAGTACTTAACCGTGTGATTTTTGATTCCTTGTACAAGGCCATTCTCGGACTCCGTTTTGCTTGCCGTTTGCGCCGGCGTGCCTTATTTATCGTTCGGTCGATATCACATCGTACTTCAAATAGAATTACAAACGTTTTTTTTCGTACTTTTTTTCGTACCCATAGAGTACTTAACCGTGTGATTTTGATTCTTTGTACAAGGCCATTCGGCCTCCGTTTTGCTTGCCGTTTGCGCCGGCGTGCCTTATTTATCGTTCTGGTCGATATCACATCAGTACTTCAAAGAGAATTACAAACGGTTTTTTTCGTACTTTTTTTCGTACCCATAGAGTACTTAACGGTGTGAATTTGATTCCTTATACAAGGCCATTCTGGCCTCCGTTTTGCTTGCCGTTTGCGCCGGCGTGCCTTATTTATCGTTCTGGTCGATAACACATCAGTACTTCAATGAGAATGACAAACATTTTTTTTCTTACTTTGTTTTGTACCCATAGAGTACTTAACGGTGTGATTTTTGATTCCTTGTACAAGGCCATTCTGACCTCCGTTTTGCTTGCCATTTGCGCCGGCGTACCTTATTTATCGTTCTGGTCGATACCACATCAGTACTTTAAATAGAATTACAAACGTTTTTTTCGTACTTTTTTTCATACCCATAGAGTGCCTAATTGTGTGATTTTTGATTCCTTGTACAAGGCCATCTGGCCTCCGTTTTACTTGCCGTTTGCACCGGCATGCATTATTTATCGTTCTGGTCGATATCACATCAGTACTTCAAAAAGAATTACAAACGTTTTTTTTCGTACTTTTTTTTTCGTACCCATAGAGTACTTAACGTGTGATTTTTGATTCCTTGTACAAGGCCATTCGGCCTCCGTTTTGCTTGCCGTTTGCGCCGGCGTGCCTTATTTATCGTTCGGTCGATAACACATCGTACTTCAAAGAGAATGACAAACATTTTTTTTCGTACTTTTTTTGTACCCATAGAGTACTTAACGGTGTGATTTTTGATTCCTTGTACAAGGCCATTCTGTCCTCCGTTTTGCTTGCCGTTTGCGCCGGCGTACCTTATTTATCGTTCTGGTCGATACCACATCAGTACTTCAAATAGAATTACAAACGTTTTTTTTCGTACTTTTTTTCGTACCCATAGAGTACCTAACTGTGTGATTTTTGATTCCATGTACAAGGCCATTTTGGCCTCCGTTTTGCTTGCCGTTTGCGCCGGCGTGCCTTATTTATATTTCTGGTCGATATCACATTAGTACTTCAAAGAGAATTACAAACATTTTTTTTTCGTACTTTTTTTCGTACCTATAAAGTACTTAACGTGTGATTTTTGATTCCTTGTACAAGGCCATTCTGGCCTCCGTTTTGCTTGCCGTTTGCGCCGGCGTGCCTTATTTATCGTTCTGGTCTATATCACATCAGTACTTCAAAGAGAATTACAAATGTTTTTTTTCGTATTTTTTTTCGTACCGATACAGTACTTAACTGTGTGATTTTTGATTCCATGTACAAGGCCAATCTGACCTCCGTTTTGCTTGCTGTTTGCGCCGGCGTACCTTATTTATCGTTCTGGTCAATACCACATCAGTACTTCAAATAGAATTACAAATTTTTTTTTCGTACCCATAGAGTGCCAAATTGTGTGATTTTTGATTCCTTGTACAAGGCCATTCTGGCCTCCGTTTTGCTTGCCGTTTGCGCCGGCGTGCATTATTTATCGTTCGGTCGATATCACATCGTACTTCAAAGAAGAATTACAAATTTTTTTTTCATACTTTTTTTCGTACCATAGAGTACTTAACGTGTGATTTTTGATTCTTGTACAAGGCCATTCTCGCCTCCGTTTGCTTGCCGTTTGTGCCGGCGTGCCTTATTTATCGTTCGGTCGATATCACATCGTACTTCAAAGAGAATTACAAAAGTTATTTTTCGTACTTTTTTTGTACCCATAGAGTACTTAACGGTGTGATTTTGATTCCTTGTACAAGGCCATTCGGCCTCCGTTTTGCTTGCCGTTTGCGCCGGCGTGCCTTATTTATCGTTCGGTCGATATCACATTAGTACTTCAATGAGAATTACAAACATTTTTTTTCGTACTTTTTTTGTACCCAAGAGTACTTAACGGTGTGATTTTTGATTCCTTGTACAAGGCCATTCGACCTCCGTTTTGCTTGCCGTTTGCGCCGGCGTACCTTATTTATCGTTCTGGTCGATACCACATCAGTATTTCAAATAGAATTACAAACATTTTTTTTCGTACTTTTTTTCGTACCCATAGAGTACTTAACCGTGTGATTTTTGATTCCTTGTACAAGGCCATTCGCCTCCGTTTTGCTTGCCGTTTGCGCCGGCGTGCCTTATTTATCGTTCGGTCGATATCACATCGTACTTCAAAGAGAATTACAAACGTTTTTTTTTCGTACTTTTTTTTTCGTACCCATAGAGTACTTAATTGCGTGTGATTTTTGATTCCTTGTACAAGGCCATTCGGCCTCCGTTTTGCTTGCCGTTTGCGCCGGCGTGCCTTATTTATCGTTCGGTCGATATCACATCGGTACTTCAAGAGAATTACAAACGTTTTTTTCATACTTTTTTTGTACCCATAGAGTACTTAACGGTGTGATTTTTGATTCCTTGTACAAGGCCATTCGCCTCCGTTTTGCTTGCCGTTTGCGCCGGCGTGCCTTATTTATCGTTCGGTCGATACCACATCGTATTTCAATAGAATTACAAATGTTTTTTTTCGTACTTTTTTTCGTACCCATAGAGTACCTAACCGTGTGATTTTTGATTCCTTGTACAAGGCCATTTCGCCTCCGTTTTGCTTGCCGTTTGCGCCGGCGTGCCTTATTTATCGTTCGGTCGATATCACATCAGTACTTCAAAGAGAATTACAAACGTTTTTTTTCGTACTTTTTTTCGTACCCATAGAGTACTTAATTGTGTGATTTTTGATTCTTGTACAAGGCCATTCTGGCCTCCGTTTTGCTTGCCGTTTGCGCCGGCGTGCCTTATTTATCGTTCTGGTCGATATCACATCGTACTTCAAAGAGAATTACAAACGTTTTTTTTCGTACTTTTTTTCGTACCCATAGAGTACTTAACGTGTGATTTTTGATTCTTTGTACAAGGCCATTCGGCCTCCGTTTTGCTTGCCGTTTGCGCCGGCGTGCCTTATTTATCGTTATGGTCGATACACATCGTACTTCAAATGAGAATGACAAACATTTTTTTTTCTTACTTTGTTTTGTACCCATAGAGTACTTAACGGTGTGATTTTTGATTCCTTGTACAAGGCCATTCTGACCTCCGTTTTGCTTGCCGTTTGCGCCGGCGTGCCTTATTTATCGTTCGGTCGATATCACATCGTACTTCAAATAGAATTACAAACGTTTTTTTTCGTACTTTTTTCGTACCCATAGAGTACTTAATTGTGTGATTTTTGATTCCTTGTACAAGGCCATTCCGGCCTCCGTTTTGCTTGCCGTTTGCGCCGGCGTGCCTTATTTATCGTTCTGGTCGATATCACATCAGTACTTCAAAGAGAATTACAAACGTTTTTTTTCGTACTCTTTTTTGTACCCATAGAGTACTTAACGGTGTGATTTTGATTCCTTGTACAAGGCCATTCTGGCCTCCGTTTTGCTTGCCGTTTGCGCCGGCGTGCCTTATTTATCGTTCTGGTCGATAACACATCAGTACTTCAATGAGAATGACAAACATTTTTTTTCGTACTTTGTTTTGTACCCATAGAGTACTTAACGGTGTGATTTTTGATTCCTTGTACAAGGCCATTCTGTCCTCCGTTTTGCTTGCCGTTTGCGCCGGCGTACCTTATTTATCGTTCTGGTCGATACCACATCAGTACTTCAAATAGAATTACAAACGTTTTTTTTCGTACTTTTTTTTCGTACCCATAGAGTACCTAACTGTGTGATTTTTGATTCCTTGTACAAGGCCATTCTGGCCTCCGTTTTGCTTGCCGTTTGCGCCGGCGTGCCTTATTTATCGTTCGGTCGATATCACATTAGTACTTCAAAGAGAATTACAAACGTTTTTTTTCGTACTTTTTTTCGTACCCATAGAGTACTTAACCGTGTGATTTTTGATTCCTTGTACAAGGCCATTCGGCCTCCGTTTTGCTTGCCGTTTGCGCCGGCGTGCCTTATTTATCGTTCGGTCGATATCACATCGGTACTTCAAAGAGAATTACAAATGTTTTTTTCGTACTTTTTTTCGTACCCAGAGTACTTAATCGTGTGATTTTTGATTCCATGTACAAGGCCATTCTGACCTCCGTTTTGCTTGCTGTTTGCGCCGGCGTACCTTATTTATCGTTCTGGTCAATACCACATCAGTACTTCAAATAGAATTACAAATGTTTTTTTCGTACCCATAGAGTGCCAAATTGTGTGATTTTTGATTCCTTGTACAAGGCCATTCTGGCCTCCGTTTTGCTTGCCGTTTGCGCCGGCGTGCATTATTTATCGTTCTGGTCGATATCACATCAGTACTTCCAGAAGAATTACAAATTTTTTTTCATACTTTTTTTCGTACCCATAGAGTACTTAACAGTGTGATTTTTGATTCCTTGTACAAGGCCATTCTGGCCTCCGTTTGGCTTGCCGTTTGTGCCGGCGTGCCTTATTTATCGTTCGGTCGATATCACATCAGTACTTCAAAGAGAAATACAAACGTTTTTTTTCGTACTCTTTTTTGTACCCATAGAGTACTTAACGGTGTGATTTTGATTCCTTGTACAAGGCCATTCTGGCCTCCGTTTTGCTTGCCGTTTGCGCCGGCGTGCCTTATTTATCGTTCTGGTCGATAACACATCAGTACTTCAATGAGAATGACAAACATTTTTTTTGTACTTTGTTTTGTACCCAAAGAGTACTTAACGGTGTGATTTTTGATTCCTTGTACAAGGCCATTCTGACCTCCGTTTTGCTTGCCGTTTGCGCCGGCATACCTTATTTATCGTTCTGGTCGATACCACATCAGTATTTCAAATAGAATTACAAACATTTTTTTTCGTACTTTTTTTCGTACCCATAGAGTACCTAACTGTGTGATTTTTGATTCCTTGTAACAGGCCATTCTGGCCTCCGTTTTGCTTGCCGTTTGCACCGGCGTGCCTTATTTATCGTTCGGTCGATATCACATCGTACTTCAAAGAGAATTACAAACGTTTTTTTTCGTACTTTTTTTCGTACCCATACGAGTACTTAACCGTGTGATTTTTGATTCCTTGTACAAGGCCATTCGCCTCCGTTTTGCTTGCCGTTTGCGCGGCGTGCCTTATTTATCGTTCTGGTCGATATCACATCAGTACTTCAAAGAGAATTACAAACGTTTTTTTCATACTCTTTTTTGTACCCATAGAGTACTTAACGTTGTGATTTTTGATTCCTTGTACAAGGCCATTCTGGCCTCCGTTTTGCTTGCCGTTTGCGCCGGCGTGCCTTATTTATCGTTCTGGTCGATAACACATCAGTACTTCAATGAGAATGACAAACATTTTTTTTTGTACTTTGTTTTGTACCCAAAGAGTACTTAACGGTGTGATTTTTGATTCCTTGTACAAGGCCATTCTGACCTCCGTTTTGCTTTCCATTTGCGCCGGCGTACCTTATTTATCGTTCTGGTCGATACCACATCAGTATTTCACATAGAATTACACACATTTTTTTCGTACTTTTTTTCGTACCCATAGAGTACCTAACTGTGTGATTTTTGATTCCTTGTACAAGGCCATTCTGGCCTCCGTTTTGCTTGCCGTTTGCGCCGGCTTGCCTTATTTATCGTCCGGTCGATATCACATCGTACTTCAAAGAGAATTACAAACGTTTTTTTTCGTACTTTTTTTCGTACCCATAGAGTACTTAAGCGTGTGATTTTTGATTCCTTGTACAAGGCCATTCGGCCTCCGTTTTGCTTGCCGTTTGCGCCGGCGTGCCTTATTTATCGTTCGGTCGATATCACATTAGTACTTCAAAGAGAATTACAAACGTTTTTTTTCGTACTCTTTTTGTACCCATATAGTACTTAAATTTGTGTGATTTTTGATTCCTTGTACAAGGCCATTCGGCCTCCGTTTTGCTTGCCGTTTGCGCCGGCGTGCCTTATTTATCGTTCGGTCGATATCACATCAGTACTTCAAAGAGAATTACAAATGTTTTTTTTCGTACTTTTTTTCGTACCCATAGAGTACTTAATTGTGTGATTTTTGATTCCTTGTACAAGGCCATTCTGACCTCCGTTTTGCTTGCCGTTTGCGCCGGCGTGCCTTATTTATCGTTCGGTCGATATCACATCGTACTTCAAAGAGAATTACAAACGTTTTTTTTCGTATTTTTTTTTCGTACCCATAGAGTACTTAACTCGTGTGATTTTTGATTCCTTGTACAAGGCCATTCTGGCCTCCGTTTTGCTTGCCGTTTGCGCCGGCGTGCCTTATTTATCGTTCTGGTCGATATCACATTAGTACTTCAAAGAAAATTACAAACGTTTTTTTTCGTACCCATAGAGTACTTAACTGTGTGATTTTTGATTCCTTGTAAAAGGCCATTCTGGCCTCCGTTTTGCTTGCCGTTTGCGCCGGCGTGCCTTATTTATCGTTCGGTCGATATCACAACAGTACTTCAAAGAGAATTTCAAACTTTTTTTTTACCCATAGAGTACTTAACGGTGTGATTTTGATTCCTTGTACAAGGCCATTCTGGCCTCCGTTTTGCTTGCCGTTTGCGCCGGCGTGCCTTATTTATCGTTCTGGTCGATAACACATCTGTACTTCAATGAGAATTACAAACATTTTTTTTCGTACTTTTTTTCGTACCCATACAATACTTAACTGTGTGATTTTTGATTCCTTGTACAAGGCCATTCTGGCCTCCGTTTTGCTTGCCGTTTGCGCCGGCGTGCATTATTTATCGTTCTGGTCGATATCACATCAGGTCTTCAAAAAGAATTACAAACATTTTTTTTTGTACTTTTTTTCGTACCCATAGAGTACTTAACTGTGTGATTTTTTATTCCTAGTACAAGGCCATTCTGGCCTCCGTTTTGCTTGCCGTTTGCGCCGGCGTGCCTTATTTATCGTTCTGGTCGATTTCACATCAGTACTTCAAAGAGAATTACAAACGTTTTTTTTCGTACTCTTTTTTGTACCCACAGAGTACTTAACGGTGTGATTTTGATTCCTTGTACAAGGCCATTCTGGCCTCCGTTTTGCTTGCCGTTTGCGCCGGCGTGCCTTATTTATCGTTCTGGTCGATAACACATCAATACTTCAATGAGAATGACAAACATTTTTTTTCGTACTTTGTTTTGTACCCATAGAGTACTTAACGGTGTGATTTTTGATTCCTTGTACAAGGCCATTATGTCCTCCGTTTTGCTTGCCGTTTGCTCCGGCGTACCTTATTTATCGTTCTGGTCGATACCACATCCGTACTTCAAATAGAATTACAAACGTTTTTTTTCATACTTTTTTTCGTACCCATAGAGTACCTAACTGTGTGATTTTTGATTCCCTGTAAAAGCCCATTCTGGCCTCCGTTTTGCTTGCCGTTTGCGCCGGTGTGCCTTATTTATCGTTCTGGTCGATATCAAATCAGTACTTCAAAGAGAATTTCAAACGTTTTTTTTCGTACTTTTTTTCGTACCCATACAGTACTTAACTGTGTGATTTTTGATTACTTGTACAAGGCCATTCGGCCTCCGTTTTGCTTGCCGTTTGCGCCGGCGTGCCTTATTTATCGTTCGGTCGATATCACATCAGTACTTCAAAGAGAATTAAAAATGTTTTTTTTCATACTTTTTTTCGTACCCAGAGAGTACTTAACTGTGTGATTTTGGATTCCTTGTGCAAGGCCATTCTGGCCTCCTTTTTGCTTGCCGTTTGCGCCGGCGTGCCTTATTTATCGGTCTGGTCGATATCACATAAGTACTTCAAAGAGAATTACAAAATTTTTTTTTCGTACTCTTTTTTATACCCATAGAGTACTTAACGGTGTGATTTTGATTCCTTGTACAAGGCCATTCTGGACTCCGTTTTGCTTGCCGTTTGCGTCGGCGTGCCTTATTTATCGTTCTGGTCGATAACACATCAGTACTTCAATGATAATTACAAACATTTTTTTTTGTACCCATAGAGTACTTAACGGTGTGATTTTTTATTCCTTGTACAAGGCCATCCTGACCTCCGTTTTGCTTGCCGTTTGAGCCGGCGTACCTTATTTATCGTTCTTGTCGATACCACATCAGTTCTTCAAAGAGAATTACAAATGTTTTTTCAAATTTTTTTTTTGTACCATATAGAGTACTTAACGTGCCTTATTTATCGTGTGATTTTTGATTCCTTGTACAAGGCCATTTCGGCCTCCGTTTTGCTTGCCGTTTGCGCCGGCGTGCCTTATTTATCGTTCGGTCGATATCACATCGTACTTCAAAGAGAATTACAAACGTTTTTTTTCGTACTTTTTTTGTACCCATAGAGTACTTAAATGTGTGATTTTTGATTCCTTGTACAAGCCATTCGGCCTCCGTTTTGCTTGCCGTTTGCGCCGGCGTGCCTTATTTATCGTTCGGTCGATATCACATCGTACTTCAAAGAGAATTACAAACATTTTTTTCGTACTTTTTTGTACCCACTTAAGAGTACTTAACGGTGTGATTTTTGATTCCTTGTACAAGGCCATTCTCGCCTCCGTTTTGCTTGCCGTTTGCGCCGGCGTGCCTTATTTATCGTTCTGGTCGATATCTCATCAGTACTTCAAAGAGAATTACAATCATTTTTTTCGTACTTTTTTGCGTACCCATAGAGTACTTAACTATGTGATTTTTGATTCCTTGTACAAGGCCATTATTGCCTCCGTTTTTCTTGCCGTTTGCGCCGGCGTGCCTTATTTATCGTTTTGGTCGATATCACATCAGTACTTCAATGAGAATAACAAATGTTTTTTTTCGTACTTTTTTTCATACCATAGAGTACTTAACTGTGTGATTTTTGATTCCTTGTACAAGGCCATTTTGGCCTCCGTTTTGCTTGCCGTTTGCGCCGGCGTGCCTTATTTATCGTTCTGGTCGATATCACATCAGTACTTCAAAGAGAATTACAAACGTTTTTTTTTTCGTACTCTTTTTCATACCCATAGAGTACTTAACGGTGTGATTTTTTATTCCTTGTAAAAGGCCATTCTGGCCTCCGTTTTGCTTTCCGTTTGCGCCGGCGTGCCTTATTTATCGTTCTGGTCGATAACACATCAGTACTTAAATGAGAATTACAAACGTTTTTTTCGTAGTTTGTTTCGTACCCATAGAGTACTTAACTGTGTGATTTTTGGTTCCTTGTACAAGGCCATTCTGACCTCCGTTTTGCTTGCCGTTTGCGCCGGCGTGCCTTATTTATCGTTCTGGTCGATACCACATCAGTACTTCAAAGAGAATTACAAACGTTTTTTTTCGTACTTTTTTTATTACCCATAGAGTACTTAACTGTGTGATTTTTGATTCCTTGTACAAGGCCATTCCGGCCTCCGTTTTGCTTGCCGTTTGCGCCGGCGTGCCTTATTTATCGTTCTGGTCGATAACACATCAGTACTTCAATGAGAATTACAAACGTTTTTTTTCGTATTTTGTTTCGTACCCATAGAGTACTTAACTGTGTGATTTTTGATTCCTTATACAAGGCCATTCTGACCTCCGTTTTGCTTGCCGTTTGCACCGGCGTTCCTTATTTATCGTTCTGGTCGATACCACATCAGTACTTCAAAGAGAATTACAAACGTTTTTTTTCGTACTTTTTATATTACCCAAGGAGTACTTAACTGTGTGATTGTTGATTCCTTGTACAAGGCCATTCTGGCCTCAGTTTTGCTTGCCGTTTGCGTCGGCGTGCCTTATTTATCGTTCTGGTCGGTATCACATCAGTACTTCCAAAAGAATTACAAACGTTTTTTTTCGTACTTTTTTCCGTACCCATAGAGTACTTAATAGTGTGATTTTTGATTTCTTGTACAAGGCCATTATGGCCTCTGTATTGCTTGCCGTTTGCGCCGGCGTGCCTTATTTATCGTTCTGGTCGATATCACATCAGTACTTCAAAGAGAATTACAAACGTTTTTTTTCGTACTCTTTTTTGTACCCATATAGTACTTAACGGTGTGATTTTTGATTCTATGTACAAGGCCGTTCTGGCCTCTGTTTTGCTTGCCGTTTGCACCGGCATGCCTTATTTATCGTTCTAGTCGATATCACATCAGTACTTCACAGAGAATTACAAACGTTTTTTTCGTACTTATTTTCGTACCCAGAGAGTACTTAACTGTGTGATTTTTGATTACTTGTACAAGGCCATTCTGGCCTCCATTTTGCTTGCCGTTTGCGCCGGCGTACCTTATTTATCGTTCTGGTCAATATCACATCAGTACTTAAAAGAGAATTACAAACGTTTTTTTTCGTACTACCCACAGTGTACTTAACTGTGTGATTTTTGATTCCTTGTACAAGGCCATTCTGGCCTCTGTTTTGCGTGCCGTTTGCGCCGGCGTGCCTTATTTATCGTTCTGGTCGATATCACTTCAGTACTTCAAAGAGAATTACAAACGTTTTTTTCGTATTTTTTTCATACCCTTAGAGTACTTAACTGTGTGATTTTTGATTCCTTGTACAAGGCCATTCTGGCCTCCGTTTTTCTTGCCGTTTACGCCGGCGTGCCTTATTTATCGTTCTGGTCGATATCACATCAGTACTTCAAAGAGAATTACAAAAGTTTTTTTTCATACTATTTTTTGTACCCATAGAGTACTTAACGGTGTGATTTTTGATTCCTTGTACAAGGCCATTCTGGCCTCCGTTTTGCTTTCCGTTTGCGCCGGCGTGCCTTATTTATTGTTCTGGTCGATAACAGATCAGTATTTCAATGAGAATTACAAACGTTTTTTTTTCATACTTTTTTTTGTACCCATAGAGTACTTAACTCTGTGATTTTGATTTCTTGTACAAGGCCATTCTGACCTCCGTTTTGCTTGCCGTTTGCGCCGGCGTGCCTTATTTATCGTTCTGGTTGATATCACATCAGTACTTCAAAGAGAATTACAAACATTTTTTTTCGTACTTTTTTCGTACCCATATAGTACTTAACTGTGTGATTTTTGATTCCTTGTACAAGGCCATTCTGGCCTCCGTTTTGCTTGCCATTTGCGCCGGCGTGCCTTATTTATCGTTCTGGTCGATATCACATCAGTACTTCAAAGAGAATTACAAATATTTTTTTTCGTATTTTTTTCGTACCCATAGAGTACTTAATTGTGTGATTTTTGATTCCTTGTACAAGGCCATTCTGGCCTCCGTTTTGCTTGCCGTTTGCGCCGGCGTGCCTTATTTATCATTTTGGTCGATATCACTTAGGTACTTCAAAGAGAATTACAAACGTTTTTTTCGTATTTTTTTCATACCCTTAGAGTACTTAACTGTGTGATTTTTGATTCCTTGTACAAGGCCATTCTGGCCTCCGTTTTACTTGCCGTTTACGCTGGCGTGCCTTATTTATCGTTCGGTCGATAACACATCGTACTTCAAAGAGAATTACAAACGTTTTTTTCGTACTTTTTTTGTACCCATAGAGTACTTAACGGTGTGATTTTTGATTCCTTGTACAAGGCCATTCTCGTCCTCCGTTTTGCTTTCCGTTTGCGCCGGCGTGCCTTATTTATCGTTCGGTCGATACCACATCGTATTTCAAAGAGAATTACAAACGTTTTTTTTGTACTTTTTTTTGTACCCATAGAGTACTTAACGCGTGTGATTTTGATTCCTTGTACAAGGCCATTTTGGCCTCCGTTTTGCTTGCCGTTTGCGCCGGCGTGCCTTATTTATCGTTCGGTCGATATCACATCGTACTTCAAAGAGAATTACAAACGTTTTTTTTCGTACTTTTTTCGTACCCATAGAGTACTTAATAGTGTGATTTTGATTTCTTGTACAAGGCCATTATGGCCTCCGTTTTGCTTGCCATTTGCGCCGGCGTGCCTTATTTATCGTTCGGTCGATATCACATCGCATACTTCAAAGAGAATTACAAATTTTTTTTCGTATTTTTTTTGTACCCATAGAGTACTTAACGGTGTGATTTTTGATTCCTTGTACAAGGCCATTCTGGCCTCCGTTTTGCTTGCCGTTTGCGCCGGCGTGCCTTATTTATCGTTCTAGTCGATATCACATTAGTACTTCAAAGAGAATTACAAACGTTTTTTTCGTACTTATTTTTGTACCCATAGAGTACTTAATGGTGTGATTTTTGATTCCTTGTACAAGGCCATTCTGGCCACCGTTTTGCTTGCCGTTTGCGCCGGCGTGCCTTATTTATCGTTCTGGTCGATATCACATCAGTACTTCAAAGAGAATTACAAACGTTTTTTTTCGTAATTTTTTTGTACCCATAGAGTACTTAATGGTGTGAATTTTGATTCCTTGTACAAGGCCATTCTGGCCTCCGTTTTGATTTCCGTTTGCGCCGGCGTACCTTATTTATCGTTCTGGTCGATACCACATCAGTACTTCAAAGAGAATTACAAATGTTTTTTTTTGTACTTTTTTTTGTACCCATAGAGTACTTAACTGTGTGATTTTTGATTCCTTGTACAAGGCCATTCGGCCTCCGTTTTGCTTGCCGTTTGCGCCGGCGTGCCTTATTTATCGTTCTGGTCGATATCACATTAGTACTTCAAAGAGAATTACAAACGTTTTTTTTTCGTACTTTTTTTCGTACCCATAGAGTACTTAACTAGTGTGATTTTTGATTCTTGTACAAGGCCATTATGGCCTCCGTTTTGCTTGCCGTTTGCGCCGGCGTGCCTTATTTATCGTTCTGGTCGATATCACATCAGTACTTCAAAGAGAATTACAAACGTTTTTTTTTTTTTCATACTTTTTTTCGTACCCATAGAGTACTTAACCGTGTGATTTTTGATTCCTTGTACAAGGCCATTCGGCCTCCGTTTTGCTTGCCGTTTGCACCGGCGTGCCTTATTTATCGTTCTGGTCGATATCACATCAGTACTTCAAAGAGAATTACAAACGTTTTTTTCGTACTTTTTTTCGTACACATAGAGTACTTAACTGTGTGATTTTTGATTCCTTGTAAAAGTCCATTCTGGCCTCCGTTTTGCTTGCCGTTTGCGCCGGCGTGCCTTATTTATCGTTATGGTCGATATCACATATGTACTTCAAAGGGAATTACAAACGTTTTTTTTGTACTTTTTTTCGTAACCATAGAGTACTTAACTGTGTGATTTTTTATTCCTTGTACCAGGCCAATCTGGCCTCCATTTTGCTTGACGTTTGCGCCGGCGTGCCTTATTTATCGTTCGGTCGATATCACATCAGTACTTCAATGATAATTACAAACGTTTTTTTTCGTACTTTTTTTGTACTTAACGGTGTGATTTTGATTCCTTGTACAAGGCCATTCTGGACTCCGTTTTGCTTGCCGTTTGCGTCGGCGTGCCTTATTTATCGTTCGGTCGATAACACACATCGTACTCAATGATAATTACAAATTTTTTTTTTTTTTTGTACCCATAGAGTACTTAACGGTGTGATTTTTGATTCCTTGTACAAGGCCATCCTGACCTCCGTTTTGCTTGCCGTTTGAGCCGGCGTACCTTATTTATCGTTCTTGTCGATACCACATCAGTTCTTCAAAGAGAATTACAAATGTTTTTTTTCGTACCTATAGAGTACTTAACTGTGTGATTTTTGATTCCTTGTACAAGGCCATTCTGGCCTCCGTTTTGCTTGCCGTTTGCGCCGGCGTGCCTTATTTATCGTTCGGTCGATATCACATCGTACTTCAAAGAGAATTACAAACGTTTTTTTTCGTACTTTTTTTCGTACCCATAGAGTACTTAAATGTGTGATTTTTGATTCCTTGTACAAGGCCATTCGGCCTCCGTTTTGCTTGCCGTTTGCGCCGGCGTGCCTTATTTATCGTCCCGGTCGATATCACATCGTACTTCAAAGAGAATTACAAACGTTTTTTTTCGTACTTTTTTTGTACCCACGAGTACTTAACGGTGTGATTTTGATTCCTTGTACAAGGCCATTCGGCCTCCGTTTTGCTTGCCGTTTGCGCCGGCGTGCCTTATTTATCGTTCGGTCGATATCACATCGGTACTTCAAAGAGAATTACAATCGTTTTTTTTCGTACTTTTTTTTGCGTACCCATAGAGTACTTAACGTGTGATTTTTGATTCCTTGTACAAGGCCATTATTGCCTCCGTTTTTCTTGCCGTTTGCGCCGGCGTGCCTTATTTATCGTTTTGGTCGATATCACATCAGTACTTCAATGAGAATAACAAATGTTTTTTTCGTACTTTTTTTCATACCCATAGAGTACTTAACTGTGTGATTTTTGATTCCTTGTACAAGGCCATTTTGGCTTCCGTTTTGCTTGCCGTTTGCGCCGGCGTGCCTTATTTATCGTTCTGGTCGATATCACATCAGTACTTCAAAGAGAATTACAAACGTTTTTTTTTCGTACTCTTTTTCATACCCATAGAGTACTTAACGGTGTGATTTTTTATTCCTTGTAAAAGGCCATTCTGGCTTCCGTTTTGCTTTCCGTTTGCGCCGGCGTGCCTTATTTATCGTTCTGGTCGATAACACATCAGTACATAAATGAGAATTACAAACGTTTTTTTTCGTAGTTTGTTTCGTACCCATATAGTACTTAACTGTGTGATTTTTGGTTCCTTGTACAAGGCCATTCTGACCTCCGTTTTGCTTGCCGTTTGCGCCGGCGTGCCTTATTTATCGTTCTGGTCGATACCACATCAGTACTTCAAAGAGAATTACAAACGTTTTTTTTCGTACTTTTTTTTTACCCATAGAGTACTTAATTGTGTGATTTTTGATTCCTTGTACAAGGCCATTCCGGCCTCCGTTTTGCTTGCCGTTTGCGCCGGCGTGCCTTATTTATCGTTCTGGTCGATAACACATCAGTACTTCAATGAGAATTACAAACGTTTTTTTTTCGTATTTTGTTTCGTACCCATAGAGTACTTAACTGTGTGATTTTTGATTCCTTATACAAGGCCATTCTGACCTCCGTTTTGCTTGCCGTTTGCGCCGGCGTTCCTTATTTATCGTTCTGGTCGATACCACATTAGTACTTCAAAGAGAATTACAAACGTTTTTTTTCGTACTTTTTATATTACCCAAGGAGTACTTAACTGTGTGATTGTTGATTCCATGTACAAGGCCATTCCGGCCTCAGTTTTGCTTGCCGTTTGCGTCGGCGTGCCTTATTTATCGTTCTGGTCGGTATCACATCAGTACTTCCAAAAGAATTACAAACGTTTTTTTCGTACTTTTTTCCGTACCCATAGAGTACTTAATAGTGTGATTTTTGATTTCTTGTACAAGGCCATTATGGCCTCTGTATTGCTTGCCGTTTGCACCGGCGTGCCTTATTTATCGTTCTGGTCGATATCACATCAGTACTTCAAAGAGAATTACAAACGTTTTTTTTCATACTCTTTTTTGTACCCATATAGTACTTAACGGTGTGATTTTTGATTCTATGTACAAGGCCGTTCTGGCCTCTGTTTTGCTTACCGTTTGCACCGGCATGCCTTATTTATCGTCCTAGTCGATATCACATCAGTACTTCACAGAGAATTACAAACATTTTTTTTCGTACTTATTTTCGTACCCAGAGAGTACTTAACTGTGTGATTTTTGATTACTTGTACAAGGCCATTCTGGCCTCCATTTTGCTTGCCGTTTGCGCCGGCGTACCTTATTTATCGTTCTGGTCGATATCACATCAGTACTTAAAAGAGAATTACAAACGTTTTTTTTCGTACTACCCATAGTGTACTTAACTGTGTGATTTTTGATTCCTTGTACAAGGCCATTCGGCCTCCGTTTTGCTTGCCGTTTGCGCCGGCGTGCCTTATTTATCGTTCGGTCGATATCACTTCAGTACTTCAAAGAGAATTACAAACGTTTTTTTCGTATTTTTTTCATACCCATAGAGTACTTAACTGTGTGATTTTTGATTCCTTGTACAAGGCCATTCTGGCCTCCGTTTTTCTTGCCGTTTACGCCGGCGTGCCTTATTTATCGTTCTGGTCGATATCACATCAGTACTTCAAAGAGAATTACAAAAGTTTTTTTTCATACTATTTTTTGTACCCATAGAGTACTTAACGGTGTGATTTTTGATTCCTTGTACAAGGCCATTCTGGCCTCCGTTTTGCTTTCCGTTTGCGCCGGCGTGCCTTATTTATTGTTCTGGTCGATAACAGATCAGTATTTCAATGAGAATTACAAACGTTTTTTTTCATACTTTTTTTTTGTACCCATAGAGTACTTAACGCTGGGATTTTGATTCCTTGTACAAGGCCATTCTGACCTCCGTTTTGCTTGCCGTTTGCGCCGGCGTGCCTTATTTATCGTTCTGGTTGATATCACATCAGTACTTCAAAGAGAATTACAAACATTTTTTTTCGTACTTTTTTCGTACCCATATAGTACTTAACTGTGTGATTTTTGATTCCTTGTACAAGGCCATTCTGGCCTCCGTTTTGCTTGCCATTTGCGCCGGCGTGCCTTATTTATCGTTTTGGTCGATATCACATCAGTACTTCAAAGAGAATTACAAATATTTTTTTTCGTATTTTTTTTCGTACCCATAGAGTACTTAACTGTGTGATTTTTGATTCCTTGTACAAGGCCATTCTAGCCTCCGTTTTGCTTGCCGTTTGTGCCGGCGTGCCTTATTTATCATTTTGGTCGATATCACTTCAGTACTTCAAAGAGAATTACAAACGTTTTTTTTCGTACTCTTTTTCGTACCCATAGAGTACTTAATGGTGTGATTTTTGATTCCTTGTACAAGGCCATTCAGGCCTCCGTTTTGCTTGCCGTTTGCGCCGGCGTGCCTTATTTATCGTTCTGGTCGATAACACATCAGTACTTCAATAAGAATTACAAACGTTATTTTTCGTATTTTGTTTCGTACCCATAGAGTACTTAACTGTGTGATTTTTGATTCCTTGTACAAGGCCATTCTGTCCTCCGTTTTGCTTGCTGTTTGCGCCGGCGTTCCTTATTTATCGTTCGGTCGATACCACATCAGTACTTCAAAGAGAGTTACAAACGTTTTTTTTGTACTTTTTATATTACCCAAGGAGTACTTAACTGTGTGATTGTTGATTCCTTGTACAAGGCCATTCTGGCCTCAGTTTTGCTTGCCGTTTGCGTCGGCGTGCCTTATTTATCGTTCTGGTCGGTATCACATCAGTACTTCCAAAAGAATTACAAACGTTTTTTTTTTCGTACTTTTTTCCGTACCCATAGAGTACTTAATCGTGTGATGTTTGATTTCTTGTACAAGGCCATTATGGCCTCTGTATTGCTTGCCGTTTGGTCCGGCGTGCCTTATTTATCGTTCTGGTCGATATCACATCAGTACTTCAAAGAGAATTACAAACGTTTTTTTTCGTACTCTTTTTTGTACCCATATAGTACTTAACGGTGTGATTTTTGATTCTATGTACAAGGCCGTTCTGGCCTCTGTTTTGCTTGCCGTTTGCACCGGCATGCCTTATTTATCGTTCTAGTCGATATCACATCAGTACTTCACAGAGAATTACAAACGTTTTTTTTCGTACTTATTTTTGTACCCATAGAGTACTTAACGGTGTGATTCTGGACTCCGTTTTGCTTGCCGTTTGCGCCGGCGTGCCTTACTTATCGTTCTGGTCGATATCACATCAGTACTTCAAAGAGAATTACAAACATTTTTTTTCGTAAATTTTTTGCTACCCATAGAGTACTTAATGGTGTGAATTTTGATTCTTTGTACGAGGCCATTCTGGCCTCCGTTTTGATTTCCGTTTGCGCTGGCGTACCTTATTTATCATTCTGGTCGATACCACATCAGTACTTCAAAGAGAATTATAAATGTTTTTTTGTACTTTTTTTTCGTACCCATAGAGTACTTAACTGTGTGATTTTTGATTCCTTGTACAAGGCCATTCTGGCCTCCGTTTTGCTTGCCGTTTGCGCCGGCGTGCATTATTTATCGTTCTGGTCGATATCACATTAGTACTTCAAAGAGAATTACAAACATTTTTTTTCGTACTTTTTTTCGTACCCATAGAGTGCCTAACTATGTGATTTTTGATTCCTTGTACAAGGCCATTCTGGCCTCCGTTTTGCTTGCTGTTTGCGCCGGCGTGCCTTATTTATCGTTCTGGTCGATATCACATCATTACTTCAAAGAGAATTACAAACTTTTTTTTTCATACTTTTTTCGTACCCATAGAGTACTTAACTGTGTGATTTTTGATTCCTTGTACAAGGCCATTCTGGCCTCCGTTTTGCTTGCCGTTTGCGCCGGCGTGCCTTATTTATCGTTCGGTCGATATCACATCAGTACTTCAAAGAGAATTACAAACGTTTTTTTCGTACTTTTTTTCGTACATATAGAGTACTTAACTGTGTGATTTTTGATTCCTTGTAAAAGTCCATTCTGGCCTCCGTTTTGCTTGCCGTTTGCGCCGGCGTGCCTTATTTATCGTTATGGTCGATATCACATCTGTACTTCAAAGGGAATTACAAACGTTTTTTTGTACTTTTTTTCGTACCCATAGAGACTTAACTGTGTGATTTTTTATTCCTTGTACCAGGCCAATCTGGCCTCCATTTTGCTTGACGTTTGCGCCGGCGTGCCTTATTTATCGTTCTGGTCGATATTACATCAGTACTTCAAAGAGAATTACAAACGGTTTTTTTCGTACTTTTTTTGTACTTAACGGTGTGATTTTGATTCCTTGTACAAGGCCATTCTGGCCTCCGTTTTGCTTTCCGTTTGCGCCGGTGTGCCTTATTTATTGTTTTGGTTGATAACACATCAGTACTTCAATGAGAATGACAAACCATTTTTTTCTTACATCATTTTGTACCCATAGAGTACTTAACGGTGTGATTTTTGATTCTTTGTACAAGGTCATTCTGACCTCCGTTTTGCTTTCCGTTTGCGCCGGCGTACCTTATTTATCGTTCTGGTCGATACCACATCAGTACTTCGAATAGAATTACAAACATTTTTTTTCGTACTTTTTTTCGTACCCATAGAGTGCCTAACTGTGTGATTTTTGATTCCTTGTACAAGGCCATTCTGGCCTCCGTTTTGCTTGCCGTTTGCGACGGCGTGCCTTATTTATCGTTCTGGTCGATATCACATCAGTACTTCAAAAAGAATTACAAATGTTTTTTTTCGTACTTTTTTTCGTACCCATACAGTTAACTGTGTGATTTTTGATTCCTTGTACAAGGCCATTCTTGCCTCCGTTCTGCTTGCTATTTGTGCCGGCGTGCCTTATTTATCGTTATGGTCGATATCACATCATTACTTCATAGAGAATTACAAATGTTTTTTTTCGTACTTTTTTTCGTACCCATAGAGTACTTAACTGTGTGATTTTTGATTTTCTTTTACAATGCCATTCTGGCCTCCGTTTTGCTTGCCGTTTGCGCATGCGTGCCTTATTTATCGTTCTGGTCGATATCACTTTAGTACTTCAAAGAGAATTACAAACGTTTTTTTCGTACTCTTTTTCGTACCCATAGAGTACTTAACAGTGTGATTTTTGATTCCTTGTACAAGGCCATTCTGGCCTCCGTTTTGCTTGCCGATTGCGACGGCGTGTCTTATTTATCGTTCTGGTCGATAACACATTAGTACTTCAATAAGAATTACAAATGTTTTTTTTCATACTTTGTTTCGTACCCATAGAGTACTTAACTGTGTGATTTTTGATTCCTTGTACAAGGCCATTCTGACCTCTGTTTTTCATGCCGTTTGCGCCGGCATTCCTTATTTATCGTTCTGGTCGATACCAAATCAGTACTTCAAAGAGAATTACAAATGTTTTTTTCGTACTTTTTTTATTACCCATAGAGTACTTAACTGTGTGATTTTTGATTCCTTGTACAAGGCCATTCTGGGCTCCGTTTTTCTTGCCGTTTGCTCCGGCGTGCCTTATTTATCGTTCTGGTCGATATCACATCAGTACTTCAAAGAGAATTACAAACGTTTTTTTTCATACTTTTTTTTGTACCCATAGAGTACTTAACTGTGTGATTTTTCATTCCTTGAAAAAGGCAATTATGGCCTCTGTTTTGCTTTCCGTTTGCGCCGGCGTCCCTTATTTATCATTCTGGTCGATAGCACATCAGTACTTCAAAGAGAATTACAAACGATTTTTTTCGTACTCTTTTTTGTACCCATAGAGTACTTAACGGTATGATTTTTGATTCCTTGTACAAGCCCATTATGGCCTCCGTTTTGCTTGCCGTTTGCGCCGGCGTGCCTTATTTATCGTTCTGGTCGATAACAGATCAGTACTTCAATAAGAATTACAAACATTTTTTTCGTACTTTGTTTTGTACCCAGAGAGTACTTAACGGTGAGATTTTTGATTTCTTGTACAAGGTCATTCTGACCTCCGTTTTGCTTGCCGTTTATGCCGGCGTGCCTTATTTATCGTTCTGGTCGATACCACATCAGTACTTCAAAGAGAATTACAAACGTTTTTTTTCATACTTTTTTTCGTACCCAGAGAGTACTTAACTGTGTGATTTTTGATTACTTGTACAAGGCCATTCTGGCCTCCATTTTGCTTGCCGTTTGCGCCGGCGTACCTTATTTATCGTTCTGGTCGATATCAAATCGTACTTAAAAGAGAATTACAAACGTTTTTTTTCGTACTTTTTTTCGTACCCATAGTGTACTTAATCGTGTGATTTTTGATTCCTTGTACAAGGCCATTCGGCCTCTCGTTTTGCGTGCCGTTTGCGCCGGCGTGCCTTATTTATCGTTCGGTCGATATCACTTCAGTACTTCAAAGAGAATTACAAACGTTTTTTTCGTATTTTTTTCGTACCCTTAGAGTACTTAACTGTGTGATTTTTGATTCCTTGTACAAGGCCATTCTGGCCTCTGTTTTTCTTGCCGTTTACGCCGGCGTGCCTTATTTGTCGTTCTGGTCGATATCACATCAGTACTTCAAAGAGAATTACAAAAGTTTTTTTTCATACTATTTTTTGTACCCATAGAGTACTTAACGGTGTGATTTTTGATTCCTTGTACAAGGCCATTCTGGCCTCCGTTTTGCTTTCCGTTTGCGCCGGCGTGCCTTATTTATTGTTCTGGTCGATAACAGATCAGTATTTCAATGAGAATTACAAACGTTTTTTTTTTCATACTTTGTTTTGTACCCATAGAGTACTTAACGCTGTGATTTTGATTCCTTGTACAAGGCCATTCTGACCTCCGTTTTGCTTGCCGTTTGCACCGGCGTGCCTTATTTATCGTTCTGGTTGATATCACATCAGTACTTCAAAGAGAATTACAAACACTTTTTTTCATACTTTTTTCGTACCCATACAGTACTTAACTGTGTGATTTTTGATTCCTTGTACAAGGCCATTTTGGCCTCCGTTTTGCTTGCCATTTGCGCCGGCGTGCCTTATTTATCGTTCTGGTGGATATCACATCAGTACTTCAAAGAGAATTACAAATATTTTTTTCGTATTTTTTTTTCGTACCCATAGAGTACTTAACTGTGTGATTTTTGATTCCTTGTACAAGGCCATTCTGGCCTCCGTTTTGCTTGCCGTTTGCGCCGGCGTGCCTTATTTTTCATTTTGGTCGATATCACTTCAGTACTTCAAAGAGAATTAGAAACGTTTTTTTTCGTACCCATAGAGTACTTAATGGTGTGATTTTTGATTCCTTGTACATGGCCATTCTGGCCTCCGTTTTGCTTGCCGTTTGCGCCGGCGTGCCTTATTTATCGTTCTGGTCGATATCACAACAGAACTTCAAAGAGAATTACAAACGTTTTTTTTCATACTCTTTTTCGTACCCATAGAGTACTTAACGGTGTGATTTTTTATTCCTTGTACAAGGCCATTCTGACATCCGTATTGCTTGGCGTTTGCGCCGGCGTGCATTATTTATCGTTCTGCTCGATATCACATCAGTACTTCAGAGAGAATTACAAACGTTTTTTTCGTACTTTTTTTCGTACCCATAGAGTATTTAACTGTGTGATTTTTGATTCCTTGTACAAGGCCATTCTGGCCTCCGTTTTGCTTGCCGTTTGCGGCGCCGTGCCCTATTTATCGTTCTGGTCGATAACACATCAGTACTTCAAAGAGAATTACAAACGTATTTTTCGTACTTTGTTTTGTACCCATAAAGTACTTAACGGTGTGATATTTGATTCCTTGTAAAAGGCCATTCTGACCACCGTTTTGCTTGTCGTTTGCACCGGCGTACCTTATTTATCGTTCTGGTCGATACCACATCAGTACTTCAAAGAGAATTACAAACGTTTTTTTTCGTACTTTTTTCGAACCCATAAAGTACTTAACTGTGTGATTTTTGATTCCTTTACAAGGCCATTCGGCCTCCGTTTTGCTTGCCGTTTGCGCCGGCGTGCCTTATTTATCGTTCGGTCGATATCACCTCGTACTTCAAAGAGAATTACAAATGTTTTTTTTCGTACTTTTTTTCGTACCCATAGAGTACTTAAGCGTGTGATTTTTGATTCCTTGTACAAGGCCATTCTGGCCTCCGTTTTGCTTGCCTTTTGCGCCGGCGTGCCTTATTTATCATTCTGGTCGATATCACAACAGTACTTCAAAGAGAATTACAAACGTTTCTTTTCATACTTTTTTTCGTACCTATAGAGTACTTAACTGTGTGCTTTTTTTATTCCTTGTACAAGGCCATTCTGGCCTCCGTTTTGCATGCCGTTTGCGCCGGCGTGCCTTATTTATCGTTCTGGTCGATATCACATCAGTACTTCAAAGAGAATTACAAACGTTTTTTTTCGTACCCATAGAGTACTTAACGGTGTGATTTTTGATTCCTTGTACAAGGCCATTCTGACCTCCGTTTTGCTTGCCGTTTGCGCCGGCGTGCCTTATTTATCGTTCTGGTCGATATCACATCAGTACTTCAAAGAGAATTACAAACGTTTTTTTCCGTACCCATAGAGTACTTAACTGTGTGATTTTTGATTCCTTGTACAAGGCCATTATGCCTCCGTTTTGCTTGCCGTTTTCGCCGGCGTGCCTTATTTATCGTTCTGGTCGATATCACATCAGTACTTCAAAGAGAATTACAAACGTTTTTTTCATACTTTTTTTTCGTACCCACAGAGTACTTAACTGTGTGATTTTTGATTCCTTCTACAAGGCCATTCTGCCTCCGTTTTGCTTGCCGTTTTCGCCGGCATGACTTATTTATTGTTCTGGTCGATATCACATCAGTACTTCAAAGAGAATTACAAACGTTTTTTTCGTACCCATAGAGTACTTAACTGTGTCATTTTTGATTCCTTGTACAAGGCCATTCTGGCCTCCGTTTTGCTTGCCGTTTGCGCCGGCATGCCTTATTTCTCTTTCTGGTCGATATCACATCAGTACTTCAAAGAGAATTACAAACGTTTTTTTTCGTACTCTTTTTTGTACCCATAGAGTACTTAACGGTGTGATTTTTGATTCCTTGTACAAGTCCATCCTGGCCTCCGTTTTGCTTGCCGTTTGCGCCGGCGTGCCTTATTTATCGTTCTGGTCGATAACACATCAGTACTTCAAAGAGAATTACAAACATTTTTTTTTCGTACTTTGTTTTGTACCCATAAAGTCCTTAACGGTGTGATTTTTGATTCCTTGTACAAGGCCATTCTGACCTCCGTTTTGCTTGCCGTTTGCGCCGGCATACCTTATTTATCGTTCTGGTCGATACCACATCAGTACTTCAAAGAGAATTACAAACATTTTTTTTTCGAACCCATAGAGTACTTAACTATGTGATTTTTTATTCCTTGTACAAGGCCATTCTGGCCTCCATTTTGCTTGCCGTTTGCGCCAGCGTGCCTTATTTATCATTCTGGTCGATATCACATCAATACTTCAAAGAGAATTACAAACGTTTTTTTTTCGTACTTTTTTCGTACCCATAGAGTACTTAACTGTGTGCTTTTTTTATTCCTTGTACAAGGGTATTCTGGCCTCCGTTTTGCATGACGTTTGCGCCGTCGTGCCTTATTTATCGTTCTGGTCGATATCTCACCAGTACTTCAAAGAGAATTACAAACGTTTTTTTTCGTACTCTTTTTCGTACCCATAGAGTACTTAACGGTGTGATTTTTGATTCCTTGTACAAGGCCATTCTGGCCTCTGTTTTGCTTGCCGTTTGCGCCGGCATGCCTTATTTATCGTTCTGGCCGATACCACATCAGTACTTCAAAGAGAATTACAAACGTTTTTTTCGTACTTTGTTTTGTACCCATAGAGTACTTAACGGTGTGATTTTTGATTCCTTGTACAAGGCCATTCTGACCTCCGTTTTGCTTGCCATTTTCGCCGGCGTGCCTTATTTATCGTTATGGTCGATACCACATCAGTACTTCAAAGAGAATTACAAACGTTTTTTTTCATACTTTTTTTCGTACTTTGTTTTGTACCCATAGAGTACTTAACTATGTGATTTTTGATTCCTTGTACATGGTCATTCTGGCTTCCGTTTTGCTTGCCATTTGCGCCGGCTTGCCTTATTTATCGTTCTGGTCGATATCACATCAGTACTTCAAAGAGAATTACAAACGTTTTTTTCGTACCCATAGAGTACTTAAGCGTGTGATTTTTGATTCCTTGTACAAGGCCATTCGGCTCTCGTTTTGCTTGCTGTTTGCGCCGGCGTGCCTTATTTATCGTTCTGGTCGATATCACATCAGATCTTCAAAGAGAATTACAAACGTTTTTTCGTATTTTTTTCGAACCCTTAGAGTACTTAACTGTGTGATTTTTGATTCCTTGTACAAGGCCATTCCGGCCTCCGTTTTGCTTGCCGTTTGCGCCGGCGTGCCTTATTTATCGTTCTGGTCGATATCACATCAGTACTTCAAAGAGAATTACAAAAGTTTTTTTTCGTACTATTTTTTGTACCCATAGAGTACTTAACGGTGTGATTTTTGATTCCTTGTACAAGGCCGTTCTGGCCTCCGTTTTGCTTTCCGTTTACGCCGGCGTGCCTTATTTATCGTTCTGGTCAATAACACTTCAGTATTTAAATGAGAATTACAAAGGTTTTTTTTTCATACTTTGTTTTGTACCCATAGAGTACTTAACGGTGTGATTTTTGATTCCTTGTACAAGGCCATTCTGACCTCCGTTTTGCTTGCCGTTTGCGCCGGCGTACCTTATTTATCATTCTGGTCGATACCACATCTGTACTTCAAAGAGAATTACAAACGTTTTTTTCATACTTTTTTTCGTACCCATAGAGTACATAACTGTGTGATTTTTGATTCTGTGTAGAAGGCCATTCTGGCCTCCGTTTTGCTTGCCGTTTGCGCCGGCGTGCCTTATTTATCATTCTGGTCGATAAAACATCAGTACTTGAATGAGAATTAGAAACGTTTTTTTTCGTACTTTGTTTTGTACCCATAGAGTACTTAACGGTGTGATTTTTGATTCCTCTTACAAGGCCATTCTGACCTCCGTTTTGCTTGCCGTTTGCGCCGGCGTACCTTATTTATCGTTTTGGTCGATACCACATCAGGACTTCAAAGAGAATTACAAACGTTTTTTTTCATACTTTTTTTCGAACCCACAGAGTACTTAACTGTGTGATTTTTGATTCCAGGTATAAGGCCATTCTGGCCTCCGTTTTGCTTGCCGTTTGCGCCGGCATGCCTTATTTATCATTCTGGTCGATATCACATCAGTACTTCAAAGAGAATTACAAACGTTTTTTCGTACTATTTTTCGTACCCATAGAGTACTTAACTGAGTTATTTTAAATTCCTTGTACAAGGCCGTTCTGGCCTCCGTTTTGCTTGGTGTTTGCGCCGGCGTGCCTTATTTATCGTTCTGGTCGATATCACATAAGTACTTCAAAGAGAATTACAAACGTTTATTTCGTACTTTTTTTCATACCCATAGAGTATTTAACTGTGTGATTTTTGATTCCTTGTACAAGACCATTCTGGCCTCCGTTTTGCTTGCCGTTTGCGCCACCGTGCCTTATTTATCGTTCAGGTCGATACCACATCAGTACTTCAAAGAGAATTACAAACAATTTTTTTCATACTTTTTTTCGTACCCAGAGAGTACTTAACTGTGTGATTTTTGATTATTTGTACAAGGCCATTCTGGCCTCCTTTTTGCTTGCCGTTTGCGCCGGCGTACCTTATTTATCGTTCTGGTCGATATCACATCAGTACTTAAAAGAGAATTACAAACGTTTTTTTTCGTACTACCCATAGTGTACTTAACTGTGTGATTTTTGATTCCTTGTACAAGGCCATTCTGGCCTCTGTTTTGCGTGCCGTTTGCGCCGGCGTGCCTTATTTATCGTTCTGGTCGATATCACTTCAGTACTTCAAAGAGAATTACAAACGTTTTTTTCGTATTTTTTTCATACCCTTAGAGTACTTAACTGTGTGATTTTTGATTCCTTGTACCAGGCCATTCTGGCCTCCGTTTTTCTTGCCGTTTACGCCGGCGTGCCTTATTTATCGTTCTGGTCGATATCACATCAGTACTTCAAAGAGAATTACAAAAGTTTTTTTTCATACTATTTTTTGTACCCATAGAGTACTTAACGGTGTGATTTTTGATTCCTTGTACAAGGCCATTCTGGCCTCCGTTTTGCTTTCCGTTTGCGCCGGCGTGCCTTATTTATTGTTCTGGTCGATAACAGATCAGTATTTCAATGAGAATTACAAACGTTTTTTTTTCATACTTCTTTTTGTACCCATAGAGTACTTAACGCTGTGATTTTGATTCCTTGTACAAGGCCATTCTGACCTCCGTTTTGCTTGCCGTTTGCGCCGGCGTGCCTTATTTATCGTTCGGGTTGATATCACATCAGTACTTCAAAGAGAATTACAAACATTTTTTTTCGTACTTTTTTCGTACCCATATAGTACTTAACTGTGTGATTTTTGATTCCTTGTACAAGGCCATTGTGGCCTCCGTTTTGCTTGCCATTTGCGCCGGCGTGCCTTATTTATCGTTCTGGTCGATATCACATCAGTACTTCAAAGAGAATTACAAATATTTTTTTTCGTATTTTTTTTCGTACCCATAGAGTACTTAATTGTGTGATTTTTGATTCCTTGTACAAGGCCTTTCTGGCCTCCGTTTTGCTTGCCGTTTGCGCCGGCGTGCCTTATTTATCGTTCGGTCGATATCACATCGTACTTCAAAGAGAATTACAAACGTTTTTTTTCGTACTCTTTTTTCGTACCCATAGAGTACTTAATGGTGTGATTTTTGATTCCTTGTACAAGGCCATTCAGGCCTCCGTTTTGCTTGCCGTTTGCGCCGGCGTGCCTTATTTATCGTTCTGGTCGATAACACATCAGTACTTCAATGAGAATTACAAACGTTTTTTTTCGTATTTTGTTTCGTACCCATAGAGTACTTAACTGTGTGATTTTTGATTCCTTGTACAAGGCCATTCTGTCCTCCGTTTTGCTTGCTGTTTGCGCCGGCGTTCCTTATTTATCGTTCTGGTCGATACCCACATCAGTACTTCAAAGAGAGTTACAAACGTTTTTTTGTACTTTTTATATTACCCAAGGAGTACTTAACTGTGTGAGTGTTGATTCCTTGTACAAGGCCATTCTGGCCTCAGTTTTGCTTGCCGTTTGCGTCGGCGTGCCTTATTTATCGTTCTGGTCGGTATCACATCAGTACTTCCAAAAGAATTACAAACGTTTTTTTTCGTACTTTTTTCCGTACCCATAGAGTACTTAATAGTGTGATTTTTGATTTCTTGTACAAGGCCATTATGGCCTCTGTATTGCTTGCCGTTTGGGCCGGCGTGCCTTATTTATCGTTCTGGTCGATATCACATCAGTACTTCAAAGAGAATTACAAACGTTTTTTTCGTACTCTTTTTTGTACCCATATAGTACTTAACAATGTGATTTTTGATTCTATGTACAAGGCCGTTCTGGCCTCTGTTTTGCTTGCCGTTTGCACCGGCATGCCTTATTTATCGTTCTAGTCGATATCACATCAGTACTTCACAGAGAATTACAAATGTTTTTTTTCGTACTTATTTTTGTACCCATAGAGTACTTAACGGTGTGATTCTGGACTCCGTTTTGCTTGCCGTTTGCACCGGCGTGCCTTAGTTATCGTTCTGGTCGATCTCACATCAGTACTTCAAAGAGAATTACAAACATTTTTTTTCGTAAATTTTTTGCTACCCATAGAGTACTTAATGGTGTGAATTTTGATTCTTTGTACAAGGCCATTCTGGCCTCCGTTTTGATTTCCGTTTGCGCTGGCGTACCTTATTTATCATTCTGGTCGAACCACATCAGTACTTCAAAGAGAATTATAAATGTTTTTTTTTGTACTTTTTTTCGTACCCATAGAGTACTTAACTGTGTGATTTTTGATTCCTTGTACAAGGCCATTCTGGCCTCCGTTTTGCTTGCCGTTTGCGCCGGCGTGCATTATTTATCGTTCTGGTCGATATCACATCGTACTTCAAAGAGAAGAATTACAAACATTTTTTTTCGTACTTTTTTTCGTACCCATAGAGTGCCTAACTATGTGATTTTTGATTCCTTGTACAAGGCCATTCTAGCCTCCGTTTTGCTTGTTGTTTGCGCCGGCGTGCCTTATTTATCGTTCTGGTCGATATCACATCATTACTTCAAAGAGAATTACAAACTTTTTTTTTCATACTTTTTTCGTACCCATAGAGTACTTAACTGTGTGATTTTTGATTCCTTTTACAAGGCCATTCGGCCTCCGTTTTGCTTGCCGTTTGCGCCGGCGTGCCTTATTTTTCGTTCTGGTCGATATCACATCAGTACTTCAAAGAGAATTACAAACGTTTTTTTCGTACTTTTTTTCGTACACATAGAGTACTTAACTGTGTGATTTTTGATTCCTTGTAAAAGTCCATTCTGGCCTCCGTTTTGCTTGCCGTTTGCGCCGGCGTGCCTTATTTATCGTTATGGTCGATATCACATCCGTACTTCAAAGGGAATTACAAACGTTTTTTTTTGTACTTTTTTCGTACCCATAGAGTACTTAACTGTGTGATTTTTTATTCCTTGTACCAGGCCAATCTGGCCTCCATTTTGCTTGACGTTTGCGCCGGCGTGCCTTATTTATCGTTCTGGTCGATATCACATCAGTACTTCAAAGAGAATTACAAACGGTTTTTTTCGTACTTTTTTTGTACTTAACGGTGTGATTTTGATTCCTTGTACAAGGCCATTCTGGCCTCCGTTTTGCTTTCCGTTTACGCCAGTGTGCCTTATTTATTGTTTTGGTTGATAACACATCAGTACTTCAATGAGAATGACAAACCATTTTTTTCTTACATCATTTTGTACCCATAGAGTACTTAACGGTGTGATTTTTGATTCTTTGTACAAGGTCATTCTGACCTCCGTTTTGCTTTCCGTTTGCGCCGGCGTACCTTATTTATCGTTCTGGTCGATACCACATCAGTACTTCGAATAGAATTACAAACATTTTTTTTCGTACTTTTTTTCGTACCCATAGAGTGCCTAACTGTGTGATTTTTGATTCCCTGTACAAGGCCATTCTGGCCTCCGTTTTGCTTGACGTTTGCGACGGCGTGCCTTATTTATCGTTCTGGTCGATATCACATCAGTACTTCAAAAAGAATTACAAATGTTTTTTTTCGTACCCATACAGTTAACTGTGTGATTTTTGATTCCTTGTACAAGGCCATTCTTGCCTCCGTTCTGCTTGCTATTTGTGCCGGCGTGCCTTATTTATCATTCTGGTCGATATCACATCATTACTTCATAGAGAATTACAAATGTTTTTTTTCGTCCTTTTTTTCGTACCCATAGAGTACTTAACTGTGTGATTTTTGATTTTCTTGTACAATGCCATTCTGGCCTCCGTTTTGCTTGCCGTTTGCGCAGGCGTGCCTTATTTATCGTTCTGGTCGATATCACTTCAGTACTTCAAAGAGAATTACAAACGTTTTTTTCGTACTCTTTTTCGTACCCATAGAGTTCTTAACAGTGTGATTTTTGATTCCTTGTACAAGGCCATTCTGGCCTCCGTTTTGCTTGCCGTTTGCGACGGCGTGTCTTATTTATCGTTCTGGTCGATAACACATCAGTACTTCAATGAGAATTACAAATGTTTTTTTTCATACTTTGTTTCGTACCCATAGAGTACTTAACTGTGTGATTTTTGATTCCTTGTACAAGGCCATTCTGACCTCTGTTTTTCTTGCCGTTTGCGCCGGCATTCCTTATTTATCGTTCTGGTCGATACCAATTCAGTACTTCAAAGAGAATTACAAATGTTTTTTTCGTACTTTTTTTTATTACCCATAGAGTACTTAACTGTGTGATTTTTGATTCCTTGTACAAGGCCATTCTGGGCTCCGTTTTTCTTGCCGTTTGCTCCGGCGTGCCTTATTTATCGTTCTGGTCGATATCACATCAGTACTTCAAAGAGAATTACAAACGTTTTTTTTCATACTTTTTTTTGTACCCATAGAGTACTTAACTGTGTGATTTTTCATTCCTTGAAAAAGGCCATTCTGGCCTCTGTTTTGCTTTCCGTTTGCGCCGGCGTGCCTTATTTATCATTCTGGTCGATAGCACATTAGTACTTCAAAGAGAATTACAAACAATTTTTTTTGTACTCTTTTTTGTACCCATAGAGTACTTAACGGTATGATTTTTGATTCCTTATACAAGGCCATTATGGCCTCCGTTTTGCTTGCCGTTTGCGCCGGCGTGCCTTATTTATCGTTCTGGTCGATAACAGATCAGTACTTCAATGAGAATTACAAACATTTTTTTTCGTACTTTGTTTTGTACCCAGAGAGTACTTAACGGTGTGATTTTTGATTTCTTGTACAAGGTCATTCTGACCTCCGTTTTGCTTGCCGTTTATGCCGGCGTGCCTTATTTATCGTTCTGGTCGATACCACATCAGTACTTCAAAGAGAATTACAAACGTTTTTTTTCATACTTTTTTTCGTACCTAGAGAGTACTTAACTGTGTGATTTTTGATTACTTGTACAAGGCAATTCTGGCCTCCATTTTGCTTGCCGTTTGCGCCGGCGTACCTTATTTATCGTTCTGGTCGATATCACATCAGTACTTAAAAGAGAATTTCAAACGTTTTTTTTCGTACTTTTTTCGTACCCATAATGCACTTAACTGTGTGATTTTTGATTCCTTGTACAAGGCCATTCTGGCCTCTGTTTTGCGTGCCGTTTGCGCCGGCGTGCCTTATTTATCGTTCTGGTCGATATCACTTCAGTACTTCAAAGAGAATTACAAACGTTTTTTTCGTATTTTTTTCGTACCCTTAGAGTACTTAACTGTGTGATTTTTGATTCCTTGTACAAGGCCATTCTGGCCTCCGTTTTTCTTGCCGTTTACACCGGCGTGCCTTATTTATCGTTCTGGTCGATATCACATCAGTACTTCAAAGAGAATTACAAAAGTTTTTTTTCATACTATTTTTTGTACCCATAGAGTACTTAACGGTGTGATTTTTGATTCCTTGTACAAGGCCATTCTGGCCTCCGTTTTGCTTTCCGTTTGCGCCGGCGTGCCTTATTTATTGTTCTGGTCGATACAGATCAGTATTTCAATGAGAATTACAAACGTTTTTTTTTTCATACTTTGTTTTGTACCCATAGAGTACTTAACGCTGTGATTTTGATTCCTTGTACAAGGCCATTCTGACCTCCGTTTTGCTTGCCGTTTGCGCCGGCGTGCCTTATTTATCGTTCTGGTTGATATCACATCAGTACTTCAAAGAGAATTACAAACACTTTTTTTCGTACTTTTTTCGTACCCATACAGTACTTAACTGTGTGATTTTTGATTCCTTGTACAAGGCCATTTTGGCCTCCGTTTTGATTGCCATTTGCGCCGGCGTGCCTTATTTATCGTTCTGGTTGATATCACATCAGTACTTCAAAGAGAATTACAAATTTTTTTTTCGTATTTTTTTTTCGTACCCATAGAGTACTTAACTGTGTGATTTTTGATTCCTTGTACAAGGTCATTCTGGCCTCCGTTTTGCTTGCCGTTTGCGCCGGCGTGCCTTATTTATCATTTTGGTCGATATCACTTCAATACTTCAAAGAGAATTACAAACGTTTTTTTTTCGTACTCTTTTTCGTACCCATAGAGTACTTAATGGTGTGATTTTTGATTCCTTGTACATGGCCATTCTGGCCTCCGTTTTGCTTGCCGTTTGCGCCGGCGTGCCTTATTTATCGTTCTGGTCGATATCACATTAGTACTTCAAAGAGAATTACAAACGTTTTTTTTCGTACTTTTTTTCATACCCATAGAGTACTTAACTGTGTGATTTTTAATTCCTTGTACAAGGCCATTCTGAACTCCGTTTTGCTTGCCGTTTGCGCCGGCGTGTCTTATTTATCGTTCTGGTCAATATCACATCAGTACTTCAAAGATAATTACAAACGTTTTTTTCGTACTTTTTTTCGTACCCATAGAGTACTTAACTGTGTGATTTTGGATTCCTTGTACAAGGCCATTCTGGCCTCCGTTTTTCATGCAGTTTGTGCCGGCGTGCCTTATTTATCGTTCGGTCGATATCACATCGTACTTCAAAGAGAATTACAAACGTTTTTTCGTACTTTTTTCGTACTTAACTGTGTGATTTTTGATTCCTTGTACAAGGGCATTCTGGCCTCCGTTTTGCTTGCCGTTTGCGCCGGCGTGCCATAGTTATCATTCTGGTCGATATCACATCAGTACTTCAAAGAGAACTACAAAAGTTTTTTTCGTACTATTTTGAGTACCAATAGAGTACTTAACGGTGTGATTTTTGATTCCTTGTACAAGGCCATTCTGGCCTCCGTTTTGCTTGCCGTTTGCACCGGCGTGCCTTATTTATCGTTCTGGTCGATAACACATCAGTACTTCAATGAGAATTATAGACGATTTTTTTCGTACTTTGTTTTGTACCCATAGAGTATTTAACGGTGTGATTTTTGATTCCTTGTACAAGGCAATTCTGACCTCCGTTTGGCTTGGCGTTTGCGCCGGCGTACCTTATTTTTCGTTATGGTCGATACCACATCAGTACTTCAAAGAGAATTACAAACGTTTTTTTCATACTTTTTTTCGTACCCATAGAGTACTTAACTGTGTGATTTTTGATTCCTTGTACAAGGCCATTCTGGCCTCCGTTTTCCTTGCCGTTTGCGCCGGCGTGCCTTATTTATCGTTCAGGTCGATATCACATCAGTACTTCAAAGAGAATTACAAATGTTTTTTTCGTACTTTTTTTCATACCCATAAAGTACTTAACTGTGTGATTTTTGATTCCGTGTACAAGGCCATTCTGGCCTCTGTTTTGCATGCCGTTTGCGCCGGCATGCCTTATTTATCGTTCTGGTCGATATCACATCAGTACTTCAAAGAGAATTACAAACGTTTTTTTTCGTACTTTTTTTTGTACCCAAAGAGTACTTAACGGTGTGATTTTTGATTCCTTGTACATGGCCATTCTGAACTCCGTTTTGCTTGCCGTTTGCGCCGGCGTGCCATATTTATCGTTCTGGTCGATATCACATCAGTACTTCAAAGAGAATTACAAAAGTTTTTTTCGTACTATTTTGAGTACCCATAGAGTACTTAACGGTGTGATTTTTGATTCCTTGTACAAGGCCATTCTGGGCTCCGTTTTGCTTGCCGTTTGCGCCGGCGTGCCTTATTTATTGTTCTGGTCGATAACACATCAGTACTTCAATGAGAATTACAAACGTTTTTTTTCGTACTTTGTTTTGTACCCATAGAGTACTTAACGGTGTGATTTTTGATTCCTTGTACAAGGCCATTCTGACCTCAGTTTTGCTTGCTGTTTGCGCCGGCGTACCTTATTTTTCGTTATGGTCGATACCACATCTGTACTTCAAAGAGAATTACAAACGTTTTTTTTCATACTTTTTTTCGTACCCATAGAGTACTTAACTGTGTGATTTTTGATTCCTTGTACAAGGCCATTCTGGCCTCCGTTTTGCTTGCCGTTTGCGCCGGCGTGCCTTATTTATCGTTCTGGTTGAATAACATCAGTACTTCAAAGAGAATTACAAACGTTTTTTCGTACTTTTTTTCGTACCCATAGAGTACTTAAGCGTGTGATTTTTGATTCCTTGTACAAGGTCATTCTGGCCTCTGTTTTGCATGCCGTTTGTGCCGGCGTGCCTTATTTATCGTTCTGGTCGATATCACATCAGTACTTCAAAGAGAATTACAAGTTTTTTCTTCGTATTTTTTTTCGTACACTTAGAGTACTTAACTGTGTGATTTTTGATTCCTTGTACAAGGCCATTCTGGCCTCCGGTTTGCTTGCCGTTTGCGCCGGCGTGCCTTATTTATCGTTCTGGTCGATATCACATCAGTACTTCAAAGAGAATAACAAAAGTTTTTTTTCGTACTATTTTTTGTACCCATAGAGTACTTAACGGTGTGATTTTTGTTTCCTTGTACAAGGCCATTCTGGCCTCCGTTTTTCTTTTCGTTTGCGCCGGCGAGCCTTATTTATCGTTTTGGTCGATAACACATCAGTATTTCAATGAGAATTACAAACGTTTTTTTTCATACTTTGTTTTGTACCCATAGAGTACTTAACGGTGTGATTTTTGATTCCTTGTACAAGGCCATTCTGACCTCCGTTTTGCTTACCGTTTGCGCGGGCGTACCTTTTTATCATTCTGGTCGATACCACATCAGTACTTCAAAGAGAATTACAAACATTTTTTTTCGAACTCTTTTCGTACCCATAGAGTACATAACTGTGTGATTTTTGAATCCTTGTAGAAGGCCATTCTGGGCTCCGTTTTGCTTGCCGTTTGCGCCGGCGTGCCTTATTTATCGTTCTGGTCGATAACACATCAGTACTTCAATGAGAATTACAAACATTTTTTTTCGTACTTTGTTTTGTACCCATAGAGTACTTAACAGTGCGATTTTTTATTCCTCTTACAAGGCCATTCTGACCTCCATTTTGCTTGCCGTTTGCGCCGGCGTACCTTATTTATCGTTTTGGTCGATACCACATCAGGACTTCAAAGAGAATTACAAACGTTTTTTTTCGTACTTTTTTTCGTACCCAAAGATTACTTAACTGTGTGATTTTTGATTCTTGTACAAGGCCATTCTGGCCTCCGTTTTGCTTGCCGTTTGCGCCGGCGTGCCTTATTTATCGTTCTGGTCGATTACACATCAGTACTTCAATGAGAATTACAAACGTTTTTTTTCGTACTTTGTTTTGTACCCATAGAGTACTTAACGGTGCGATTTTTTATTCCTCTTACAAGGCCATTCTGACCTCCGTTTTGCTTGCCGTTTGCGCCGGCGTACCTTATTTATCGTTTTGGTCGATACCACATCAGGACTTCAAAGAGAATTACAAACGTTTTTTTTCGTACTCTTTTTCGTACCCAAAGATTACTTAACTGTGTGATTTTTGATTCCTTGTACAAGGCCATTCTGGCCTCCGTTTTGCTTGCCGTTTGCGCCGGCGTGCCTTATTTATCGTTCTGGTCGATATCACATCAGTACTCCAAAGAGAATTACAAACGTTTTTTCGTACTTTTTTTCGTACCCATAGAGTACATAACTGTGTGATTTTTCATTCCTTGTACAAGGCCGTTCTAGCCTCCGTTTTGCTTGGCGTTTGCGCTGGCGTGCCTTATTTATCGTTCTGGTCGATATCACATCATTACTTCAAAGATAATTACAAACATTTTTTTCTTACTTTTTTTCGTACCCATAGAGTATTTAACTGTGTGATTTTTGATTCCTTGTACAAGGCCATTCTGGCCTCCGTTTTGCTTGCCGTTTGCGCCTCCGTGCCTTATTTATCGTTCTGGTCGATAACACATCAGTACTTCAAAGAGAATTACAAACGTTTTTTTTTCGTACTTTGTTATGTACCCATAAAGTACTTAACGGTGTGATATTTGATTCCTTGTACAAGGCCATTCTGACCTCCGTTTTGCTTGCCGTTTGCGCTGGCGTACCTTATTTATCATTCTGGTCTATACCACATCCGTACTTCAAAGAGAATTACAAACGTTTTTTTCGTACTTTTTTTCGAACCCATAGAGTACTTAAATGTGTGATTTTTGATTCCTTTTACAAGGCAATTCTGGCCTCCGTTTTACTTGCCGTTTGCGCTGGCGTGCCTTATTTATCGTTCTGGTCGATATCACAACAGTACTTCAAAGAGAATTACAAACGTTTGTTTTCGTACTTTTTTTCGTACCCATAGAGTACTTAACTGTGTGATTTTTGATTCCTTGTACAAGGCCATTCTGGCCTCCGTTTTGCTTGCCATATGCACCGGCGTGCCTTATTTATCATTCTGGTCGATATCACAACAGTACTACAAAGAGAATTACAAACATTTTTTTTCATATTTTTTTTTCGTACCTATAGAGTACTTAACTGTGTTCTTTTTTTATTCCTTGTACAAGGTCATTCTGGCCTCCGTTTTGCATGCCGTTTGCGCCGGCGTGCCTTATTTATCGTTTGGTCGATATCACATCAGTACTTCAAAGAGAATTACAAACGTTTTTTTCATACTCTTTTTCGTACCCATAGAGTACTTAACGGTGTGATTTTTTATTCCTTGTACAAGGCCATTCTGACATCCGTATTGCTTGCCGTTTGCGCCGGCATACCTTATTTATCGTTCTGGTCGATACCACATCGGTACTTCAAAGAGAATTACAAACGTTTTTTCGTACTTTTTTTCGTACCCATAGAGTACATAACTGTGTGATTTTTCATTCCTTGTACAAGGCCGTTCTGGCCTCCGTTTTGTTTGGCGTTTGCGCCGGCGTGCATTATTTATCGTTCTGGTCGATATCACATCAGTACTTCAGACAGAATTACAAACGTTTTTTTCGTACCCATAGAGTATTTAACTGTGTGATTTTTGATTCCTTGTACAAGGCCATTCTGGCCTCCGTTTTGCTTGCCGTTTGCGCCGCCGTGCCTTATTTATCGTTCTGGTCGATAACACATCAGTACTTCAAAGAGAATTACAAACGTTTTTTTCGTACTTTGTTTTGTACCCATAAAGTACTTAACGGTGTGATATTTGATTCCTTTTACAAGGCCATTCTGACCTCCGTTTTGCTTTCCATTTGCACCGGCGTACCTTATTTATCGTTCTGGTCGATACCACATCAGTACTTCAAAGAGAATTACAAACGTTTTTTTTCGTACTTTTTTCGAACCCATAAAGTACTTAACTGTGTGATTTTTGATTCCTTTTACAAGGCCATTCTGGCCTCCGTTTTGCTTGCCGTTTGCGCTGGCGTGCCTTATTTATCGTTCGATCGATATCACCTCGGTACTTCAAAGAGAATTACAAATGTTTTTTTTTCGTACTTTTTTTCGTACCCATAGAGTACTTAAGCGTGTGATTTTTGATTCCTTGTACAAGGCCATTCGGCCTCCGTTTTGCTTGCCTTTTGCGCCGGCGTGCCTTATTTATCATTCTGGTCGATATCACAACAGTACTTCAAAGAGAATTACAAACGTTTTTTTTCATACTTTTTTTCGTACCTATAGAGTACTTAACTGTGTGCTTTTTTTATTCCTTGTACAAGGCCATTCTGGCCTCCGTTTTGCATGCCGTTTCCGCCGGCGTGCCTTATTTATCGTTCTGGTCGATATCACATCAGTACTTCAAAGAGAATTACAAACGTTTTTTTTCATACTTTTTTTCGTACCCATAGAGTACTTAACGGTGTGATTTTTGATTCCTTGTACAAGGCCATTCTGACCTCCGTTTTGCTTGCCCTTTGCGCCGGCGTGCCTTATTTATCGTTCGGTCGATATCACATCGGTACTTCAAAGAGAATTACAAACGTTTTTTTTTTTTTTTCGTACCCATAGAGTACTTAAGCGTGTGATTTTTGATTCCTTGTACAAGGCCATTCGCCTCCGTTTTGCTTGCCGTTTTCGCCGGCGTGCCTTATTTATCGTTCGGTCGATATCACATCGTACTTCAAAGAGAATTACAAACGTGTTTTTCATACTTTTTTTCGTACCCACGAGTACTTAAGCGTGTGATTTTTGATTCCTTCTACAAGGCCATTCTGCCTCCGTTTTGCTTGCCGTTTTCGCCGGCATGACTTATTTATTGTTCTGGTCGATATCACATCAGTACTTCAAAGAGAATTACAAACGTTTTTTTTCGTACCCATAGAGTACTTAACTGTGTCATTTTTGATTCCTTGTACAAGGCCATTCTGGCCTCCGTGTTTTGCCTGCGCCGGCATGCCTTATTTCTCTTTCTGGTCGATATCACATCAGTACTTCAAAGAGAATTACAAACGTTTTTTTTCGTACTCTTTTTTGTACCCATAGAGTACTTAACGGTGTGATTTTTGATTCCATGTACAAGTCCATCCTAGCCTCCGTTTTGCTTGCCGTTTGCGCCGGCGTGCCTTATTTATCGTTCTGGTCGATAACACATCAGTACTTCAAAGAGAATTACAAACATTTTTTTTTCGTACTTTGTTTTGTACCCATAAAGTCCTTAACGGTGTGATTTTTGATTCCTTGTACAAGGCCATTCTGACCTCCATTTTGCTTGCCGTTTGCGCCGACATACCTTATTTATCGTTCTGGTCGATACCACATCAGTACTTCAAAGAGAATTACAAACATTTTTTTCGAACCCATAGAGTACTTAACTATGTGATTTTTTATTCCTTGTACAAGGCCATTCTGGCCTCCATTTTGCTTGCCGTTTGCGCCAGCGTGCCTTATTTATCGTTCTGGTCGATATCACATCAATACTTCAAAGAGAATTACAAACGTTTTTTTTTTCGTACTTTTTTCGTACCCATAGAGTACTTAACTGTGTGCTTTTTTTATTCCTTGTACAAGGGTATTCTGGCCTCCGTTTTGCATGACGTTTGCGCCGGCGTGCATTATTTATCGTTCTGGTCGATATCTCATCAGTACTTCAAAGGGAATTACAAATGTTTTTTTTCGTACTCTTTTTCGTACCCATAGAGTACTTAACGCTGTGATTTTTGATTCCTTGTACAAGGCCATTCTGGCCTCTGTTTTGATGCCGTTTGCGCCGGCATGCCTTATTTATCGTTCTGGCCGATACCACATCAGTACTTCAAAGAGAATTACAAACGTTTTTTTCGTACTTTGTTTTGTACCCATAGAGTACTTAACGGTGTGATTTTTGATTCCTTGTACAAGGCCATTCTGACCTCCGTTTTGCTTGCCATTTTCGCCGGCGTGCCTTATTTATCGTTATGGTCGATACCACATCAGTACTTCAAAGAGAATTACAAACGTTTTTTTTCATACTTTTTTTCGTACCCATAGAGTACTTAACTGTGTGATTTTTGATTCCTTGTACAAGGCCATTCTGGCTTCCGTTTTGCTTGCCATTTGCGCCGGCTTGCCTTATTTATCGTTCTGGTCGATATCACATCAGTACTTCAAAGAGAATTACAAACGTTTTTTTGGTACCCATAGAGTACTTAACTGTGTGATTTTTGATTCCTTGTACAAGGCCATTCTGGCCTCTGTTTTGCATGCTGTTTGCGCCGGCGTGCCTTATTTATCGTTCTGGACGATATCACATCAGATCTTCAAAGAGAATTACAAACGTTTTTTCGTATTTTTTTCGTACCCTTAGAGTACTTAACTGTGTGATTTTTGATTCCTTGTACAAGGCCATTCCGGCCTCCGTTTTGCTTGCCGTTTGCGCCGGCGTGCCTTATTTATCGTTCTGGTCGATATCACATCAGTACTTCAAAGAGAATTACAAAAGTTTTTTTCGTACTATTTATTGAACCCATAGAGTACTTAACGGTGTGATTTTTGATTCCTTGTACAAGGCCATTCTGGCCTCCGTTTTGCTTTCCGTTTACGCCGGCGTGCCTTATTTATCGTTCTAATCAATAACACTTCAGTATTTAAATGAGAATTACAAAGGTTTTTTTTTTCATACTTTGTTTGGTACCCATAGAGTACTTAACGGTGTGATTTTTGATTCCTTGTACAAGGCCATTCTGACCACCGTTTTGCTTGCCGTTTGCGCCGGCGTACCTTATTTAACATTCTGGTCGATACCACATCTGTACTTCAAAGAGAATTACAAACGTTTTTTTCGTACTTTTTTTCGTACCCAAAGAGTACATAACTGTGTGATTTTTGATTCTTTGTAGAAGGCCATTCTGGCCTCCGTTTTGCTTGCCGTTTGCGCCGGCGTGCCTTATTTATCATTCTGGTCGATAAAACATCAGTACTTGAATGAGAATTACAAACGTTTTTTTTCGTACTTTGTTTTGTACCCATAGAGTACTTAACGGTGTGATTTTTGATTCCTCTTACAAGGCCATTCTGACCTCCGTTTTGCTTGCCGTTTGCGCCGGCGTACCTTATTTATCGTTTTGGTCGATACCACATCAGGACTTCAAAGAGAATTACAAACGTTTTTTTTCATACTTTTTTTCGTACCCATAGAGTACTTAACTGTGTGATTTTTGATTCCAGGTACAAGGCCATTCTGGCCTCCGTTTTGCTTGCCGTTTGCGCCGGCGTGCCTTATTTATCGTTCTGGTTGAATAACATCAGTACTTCAAAGAGAATTACAAACGTTTTTTCGTACTTTTTTTCGAACCCATAGAGTACTTAACTGTGTGATTTTTGATTCCTTGTACAAGGCCATTCGGCCTCCGTTTTGCTTGCCGTTTGCGCCGGCGTGCCTTATTTATCGTTCGGTCGATATCAAATCGGTACTTCAAAGAGAATTACAAATGTTTTTTTTCGTACTTTTTTTCGTACCCATAGAGTACTTAACTGTGTGATTTTTGATTCCTTGTACAAGGCCATTCTGGCCTCCGTTTTGCTAGCCATTTACGCTGGCGTGCCTTATTTATCATTCTGGTCGATATCACAACAGTACTTCAAAGAGAATTACAAACGTTTTTTTTTCATACTTTTTTTCGTACCCATAGAGTACTTAACTGTGTGCTTTTTTTATTCCTTGTACAAGGCCATTCTGGCCTCCGTTTTGCAAGCCGTTTGCGCCGGCGTGCCTTATTTATCGTTCTGGTCGATATCTGATATGAAAAAACAAGGATCTAGATTCAAATGTTCATACAAATTAGCAATTAAACACGTTTGGATCAAGAAAAACAAGAAGATTAAGAACTTACATGAATTTGAAATGATAAGGACGAAAATGGATAGATGAGCAAGGCTTAGATCCACCCTCGGAATCGCACTTCGGGTTTCTCCAAGTTTTGAGAATGCCGCACAAAGGTTGCTCACACCTTTGATATATTCTCGAGTTAACCCTTCACCCAGTCGCAAGGAAAAAGATTAACTAAGTAAAGTCTCAATCACTGAAACTCAAATATGTATAAAATATCACTCAAATATAACTTAAGTTATATTTGAGTGAAATATTATATATTTTAAAGTTTCAGTGATTGAAACAAATAGTTAAAACTTTTCCTTGTGACTGGGTGAAGGTTTAACTAGAGAATTTATCAAAGTGTGAGCGACCTTTGTGCGATATTCTCGAACTTTGAGAAACCCGAAGTGCGACTCCGAGGGTGGATCTAAGCTGCTCCTATCCTTTCATTTTCGTTCTAAATCCATTTGTTCTAGTAAGTTTTCATTTCTTCTTGTTTTCTCTTCATAAAACATGATTACTAGCTTATTTTGTTGAATACTTAAATCTAGATCCTTAGTTTTCATATCATTTGGTATCAGAGATCAAGGGATTTAGGTGTTCATCCTTAGAATTTCTTGTTTGTTCATATTTCATCTCCAATTTTTTTTCTTTTCGTCCATATATAACATAAAATAAAAAAAATAAAAAACGCAGCAAGTCATAAAAGTTTGTTCAATTTTCTTCTCTTGTTTCATCCTTTTTATGTGGACTTGCCTGCTTATGTGCTGAATCATAGTTTTGTCTCCTTCTTTGCTTGATCTTGAAAATATTCTTCGTATCCTCATCATATTCATCACAACTTTCAGCCATAAATTTTTATTTTTTTTTCCTTCCCCACGGCTGCATACTCTAGTTTGTAACATTTGCCTTTTCCTTTTCCGACAAATGCATTCTATTAAGTTATCATTAGTTACAATTTAGTGCACCTTTAATATTTTCTAAGATAGCAAGTTGTTTGCTATTCCAAAGGTTTCTTTTTTCACAACAAAAAAAAAAAAAAAAAAAAAAAACAAAAAAAAAAACAAAAAAAAAAAAAAAAAAGCAATCAGGCTGTGATTTAAAAAAAAAAAAAAGGAAGATGCAAAACGAGCTCCTTTGTTAAAAAAAATTAGAGTTAAGTGTGGAGAAGTTTGTTCCTTGTTTCCTCGTTCTTGGATTGATACTTGGCTACTTGGCTTGTTAATTGGATTATTGCTCCGTCTTCCACACACATTTCCATTCTACATCACTCACCTTTAAGCCTTTCTTCCAAACAATTCTTATTCATAGATTGCCTTGGGAGTTTGTCTTTGGTGTTATATTCATTTGTGATTATTGTGCTTGCTTGCTCCTTATTTGATTTATTCGACGGTTGGACTTCACCTTTGTGAGTTTGAGGGTGAGTTAAACACGAGAGAATTTGGTGAGGTTTCTTTCAAAATGGCGCAAGATCATGTTGATGATGCACATCTTGATGGTCGTATTCAACTTCAAATTGCGGCTTCTTATGAACAAATGAATAAAAAATTGAAGATACACACCAAGGCCTTTCCGATCAAATTCATGAACTTATGCAACGTCTTGGTCTTGATGAGGAAGGTGGCGTGCAAGGTGTTGGTAGAGGTAGGGGACGTGGTGTTCTTGGACGTGGGGTTGGAGGCCGTGGTAGGGGTTATGGTGGCCGTGGTAATGGTGGAGGACGTGGGTTTGTGAATGTGGACGACGACTTGAGTGATTTGGCCGATGATTATGTACAAGAAGATTATGAGGCTGTACATGATGATTCGTTACGTGGTTTGAAGTATAAGATTCCTTCTTTCGATGGTAAGTTGGATCCGGGCAAGTACTTGGAGTGGGAAATGAAAATGAACCAGATTTTTTCGGTTCATAACTATAGTGATTCGAAAAAAATGAGGATTGCGACTTTGGAGTTTACGGGGTATGCTATGTCGTGGTGGCATAGTTTTCAAGAGAATCGACGAAGACGAGGAGAGCAACCGATTAATAGCTGGACTTTACTTACCGAGCATATGCGAATCAAATGGGTGCCAAACCATTATTTTCGTGATCAAACTTTTAAGTTGCAGCAATTAACTCAATCGGGGAAGTCGGTGGAGGAATTTCACGAAGAGATGCAATTAACTATGGTTCGTTCGAACATCATGGAACCCGAGGATGTGACTATGCAGCGATTTTTATGTGGTTTGCGTGACGATATAGCGGGGCAAGTTGAACTTCGAATTATGAGACGTTGCATGACATGGTTAATGGTGCTCGGATGATTGAAAGACGTCTTAAGAGTCGACGTGAAGCTAGAGCAAGTGCAGCTCGTCCTTTTGGTTATAGGGGTCCTTATTCATCTACTTTTCAGCCCGGGGTGTCTCATACTTCTTCTACTACGACTCCAACTAAACAAGCTGAAAGTTCATCTCGTTCTACTAATCATAAGGCGAAAGTTGCTGAATTATTAACTCCGGATAAAGGCAAGGTTTGTTGGGGGTCGTTCTCGAGATATGGAGTGTTATAAATGCCGAGGCAAAGGTCATTTTGCGGTAAACTTGTCCTAATAAGCGTTCTATGACAATTGTGGAGCATCCGGGACATGCTTTATCCTATGAATCACATTCCGACGAGGAGGAGAACAATGGAGATGATGATGACGTGGGAGACTTGGAAGCACACGCCACACCCACATATGGTGCGTGTTATGTCATTCGGAAAACGTTGGCTGTTCATGCTAAGTTGGAGGATTCGATTCGGCGGGAGAATATCTTTCAATCTACTTGTGGCATCGCGGGGAGGACGTGCAATTATATAATCGATTCCGGGAGTTGTGCCAACTTGGTAAGTGATCTTTTGGTTCGTGATTTTCACTTTCAGCTTTTACCACATGCACATCCTTATAATTTGCAATGGATGAATGACGAGAGTGATATTCGCGTGTCGCACCAAGCTTATGTTAAATTCCAAGTCGGTAAATTAGTTGATGAGGTTTTATGTGATGTTGTACCACTTAGTGTCACTCATTTCTTTGTTAGGTAGACCGTGGCAATTTGATAGAACAGCCATGTATAACGGTCGCTTAAACACTTGGTCTTTTACTTTACGAGGTCACACGATCACTTTGCATCCTATGACACCTACACAATCACTCGGAATTAGTTCGCATGACTCATAATCGTAATGCTGCAATGTTGCGTGAGAAAAAAAAAATAAAAGTGAGGGAGTTTTAGTTGAAAATCAATGCGTTACTTTGGAGAGAAAAAAACACGAGGGAGTTTTATCACGTATTGAGGGAAGTAATGTCGAAAATTGCAAAAAGGCAAGGGAGGGCGTTACTTTTGAGGGAGATACACGGATGGTGCGGCTTGGTAAGGGAGTGGGATCCCGAAATCACGAGGGAAAAATAAAAGTTGAAAAGAAAAACGTTCGGGGAGTGAAGCACGGTTTTCTTGCGAAACCAAACTTGGTTGCTAGCACTTTGAATAATGGAAATGGCGTGTTTCTTATTTATTTTAAAGAAGTCGTCCCAAGTTTTAAGTGCTTGGTTTCTTTTGACGACTTAACCTCTTCCCTCCCGAGTGTTGTTTGTTCTTTATTGCGGGATTATGCGGATGTTTTTCCGGAGGAGGAACCAAGTGGTTTACCACCACTACGTGGCGTTGAACATCAAATCGACTTGGTTCCGGGGGCAACACTTCCAAACGGCCCGCATATCGTGCAAATCCCGAGGAAACTAAAGAGATCCAAAAGCAAGTTGCGGAAGCTGTTGGATAAAGGGAAAGTTCGGGAATCTTTAAGTCCGTGTGCCGTTCCCGTTATAGTTGTTCCGAAAAAGAATGGCGAGTGGCGTATGTGTATGGATTGTCGTGCACTAAATAACATAACCGTTAAATACCATTACCCAATTCCGCGTTTAGACGATATGCTCGATGAATTACACGGTAGTAAAGTCTTTACTAAAGTCGATTTAAAAAGTGGGTATCATCAAGTTCGTATACGTGAGGGAGATGAGTGGAAAACCGCTTTTAAGACTAAGTTTGGGCTTTACGAATGGTTAGTTATGCCGTTTGGTCTCACGAATGCACCATCCACGTTTATGCGCTTAATGAACGAAGTTCTACGAGAGTTTATAGGTCATTTTGTGGTGGTTTATTTCGATGATATTTTAATTTATAGCACCAATCTTGATCTTCACGTTGAACATTCGCGGGCTGTACTTGAGACACTACGTCGTGCTAAGTTGTATGCGAACTTAAAGAAGTGTGACTTTTGTTTAGATAGAGTTGTGTTTCTTGGGTTTGTTGTAAGTGCAGATGGCGTGGAGGTTGACCAAGAAAAGGTCCGAGCAATCAAAGAATGGCCACAACTCGAAACCGTGGCTGATGTACGTAGCTTCCTTGGTTTGGCGGGGTTTTACCGATGTTTCGTGAAGGATTTCAGCTCCATTGCTGCTCCGTTGACGGAACTTATCAAAAAGAATGCGCCATTCAATTGGGGAGAACGACAAAGGGAGTCTTTTGAAACTCTTAAGTTTAAACTTATTTCTGCACCTATTCTTGCTTTACCCGATTTTGATAAAGTCTTTGAGTTGGAATGTGATGCTTCGGGGGTGGGAATAGGGGGCGTGTTGCTTCAAGAAAAACGAACCATTGCCTATTTTTCTGAAAAACTTAAGGGTGCGCATTTAAATTACTCCACGTATGATAAAGAGCTGTATGCTTTAATTCGTTGTTTACAAACGTGGCAGCATTACCTTAGACCTCGAGAGTTCATTATTCACACGGACCACGAGTCATTAAAATACCTTAAGGGTCAAGGTAAGTTGAGTAAGCGCCATATTCGTTACATTGAGTTTATCGAGTCCTTTCCTTATGTGATTAAGTTTAGAAGAGGACAAGATAATATTGTGGCGGATGCTTTGTCACGTAGGCATTCATTAATTACATCTTTGAAAACTCGCATGTTTGGGTTTGAGGCTATAAAGGATTTGTATCCTAATGATCCTGATTTTGGGGAGATTTTTGACAAGTGTCCATCATCCACTTTTCCCGACTATTACATTCACGATAGGTTTTTGTTCAAAGGAGATAAGTTATGCATTCCTAGGACATCTATCCGTGACTTATTATTGAGAGAGGCGCATGGGGGTGGTTTAATGGGTCATTTTGGTGTCGATAAAACTTTGGAGATGTTGCGTATTCACTTCTTTTGGCCTAGGATGCGGGCTGATGTTGCGAGGTTTTGTGAGTCTTGCCTTACTTGTAAGCATGCTAAGTCGACCTTAAAGCCCCACGGATTGTATACACCTTTGCCTATACCTACCACTCCTTGGTCTGATATTTCGATGGATTTTGTGTTAGGTTTACCTAGGTCTAAGAGCGGGAAAGACTCTGTGTTTGTGGTAGTCGATAGATTTTCTAAGATGGCTCATTTTATACCATGTTCTAAGACTAATGATGCATCTTATGTGGCTGATTTGTTCTTCAAGGAGATAGTGCGTTTGCATGGGATTCCTCGAACCATTGTAAGTGACCGTGATACTAAGTTTGTAAGTCACTTTTGGCGCGTTTTGTGGTTGCGTCTAGGCACTCACTTGTTATTTTCCACTTCGTTCCACCCACAAACAGATGGTCAAACCGAGGTTGTGAATCGGGTCTTGGGTCAATTGTTAAGAACAGTGGTGCAACGCAATCTAAAGAATTGGGAGTCGACTTTTCCTTACATTGAGTTTGCGTATAATAGAGCTAAACATTCAGCTACTCAATTTGTTCCTTTTGAACTTGTTTATGGGTTTTTACCTTCTACACCATTTGATTTTGTTCCTTTGCCTCCAGGTGAGTACGTGAGTTTGGATGGTGAAGCTAAAGCTAAGTTGGTGAGATCACTTCATGAAAAGGCCAGGCTGAATGTCGAGAAAGCTACGGAGAGTTACGCAAAGCACGCAAATAAAGGTCGCAAAGAGATGATATTCGATCCGGGTGATTTGGTTTGGTTGCATCTTCGGAAGGATAGATTTCCACATTTGCGCAAGTCAAAGCTACATGCTCGTGGAGATGGTCCATTCAAGGTGTTGAAGCGCATCAATAACAATGCCTAAGAGCTTGATATCCCTCCGGATTGGAATATATCTTCAACGTTCAATGTGGCGAGATTTGTCTCCATTTACGGTTCCTTCGGATCCGAGGACGGATGCTTCTCAACCGGGAGGGAGTGATACGTATAAAGAGAGTGAAGACGTTGAAGATGAATTGGAGATTCAAGATGGTCCGATGACGAGAGCTCGGAAACGAAGACTCGAGGATGCATTGAAGAAACTAGTTCTTTCTTTGAGTTATGATCGAGTGGGAGAGGAAAACTTATCCATTCTATTATTATTTAAATGTAATAAGGGGTAGGGGGCATTTTTGGGAGTTTTGACCATTTTTGAACAACCCTTCCCAAAATGGCAGTTTTGTCAAAACCGACCTTCGGCTTTCCATTTTGGGAAACTAAAACTTCTATCCCAATGTTCCTTACACTTTAAGGGTAACCTAGGTCCTAAACCACATTTATCTACCCTTTTGACCCTTCAAAAACCCGATACCTTTTTCACCTTAAATTTTGGAAACTTTCCCTACTAAAAATAGACCTTGTCCAAGTTTTCACCCAAGACATGTCCAAGACTTGTCCTAGACATGCCTTGGACGTGTCTTGCTCCTTCCACATTCTCCCACATCGATTTGAGTGAAGCTTAGCTCCAAAATTGACAAAGTATAAGTATTTTTGTCCCACATTGCCTATTTGGGAGAAGTTCTCTTAGTTTTAGTTCTATATAAGCTTGTATATTTACCATGTATAACTCAAGTTATATTTGAGTGAAATATTATATATTTTAAAGTTTCAGTGATTGAAACAAATAGTTAAAACTTTTCCTTGTGACTGGGTGAAGGTTTAACTAGAGAATTTATCAAAGGTGTGAGCGACCTTTGTGCGATATTCTCGAACTTTGAGAAACCCGAAGTGCGACTCCGAGGGTGGATCTAAGCTGCTCCTATCCTTTCATTTTCGTTCTAAATCCATTTGTTCTAGTAAGTTTTCATTTCTTCTTGTTTTCTCTTCATAAAACATGATTACTAGCTTATTTTGTTGAATACTTAAATCTAGATCCTTAGTTTTCATATCAATATCACATCAGTACTTCAAAGAGAATTACAACCGTTTTTTTTCATACTTTTTCGTACCTATAGAGTACTTAACGGTGTGATTTTTGATTCCTTGTACAAGGCCATTCTGACCTCCGTTTTGCTTGCCGTTTGCGCCGGCGTGCCTTATTTATCGTTCTGGTCGATATCAAATCTGTACTTCAAAGAGAATTACAAACTTTTTTTTTCGTAACCACAGAGAACTTAACTGTGTGATTTTTGATTCCTTGTACAAGGCCATTCTGCCTCCGTTTTGCTTTCCGTTTTCGCCGGCGTGCCTTATTTCTCGTTCTGGTCGATATCACGTCAGTACTTCAAAGAGAATTACAAACGTTTTTTTTCGTACTTTTTTTCGTACCCATAGAGTACTTAACTGTGTGATTTTTGATTCCTTGTACAAGGCCATTCTGCCTCCGTTTTGCTTGCCGTTTTCGCCGGCGTGCCATATTTATCGTTCTGGTCGATATCACATCAGTACTTCAAAGAGAATTACAAACGTTTTTTTTTCGTACTTTTTTTTCGTACCCAAAGAGTACTTAACTGTGTGCTTTTTGATTCCTTGTACAAGGCTACTCTGGCCTCCATTTTGCCTGCGCCGGCGTGCCTTATTTATCTTTATGGTCGATATCACATCAGTACTTCAAAGAGAATTACAAAAGTTTTTTTCGTACTCTTTTTTGTACCCATATAGTACTTAACGATGTGATTTTTGATTCCTTGTACAAGGCCATTCTGGCCTCCGTTTTGCTTGCCGTTTGCGCCGGCGTGCCTTATTTATCGTTCTGGTCGATAACACATCAGTACTTCAAAGAGAATTACAAACGTTTTTTTTCGTACTTTGTTTTGTACCCATAAAGTCCTTAACGGTGTGATTTTTGATTCCTTGTACAAGGCCATTCTGACCTCCGTTTTGCGTGCCGTTTGCACCGGCATACCTTATTTATCGTTCTGGTCGATACCACATCAGTACTTCAAAGGGAATTACAAATATTTTTTTTCGTACTTTTTTTCGAACCCATAGAGTTTTAACTGTGTGATTTTTTATTCCTTGTACAAGGCCATTCTGGTCTCCATTTTGCTTGCCGTTTGCGCCGGCGTGCTTTATTTATCGTTCTGGTCGATATCACATCAGTACTTCAAAGAGAATTACAAACGATTTTTTTTCGTACTTTTTTTCGTACCCATAGAGTACTTAACTGTGTGCTTCTTTTATTCCTTGTACAAGGCCATTCTGGCCTCCGTTTTGCATGCCGTTTCCGCCGGCGTGCCATATTTATCGTTCTGGTCGATATCACATCAGTACTTCAAAGAGAATTACAAACATTTTTTTTCGTACTCTTTTTCGTAACCATAGAGTACTAAACGGTGTGATTTTTGATTCCTTGTACAAGGCAATTCTGGCCTACGTTTTGCTTGCCGTTTGCGCCGGCATGCCTTATTTATCGTTCTGGCCGATACCACATCAGTACTTCAAAGAGAATTACAAACATATTTTTTCGTACTTTTTTTCATACCCATAGAGTACTTAACTGTGTGCTTTTTTATTCCTTGTACAAGGCCATTCTGGCCTCCGTTTTGCTTGCCATTTGCGCCGGCGTGCCTTATTTATCATTCTGGTCGATATCACAACAGTACTTCAAAGAGAATTACAAACATTTTTTTTCATACTTTTTTTCGTACCCATAGAGTACTTAACTGTGTGCTTTTTTATTCCTTGTACAAGGCCATTCAGGCCTCCGTTTTGCATTCCGTTTGTGCCGGCGTGCCTTATTTATCGTTCTGGTCGATATCACTTCAGTACTTCAAAGAGAATTACAAACGTTTTTTTTTTATACTCTTTTTCGTACCCATAGAGTACTTAACGGTGTGATTTTTGATTCCTTGTACAAGGCCATTCTGACCTCCGTTTTGCTTGCCGTTGGCGCCGGCATGCCTTATTTATCGTTCTAGTCGATACACATCAGTACTTCAATGAGAATTAAAAATGTTTTTTTTCGTACTTTGTTTCGTACCCATAGAGTACGTAACTGTGTGATTTTTGATTCCTTGTACAATGCCATTCTGACCACCGTTTTGCTTGCCGTTTGCGCCGGCTTACCTTATTTATCGTTCTGGCCGATACCACATTAGTACTTCAAAGAGAATTACAAATGTTTTTTTCGTACTTTTTTTCATACCCATAGAGCACTTAACTGTGTGATTTTTGTTTCCTTGTACAAGGCCATTCTGGCCTCCGTTTTGCTTGCAGTTTGCGCCGGCGTGCCTTATTTATCGTTCGGTCGATATCACATCGTACTTCAAAGAGAATTACAAACGTACTTTTTTTCGTACCCATAGAGTACTTAGCGTGTGATTTTTGATTCCTTGTACAAGGCCATTCTGCCTCCGTTTTGCTTGCCGTTTTCGCCAGCGTGCCTTATTTATCGTTCTGTTCGATTCCACATCAGTACTTCAAAGAGAATTACAAACTTTATTTTTCGTACTTTTTTTCGAACCCATAGAGTACATAACTGTGTGATTTTTGATTCCTTGTAGAAGGCCATTCTGGGCTCCGTTTTGCTTGCCGTTTGCGCCGGCGTGCCTTATTTATCGTTCGGGTCGATAACACATCAGTACTTCAAAGAGAATTACAAACGTTTTTTTTCGTACTTTTAGTACCCATAGAGTACTTAGCGTGTGATTTTTGATTCCTTGTACAAGGCCATTCGGCCTCCGTTTTGCTTGCCATATGCGCCGGCGTGCCTTATTTATCGTTCGGTCGATATCACAACAAGTACTTCAAAGAGAATTACAAACGTTTTTTTTTCATTTTTTTTCGTACCCTATAGAGTACTTAACTCGTGTTTTTTTATTCCTTGTACAAGGCCATTCAGGCCTCCGTTTTGCATGCCGTTTGCGCCGGCGTGCCTTATTTATCGTTCTGGTCGATATCACATCAGTACTTCAAAGAGAACAAACGTTTTTTTCATACTTTTTTTTGTACCCATTGAGTACTTAACGGTGTGGTTTTTGATACCTTGTACAAGGCCATTCTGGCCTCCGTTTTGCTTGGCGTTTGAGCCGGTGTGCCTTATTTATCGTTCTGGTCGATATCACATCAGTACTTCAATGAGAATTACAAACGTTTTTTTTCATACTCTTTTTTGTACCCATAGAGTACTTAACGGTGTGATTTTTTATTCCTTGTACAAGGCCATTCTGACATCCGTATTGCTTGCAGTTTGCGCCGGCATACCTTATTTATCGTTCTGGTCGATACCACATCGGTACTTCAAAGAGAATTACAAACGTTTTTTCGTACTTTTTTTCGTACCCATAGAGTACATAACTGTGTGATTTTTCATTCCTTGTACAAGGCCGTTCTAGCCTCCATTTTGCTTGGCGTTTGCGCCGGCGTGCATTATTTATCGTTCTGGTCGATATCACATCAGTACTTCAGAGAGAATTACAAACGTTTTTTTCGTACTTTTTTTCGTACCCATGGAGTATTTAACTGTGTGATTTTTGATTCCTTGTACAAGGCCATTCTGGCCTCCGTTTTGCTTGCCGTTTGCGCCGCCGTGCCTTATTTATCGTTCTGGTCGATAACACATCAGTACTTCAAAGAGAATTACAAAAGTTTTTTTTCGTACTTTGTTTTGTACCCATAAAGTACATAACGGTGTGATATTTGATTCCTTGTACAAGGCCATTCTGACCTCCGTTTTGCTTGCCGTTTGCACCGGCGTACCTTATTTATCGTTCTGGTCGATACCACATCAGTACTTCAAAGAGAATTACAAACGTTTTTTCGTACTTTTTTCGAACCCATAAAGTACTTAACTGTGTGATTTTTGATTCCTTTTACAAGGCCATTCTGGCCTCCGTTTTGCTTGCCGTTTGCGCCGGCGTGCCTTATTTATCGTTCTGGTCGATATCACCTCAGTACTTCAAAGAGAATTACAAATGTTTTTTTTCGTACTTTTTTTTCGTACCCATAGAGTACTTAACTCGTGTGATTTTTGATTCCTTGTACAAGGCCATTCTGGCCTCCGTTTTGCTTGCCTTTTGCGCCGGCGTGCCTTATTTATCATTCTGGTCGATATCACAACAGTATTTCAAAGAGAATTACAAACGTTTTTTTTCAAACTTTTTTTCGTACCTATAGAGTACTTAACTGTGTGCATTTTTTATTCCTTGTACAAGGCCATTCGGCCTCCGTTTTGCATGCCGTTTGCGCCGGCGTGCCTTATTTATCGTTCTGGTCGATATCACATCAGTACTTCAAAGAGAATTACAAACGTTTTTTTTCATACTTTTTTTCGTACCCATTGAGTACTTAACGGTGTGATTTTTGATTCCTTGTACTAGGCCATTCTGACCTCCGTTTTGCTTGCCGTTTGCGCCGGCGTGCCTTATTTATCGTTCGGTCGATATATCACATCGTACTTCAAAGAGAATTACAAACGTTTTTTTTTTCGTATCCATAGAGTACTTAGCGTGTGATTTTTGATTCCTTGTACAAGGCCATTACGCCTCCGTTTTGCTTGCCGTTTTCGCCGGCGTGCCTTATTTATCGTTCGGTCGATATCACATCGAGTACTTCAAAGAGAATTACAAACGTTTTTTTCATACTTTTTTTTCGTACCCACAGAGTACTTAACGGTGTGATTTTTGATTCCTTGTACAAGTCCATCCTGGCCTCCGTTTTGCTTGCCGTTTGCGCCGGCGTGCCTTATTTATCGTTCTGGTTGATAATACATCAGTACTTCAAAGAGAATTACAAACATTTTTTTTCGTACTTTGTTTTGTACCCATAAAGTCCTTAACGGTGTGATTTTTGATTCCTTGTTCAAGGCCATTCTGACCTCCGTTTTGCTTGCCGTTTGCGCCGGCATACCTTATTTATTGTTCTGGTCGATACCACATCAGTACTTCAAAGAGAATTACAAACATTTTTTTTCGAACCCATAGAGTACTTAACTATGTGATTTTTTATTCCTAGTACAAGGCCATTCTGGCCTCCATTTTGCTTGCCGTTTGCGCCAGCGTGCCTTATTTATCGTTCTGGTCGATATCACATCAATACTTCAAAGAGAATTACAAACGTTTTTTTTTCGTACTTTTTTCGTACCCATAGAGTACTTAACTGTGTGCTTTTTTATTCCTTGTACAAGGGTATTCTGGCCTCCGTTTTGCATGACGTTTGCGCCGGCGTGCCTTATTTATCGTTCTGGTCGATATCACATCAGTACTTCAAAGAGAATTACAAACGTTTTTTTCGTACTCTTTTTCGTACCCATAGAGTACTTAACGGTGTGATTTTTGATTCCTTGTACAAGGCCATTCTGGCCTCTGTTTTGCTTGCCGTTTGCACCGGCATGCCTTATTTATCGTTCTGGCCGATACCACATCATTACTTCAAAGAGAATTACAAACGTTTTTTTCGTACTTTGTTTTGTACCCATAGAGTACTTAACGGTGTGATTTTTGATTCCTTGTACAAGGCCATTCTGACCTCCGTTTTGCTTGCCATTTTCGCCGGCGTGCCTTATATTTCATTATGGTCGATACCACATCAGTACTCCAAAGAGAATTACAAACGTTTTTTTCATACTTTTTTTCGTACCCATAGAGTACTTAACTGTGTGATTTTTGATTCCTTGTACAAGGCCATTCTGGCTTCCGTTTTGCTTGCCATTTGCGCCGGCTTGCCTTATTTATCGTTCGGTCGATATCACATCAGTACTTCAAAGAGAATTACAAACGTTTTTTTCGTACCCATAGAGTACTTAACTGTGTGATTTTTGATTCCTTGTACAAGGCAATTCTGGCCTCTGTTTTGCATACCGTTTGCGCCGGCGTGCCTTATTTATCGTTCTGGTCGATATCACATCAGATCTTCAAAGAGAATTACAAACGTTTTTTCGTATTTTTTTCGTACCCTTAGAGTACTTAACTGTGTGATTTTTGATTCCTTGTACAAGGCCATTCCGGCCTCCGTTTTGCTTGCCGTTTGCGCCGGCGTGCCTTATTTATCGTTCTGGTCGATATCACATCAGTACTTCAAAGAGAATTACAATAGTTTTTTTTCGTACTATTTTTTGTACCCATAGAGTACTTAACGGTGTGATTTTTGATTCCTTGTACAAGGCCATTCTGGCCTCCGTTTTGCTTTCCGTTTACGCCGGCGTGCCTTATTTATCGTTCTGGTCAATAACACATCAGTATTTCAATGAGAATTACAAAGGTTTTTTTTTCATACTTTGTTTTGTACCCATAGAGTACTTAACGGTGTGATTTTTGATTCCTTGTACAAGGCCATTCTGACCTCCGTTTTGCTTGCCGTTTGCGCCGGCGTACCTTATTTATCATTCTGGTCGATACCACATCTGTACTTCAACGAGAATTACAAACGTTTTTTTCGTACTTTTTTTCGTACCCATAGAGTACATAACTGTGTGATTTTTGATTCTTTGTAGAAGGCCATTCTGGCCTCCGTTTTGCTTGCCGTTTGCGCCGGCGTGCCTTATTTATCATTCTGGTCGATAAAACATCAGTACTTGAATGAGAATTACAAACGTTTTTTTTCGTACTTTGTTTTGTACCCATAGAGTACTTAACGGTGTGATTTTTGATTCCTCTTACAAGGCCATTCTGACCTCCGTTTTGCTTGCCGTTTGCGCCGGCGTACCTTATTTATCGTTTTGGTCGATACCACATCAGGACTTCAAAGAGAATTACAAACGTTTTTTTTCATACTTTTTTTCGTACCCATTGAGTACTTAACGGTGTGATTTTTGATTCCTTGTACTAGGCCATTCTGACCTCCGTTTTGCTTGCCGTTTGCGCCGGCGTGCCTTATTTATCGTTCTGGTCGATATCACATCAGTACTTCAAAGAGAATTTAAAACGTTTTTTTCGTATCCATAGAGTACTTAAGCGTGTGATTTTTGATACCTTGTACAAGGCCATTCGCCTCCGTTTTGCTTGCCGTTTGCGCCGGCGTGCCTTATTTATCGTTCGGTCGATATCACATCGAGTACTTCAAAGAGAATTACAAACGTTTTTTTCATACTTTTTTTCGTACCCATAGAGTACTTAACTCGTGTGATTTTTGATTCCTTGTACAAGGCCATTACGCCTCCGTTTTGCTTGCCGTTTTGCGCCGGCATGCCTTATTTATCGTTTCGGTCGATATCACATCGGTACTTCAAAGAGAATTACAAACGTTTTTTTTCGTACTTTTTTTGTACCCATAGAGTACTTAACGGTGTGATTTTTGATTCCTTGTACAAGTCCATCCTGGCCTCCGTTTTGCTTGCCGTTTGCGCCGGCGTGCCTTATTTATCGTTCGGTCGATATCACATCGTACTTCAAAGAGAATTACAAACATTTTTTTTCGTACTTTGTTTTGTACCCATAAAGTCCTTAACGGTGTGATTTTTTATTCCTTGTTCAAGGCCATTCTGACCTCCGTTTTGCTTGCCGTTTGCGCCGGCATACCTTATTTATTGTTCTGGTCGATACCACATCAGTACTTCAAAGAGAATTACAAACATTTTTTTTCGAACCCATAGAGTACTTAACTATGTGATTTTTTATTCCTTGTACAAGGCCATTCTGGCCTCCGTTTTGCTTGCCGTTTGCGCCGGCGTGCCTTATTTATCGTTCTGGTCGATATCACATCAATACTTCAAAGAGAATTACAAACGTTTTTTTTTCGTACTTTTTTTCGTACCCATAGAGTACTTAAGCGTGTGCTTTTTTATTCCTTGTACAAGGCCATTCGGCCTCCGTTTTGCATGACGTTTGCGCCGGCGTGCCTTATTTATCGTTCGGTCGATATCACATCGTACTTCAAAGAGAATTACAAACGTTTTTTTTCGTACTCTTTTTCGTACCCATAGAGTACTTAACGGTGTGATTTTTGATTCCTTGTACAAGGCCATTCTGGCCTCTGTTTTGCTTGCCGTTTGCGCCGGCATGCCTTATTTATCGTTCTGGTCGATATCACATCATTACTTCAAAGAGAATTACAAACGTTTTTTTTTCGTACTTTGTTTTGTACCCATAGAGTACTTAACGGTGTGATTTTTGATTCCTTGTACAAGGCCATTCTGACCTCCGTTTTGCTTGCCATTTTCGCCGGCGTGCCTTATTTTCATTATGGTCGATATCACATCGTACTTCAAAGAGAATTACAAACGTTTTTTTTCGTACTTTTTTTCGTACCCATAGAGTACTTAAGCGTGTGATTTTTGATTCCTTGTACAAGGCCATTCTGGCTTCCGTTTTGCTTGCCATTTGCGCCGGCTTGCCTTATTTATCGTTATGGTCGATATCACATCGTACTTCAAAGAGAATTACAAACGTTTTTTTTTCGTTTTTCGTACCCATAGAGTACTTAAGCGTGTGATTTTTGATTCCTTGTACAAGGCCATTTCGGCCTCCGTTTTGCATACCGTTTGCGCCGGCGTGCCTTATTTATCGTTTCGGTCGATATCACATCGATACTTCAAAGAGAATTACAAACGTTTTTTTTCGTACTTTTTTTCGTACCCATAGAGTACTTAACGTGTGATTTTTGATTCCTTGTACAAGGCCATTCCGGCCTCCGTTTTGCTTGCCGTTTGCGCCGGCGTGCCTTATTTATCGTTCGGTCGATATCACATCGGTACTTCAAAGAGAATTACAAACAGTTTTTTTTCGTACTTTTTTTTGTACCCATAGAGTACTTAACGGTGTGATTTTTGATTCCTTGTACAAGGCCATTCGGCCTCCGTTTTGCTTGCCGTTTGCGCCGGCGTGCCTTATTTATCGTTCGGTCGATAACACATCAGTATTTCAATGAGAATTACAAAAGGTTTTTTTTTCATACTTTGTTTTGTACCCATAGAGTACTTAACGGTGTGATTTTTGATTCCTTGTACAAGGCCATTCGACCTCCGTTTTGCTTGCCGTTTGCGCCGGCGTGCCTTATTTATCGTTCGGTCGATACCACATCGTACTTCAACGAGAATTACAAACGTTTTTTTTTCGTACTTTTTTTCGTACCCATAGAGTACATAAGCGTGTGATTTTTGATTCTTGTACAAGGCCATTCTGGCCTCCGTTTTGCTTGCCGTTTGCGCCGGCGTGCCTTATTTATCATTCTGGTCGATATCACATCAGTACTTGAAAGAGAATTACAAACATTTTTTTTCGTACTTTTTTTGTACCCATAGAGTACTTAACGGTGTGATTTTTGATTCCTTGTACAAGGCCATTCTGACCTCCGTTTTGCTTGCCGTTTGCGCCGGCGTGCCTTATTTATCGTTTTGGTCGATACCACATCAGTACTTCAAAGAGAATTACAAACATTTTTTTTTTTTCGTACTTTTTTTCTGGTACCCATAGAGTACTTAACCCTACCGTGTGGGGGTTTTTTATTCCTTGTACAAGGCCATTCGGCTCGGCCTCCGTTTTGCTTGCCGTTTGCGCCGGCGTGCCTTATTTATCGTTCGGTCGATATCACATCGTACTTCAAAGAGAATTACAAACGTTTTTTTTTTTCGTACTTTTTTTCGTACCCATAGAGTACTTAGCGTGTGCTTTTTTTATTCCTTGTACAAGGCCATTCGGCCTCCGTTTTGCATGCCGTTTGCGCCGGCGTGCCTTATTTATCGTTCGGTCGATATCACATCGGTACTTCAAAGAGAATTACAAACGTTTTTTTTCGTACTTTTTTTCGTACCCATAGAGTACTTAACGGTGTGATTTTTGATTCCTTGTACAAGGCCATTCTCGGCCTCCGTTTTGCTTGCCGTTTGCGCCGGCGTGCCTTATTTATCGTTCGGTCGATATCACATCGTACTTCAAAGAGAATTACAAACGTTTTTTTTCGTACTTTTTTCGTACCCATAGAGTACTTAAGCGTGTGATTTTTGATTCCTTGTACAAGGCCATTCGACCTCCGTTTTGCTTGCCGTTTGCGCCGGCGTGCCTTATTTATCGTTCGGTCGATATCACATCGTACTTCAAAGAGAATTACAAAATTTTTTTTCGTACTTTTTTTCGTACCCATAGAGTACTTAAGCGTGTGATTTTTGATTCCTTGTACAAGGCCATTCGGCCTCCGTTTTGCTTGCCGTTTGCGCCGGCGTGCCTTATTTATCGTTCGGTCGATATCACATCGTACTTCAAAGAGAATTACAAACGTTTTTTTTCGTACTTTTTTTCGTACCCATAGAGTACTTAACGTGTGATTTTTGATTCCTTGTACAAGGCCATTCGCCTCCGTTTTGCTTGCCGTTTGCGCCGGCGTGCCTTATTTATCGTTCGGTCGATATCACATCGGTACTTCAAAGAGAATTACAAACATTTTTTTTCGTACTTTTTTTCGTACCCATAGAGTACTTAAGCGTGTGATTTTTGATTCCTTGTACAAGGCCATTCGGCCTCCGTTTTGCTTGCCGTTTGCGCCGGCGTGCCTTATTTATCGTTCGGTCGATATCACATCGGTACTTCAAAGAGAATTACAAACATTTTTTTTTCGTACTTTTTTTCGTACCCATAGAGTACTTAATCGTGTGATTTTTGATTCCTTGTACAAGGCCATTCGGCCTCCGTTTTGCATGCCGTTTGCGCCGGCGTGCCTTATTTATCGTTCGGTCGATATCACATCGGTACTTCAAAGAGAATTACAAAGAATTTTTTTTTTCGTACTTTTTTTCGTACCCATAGAGTACTTAACGGTGTGATTTTTGATTCCTTGTACAAGGCCATTCGGCCTCCGTTTTGCTTGCCGTTTGCGCCGGCGTGCCTTATTTATCGTTCGGTCGATATCACATCGTACTTCAAAGAGAATTACAAACGTTTTTTTTCGTACTTTTTTTCGTACCCATAGAGTACTTAACGTGTGATTTTTGATTCCTTGTACAAGGCCATTCGCCTCCGTTTTGCTTGCCGTTTGCGCCGGCGTGCCTTATTTATCGTTCGGTCGATATCACATCGTACTTCAAAGAGAATTACAAACATTTTTTTTTCGTACTTTTTTTCGTACCCATAGAGTACTAAACGTGTGATTTTTGATTCCTTGTACAAGGCCATTTCGGCCTCCGTTTTGCTTGCCGTTTGCGCCGGCGTGCCTTATTTATCGTTCGGTCGATATCACATCGTACTTCAAAGAGAATTACAAACATTTTTTTTTCGTACTTTTTTTCATACCCAAAGAGTACTTAACTGTGTGCTTTTTTATTCCTTGTACAAGGCCATTCTGGCCTCCGTTTTGCATGCCGTTTGCGCCGGCGTGCCTTATTTATCGTTCGGTCGATATCACATCGTACTTCAAAGAGAATTACAAACATTTTTTTTTCGTACTTTTTTTCGTACCCATAGAGTACTTAATCGTGTGATTTTTTATTCCTTGTACAAGGCCATTCGGCCTCCGTTTTGCATGCCGTTTGCGCCGGCGTGCCTTATTTATCGTTCTGGTCGATATCACATCAGTACTTAAAAGAGAATTACAAACGTTTTTTTTCGTACTTTTTTTCGTACCCATAGAGTACTTAACTGTGTGCTTTTTTTATTCCTTGTACAAGGCCATTCTGGCCTCCGTTTTGCATGCCGTTTGGGCCGGCGTGCCTTATTTATCGTTCGGTCGATATCACATCAGTACTTCAAAGAGAATTACCAACATTTTTTTCGTACTCTTTTTCGTACCCATAGAGTACTTCACGGTGTGATTTCTGATTCCTTGTACAAGGCCATTCTGGCCTCCGTTTTGCTTGCCGTTTGCGCCAGCGTGACTTATTTATCGTTCTGGTCGATATCACATCAGTACTTGAAAGAGAATTACAAACGTTTTTTTCGCACTTTTTTTTCGTACCCACTGAGTACTTAACTGTGTGATTTTTGATTCCTTGTACAAGTCCATTCTACCTCCGTTTTGCTTTCCGTTTGTGCCGGCGTGCGTTATTTATCGTTCGGTCGATATCACATCGAACTTCAAAGAGAATTACAAATGTTTTTTTTCGTACTTTTTTTCGTACCCATAGAGTACTTAACTGTGTGATTTTTGATTCCTTGTACAAGGCCATTCTAGCCTCCGTTTTGCTTGCCGTTTGCGCCGGCGTGCCTTATTTATCGTTCTAGTCGATATCACATCAGTACTTCAAAGAGAATTACAAACATTTTTTTCGTATTCTTTTTGTACCCATAGAGTACTTAACGGTGTAATTTTTGATTCCTTGTACAAGGCCATTCGGGCCTCCGTTTTGCTTGCCGTTTTCGCCGGCGTGCCTTATTTATCGTTCTGGTCGATAACACATCAGCACTTCAATGAGAATTACAAACATTTTTTTCCGTACTTTGTTTTGTACCCATAGAGTACTTAACGGTGTGATTTTTGATTCCTTGTACAAGGCCATTCTGACCTCCAATTTGCTTGCCATTTGCGCCGGCGTACCTTATTTATCGTTCTGGTCGATACCACATCTGTACTTCAAAGAGAATTACAAACATTTTTTCGTACTTTTTTTCGTACCCATAGAGTACTTAACTGTGTGATTTTTGATTCCTTGTACAAGGCCATTCTGGCCTCCGTTTTGCTTGCCGTTTGCGCCGGCGTGCCTTATTTATCGTTCTGGTCGATATCACATCAGTACTTCAAAGAGAATTACAAACATTTTTTTTCGTACTCTTTTTCGTACCCATAGAGTACTAAACGGTGTGATTTTTGATTCCTTGTACAAGGCAATTCTGGCCTACGTTTTGCTTGCCGTTTGCGCCGGCATGCCTTATTTATCGTTCTGGCCGATACCACATCAGTACTTCAAAGAGAATTACAAACATTTTTTTTTCGTACTTTTTTTCATACCCATAGAGTACTTAACTGTGTGCTTTTTTATTCCTTGTACAAGGCCATTCTGGCCTCCGTTTTGCTTGCCATTTGCGCCGGCGTGCCTTATTTATCATTCTGGTCGATATCACAACTGTACTTCAAAGAGAATTACAAACATTTTTTTTTCATACTTTTTTTCGTACCCATAGAGTACTTAACTGTGTGCTTTTTTATTCCATGTACAAGGCCATTCAGGCCTCCGTTTTGCATGCCGTTTGCGCCGGCGTGCCTTATTTATCGTTCGGTCGATATCACATCGTACTTCAAAGAAAATTACAAACGTTTTTTTTTCGTACTTTTTTTCGTACCCATAGAGTACTTAAGCGTGTGCTTTTTTTATTCCTTGTACAAGGCCATTTCGGCCTCCGTTTTGCATGCCGTTTGCGCCGGCGTGCCTTATTTATCGTTCTGGTCGATATCACATCAGTACTTCAAAGAGAATTACAAACGTTTTTTTTCGTACTTTTTTTCGTACCCATAGAGTACTTAACTGTGTGCTTTTTTTATTCCTTGTACAAGGCCATTATGGCCTCCGTTTTGCATGCCGTTTGGGCCGGCGTGCCTTATTTATCGTTCTGGTCGATATCACATCAGTACTTCAAAGAGAATTTCAAACATTTTTTTCGTACTCTTTTTCGTACCCATAGAGTACTTAACGGTGTGATTTCTGATTCCTTGTACAAGGCCATTCTGGCCTCCGTTTTGCTTGCCGTTTGCGCCAGCGTGACTTATTTATCGTTCTGGTCGATATCACATCAGTACTTGAAAGAGAATTACAAACGTTTTTTTTCGCACTTTTTTTTCGTACCCACTGAGTACTTAACTGTGTGATTTTTGATTCCTTGTACAAGTCCATTCTACCTCCGTTTTGCTTTCCGTTTGTGCCGGCGTGCGTTATTTATCGTTCTGGTCGATATCACATCAGAACTTCAAAGAGAATTACAAATGTTTTTTTTCGTACTTTTTTTCGTACCCATAGAGTACTTAACTGTGTGATTTTTGATTCCTTGTACAAGGCCATTCTAGCCTCCGTTTTGCCTGCGCTGGCGTGCCTTATTTATCGTTCTAGTCGATATCACATCAGTACTTCAAAGAGAATTACAAACATTTTTTTCGTATTCTTTTTGTACCCATAGAGTACTTAACGGTGTAATTTTTGATTCCTTGTACAAGGCCATTCGGGCCTCCGTTTTCGCCGGCGTGCCTTATTTATCGTTCTGGTCGATAACACATCAGCACTTCAATGAGAATTACAAACATTTTTTTTCGTACTTTGTTTTGTACCCATAGAGTACTTAACGGTGTGATTTTTGATTCCTTGTACAAGGCCATTCTGGCCTCCGTTTTGCTTGCCATTTGCGCCGGCGTGCCTTATTTATCATTCTGGTCGATATCACATCGTACTTCAAAGAGAATTACAAACATTTTTTTTTCATACTTTTTTTCGTACCCATAGAGTACTTAACTGTGTGCTTTTTTATTCCATGTACAAGGCCATTCAGGCCTCCGTTTTGCATGCCGTTTGCGCCGGCGTGCCTTATTTATCGTTCTGGTCGATATCACATCAGTACTTCAAAGAGAATTACAAACATTTTTTTTCTTACTTTTTTTCGTACCCATAGAGTACTTAATGCGTGTGCTTTTTTTATTCCTTGTACAAGGCCATTCTGGCCTCCGTTTTGCATGCCGTTTGGGCCGGCGTGCCTTATTTATCGTTCTGGTCGATACCACATCTGTACTTCAAAGAGAATAACAAACATTTTTTCGTACTTTTTTTCGTACCCATAGAGTACTTAACTGTGTGATTTTTGATTCCTTGTACAAGGCCATTCTGGCCTCCGTTTTGCTTGCCGTTTGCGCCGGCGTGCCTTATTTATCGTTCTGGTCGATATCACATCAGTACTTCAAAGAGAATTACAAACATTTTTTTTCGTACTCTTTTTCGTACCCATAGAGTACTAAACGGTGTGATTTTTGATTCCTTGTACAAGGCAATTCTGGCCTACGTTTTGCTTGCCGTTTGCGCCGGCATGCCTTATTTATCGTTCTGGCCGATACCACATCAGTACTTCAAAGAGAATTACAAACATTTTTTTTTCGTACTTTTTTTCATACCCTTAGAGTACTTAACTGTGTGCTTTTTTATTCCTTGTACAAGGCCATTCTGGCCTCCGTTTTGCTTGCCATTTGCGCCGGCGTGCCTTATTTATCATTCTGGTCAATATCACAACTGTACTTCAAAGAGAATTACAAACATTTTTTTTTCATACTTTTTTTCGTACCCATAGAGTACTTAACTGTGTGCTTTTTTATTCCATGTACAAGGCCATTCAGGCCTCCGTTTTGCATGCCGTTTGCGCCGGCGTGCCTTATTTATCGTTCGGTCGATATCACATCGTACTTCAAAGAGAATTACAAACGTTTTTTTTTCGTACTTTTTTTCGTACCCATAGAGTACTTAATCGTGTGCTTTTTTTATTCCTTGTACAAGGCCATTCTGGCCTCCGTTTTGCATGCCGTTTGGGCCGGCGTGCCTTATTTATCGTTCTGGTCGATATCACATCAGTACTTCAAAGAGAATTTCAAACATTTTTTTCGTACTCTTTTTCGTACCCATAGAGTACTTAACGGTGTGATTTCTGATTCCTTGTACAAGGCCATTATGGCCTCCGTTTTGCTTGCCGTTTGCGCCAGCGTGACTTATTTATCGTTCTGGTCGATATCACATCAGTACTTGAAAGAGAATTACAAACGTTTTTTTTCGCACTTTTTTTTCGTACCCACTGAGTACTTAACTGTGTGATTTTTGATTCTTTGTACAAGTCCATTCTACCTCCGTTTTGCTTTCCGTTTGTGCCGGCGTGCGTTATTTATCGTTCTGGTCGATATCACATCAGAACTTCAAAGAGAATTACAAATGTTTTTTTTCGTACTTTTTTTCGTACCCATAGAGTACTTAATCGTGTGATTTTTGATTCCTTGTACAAGGCCATTCTAGCCTCCGTTTTGCCTGCGCTGGCGTGCCTTATTTATCGTTCTAGTCGATATCACATCAGTACTTCAAAGAGAATTACAAACATTTTTTTCGTATTCTTTTTGTACCCATAGAGTACTTAACGGTGTAATTTTTGATTCCTTGTACAAGGCCATTCGGGCCTCCATTTTCGCCGGCGTGCCTTATTTATCGTTCTGGTCGATAACACATCAGCACTTCAATGAGAATTACAAACATTTTTTTTCGTACTTTGTTTTGTACCCATAGAGTACTTAACGGTGTGATTTTTGATTCCTTGTACAAGGCCATTCTGGCCTCCGTTTTGCTTGCCATTTGCGCCGGCGTGCCTTATTTATCATTCTGGTCGATATCACAACTGTACTTCAAAGAGAATTACAAACATTTTTTTTTCATACTTTTTTTCGTACCCATAGAGTACTTAACTGTGTGCTTTTTTATTCCATGTACAAGGCCATTCAGGCCTCCGTTTTGCATGCCGTTTGCGCCGGCGTGCCTTATTTATCGTTCTGGTCGATATCACATCAGTACTTCAAAGAGAATTACAAACGTTTTTTTTCGTACTTTTTTTCGTACCCATAGAGTACTTAACTGTGTGCTTTTTTTATTCCTTGTACAAGGCCATTCTGGCCTCCGTTTTGCATGCCGTTTGGGCCGGCGTGCCTTATTTATCGTTCTGGTCGATACCACATCTGTACTTCAAAGAGAATAACAAACATTTTTTTTCGTACTTTTTTTCGTACCCATAGAGTACTTAACGGTGTGATTTTTGATTCCTTGTACAAGGCCATTCGGCCTCCGTTTTGCTTGCCGTTTGCGCCGGCGTGCCTTATTTATCGTTCGGTCGATATCACATCGTACTTCAAAGAGAATTACAAACATTTTTTTTTCGTACTTTTTTTCGTACCCATAGAGTACTTAACGTGTGATTTTTGATTCCTTGTACAAGGCCATTCGGCCTCCGTTTTGCTTGCCGTTTGCGCCGGCGTGCCTTATTTATCGTTCGGTCGATATCACATCGTACTTCAAAGAGAATTACAAACATTTTTTTTCGTACTTTTTTTCATACCCATAGAGTACTTAACTCGTGTGCTTTTTTATTCCTTGTACAAGGCCATTCGGCCTCCGTTTTGCTTGCCGTTTGCGCCGGCGTGCCTTATTTATCGTTCGGTCGATATCACATCGTACTTCAAAGAGAATTACAAACATTTTTTTTTTTTTTTTCGTATTCTTTTTTATTCCGTACCCATAGAGTACTTAACGTGTGATATCACATTTTTTATTCCTTGTACAAGGCCATTCGGCCTCCGTTTTGCATGCCGTTTGGGCCGGCGTGCCTTATTTATCGTTCGGTCGATATCACATCGTACTTCAAAGAGAATTACAAACATTTTTTTTCGTACTTTTTTCGTACCCATAGAGTACTTAACGGTGTGATTTTCGATTCCTTGTACAAGGCCATTTCGGCCTCCGTTTTGCTTGCCGTTTGCGCCGGCGTGACTTATTTATCGTTCGGTCGATATCACATCGTACTTGAAAGAGAATTACAAACGTTTTTTTTTCGTACTTTTTTTTCGTACCCATAGAGTACTTAAGCGTGTGATTTTTGATTCCTTGTACAAGTCCATTCTACCTCCGTTTTGCTTTCCGTTTGTGCCGGCGTGCGTTATTTATCGTTCGGTCGATATCACATCGAACTTCAAAGAGAATTACAAACATTTTTTTTCGTACTTTTTTTCGTACCCATAGAGTACTTAACGGTGTGATTTTTGATTCCTTGTACAAGGCCATTCTGGCCTCCGTTTTTTTGCCGTTTGCGCCGGCGTGCCTTATTTATCGTTCTGGTCGATATCACATCAGTACTTCAAAGAGAATTACAAACATTTTTTTCGTATTCTTTTTGTACCCATAGAGTACTTAACGGTGTAATTTTTGATTCCTTGTACAAGGCCATTCGGGCCTCCGCTTTTTCGCCGGCGTGCCTTATTTATCGTTCGGTCGATAACACATCGCACTTCAAAGAGAATTACAAACATTTTTTTTCGTACTTTTTTTGTACCCATAGAGTACTTAACGGTGTGATTTTTGATTCCTTGTGTACAAGGCCATTCGGCCTCCGTTTTGCGTGTGATTTTTGCCATTTGCGCCGGCGTGCCTTATTTATCGTTCGGTCGATATCACAAACATCGTACTTCAAAGAGAATTACAAACTTTTTTTTTTTTCAAAGAGAATTACATTTTTTTTTCGTACCCATAGAGTACTTAACAAGGCCATTCGGCCTCCGTTTTGCTTGCCATTTGCGCCGGCGTGTGACTTCAAAGAGAATTTTTTTATTCCTTGTACAAGGCCATTCGGCCTCCGTTTTGCATGCCGTTTGCGCCGGCGTGCCTTATTTATCGTTCGGTCGATATCACATCGTACTTCAAAGAGAATTACAAACGTTTTTTTTCGTACTTTTTTTCGTACCCATAGAGTACTTAACGTGTGCTTTTTTTATTCCTTGTACAAGGCCATTCGGCCTCCGTTTTGCATGCCGTTTGGGCCGGCGTGCCTTATTTATCGTTCGGTCGATACCACATCGTTTTTTTTCGTACTTCAAAGAGAATTACAAATGCCATTTTTTTTTTCGTGCCTTTTTTTTCGTACCCCATAGAGTACTTAATCGTGTGATTTTTGATTCCTTGTACAAGGCCATTCGGCCTCCGTTTTGCTTGCCGTTTGCGCCGGCGTGCCTTATTTATCGTTCGGTCGATATCACATCGTACTTCAAAGAAATTACAAACGTTTTTTTTCGTACTTTTTTTTCGTACCCATAGAGTACTTAACGTGTGATTTTTGATTCCTTGTACAAGGCAATTCTGGCCTACGTTTTGCTTGCCGTTTGCGCCGGCATGCCTTATATATCGTTCTGTTCGATACCACATCAGTACTTCAAAGAGAATTACAAACATTTTTTCGTACTTTTTTTCATACCCATAGAGTACTTAACTGTGTGCTTTTTTATTCCTTGTACAAGGCCATTCTGGCCTCCGTTTTGCTTGCCATTTGCGCCGGCGTGCCTTATTTATCATTCTGGTCGATATCACAACTGTACTTCAAAGAGAATTACAAACGTTTTTTTCGTACTTTTTTTCGTACCCATAAAGTACTTAACTGTGTGCTTTTTTTATTCCATGTACAAGGCCATTCTGGCCTCCGTTTTGCATGCCGTTTGGGCCGGCGTGCCTTATTTATCGTTCTGGTCGATATCACATCAGTACTTCAAAGAGAATTTCAAACATTTTTTTCGTACTCTTTTTCGTACCCATAGAGTACTTAACGGTGTGATTTCTGATTCCTTGTACAAGGCCATTCTGGCCTCCGTTTTGCATGCCGTTTGGGCCGGCGTGCCTTATTTATCGTTCTGGTCGATATCACATCAGTACTTAAAAGAGAATTACAAACGTTTTTTTTCGTACTTTTTTCGTACCCATAGAGTACTTAACTGTGTGCTTTTTTTATTCCTTGTACAAGGCCATTCTGGCCTCCGTTTTGCCTGCCGTTTGGGCCGGCGTGCCTTATTTATCGTTCTGTCGATATCACATCAGTACTTCAAAGAGAATTACCAACATTTTTTTTCGTACTTTTTTTCATACCTATAGAGTACTTAACTGTGTGATTTTTGATTCCTTGTACAAGGCCATTATGGCCTCCGTTTTGCTTGCCGTTTGCGCCAGCGTGACTTATTTATCGTTCTGGTCGATATCACATCAGTACTTGAAAGAGAATTACAAACGTTTTTTTTCGCACTTTTTTTTCGTACCCACTGAGTACTTAACTGTGTGATTTTTGATTCCTTGTACAAGTCCATTCTACCTCCGTTTTGCTTTCCGTTTGTGCCGGCGTGCGTTATTTATCGTTCTCGTCGATATCACATCAGAACTTCAAAGAGAATTACAAATGTTTTTTTTCGTACTTTTTTTCGTACCCATAGAGTACTTAACTGTGTGATTTTTGATTCCTTGTACAAGGGCATTCTAGCCTCCGTTTTGCCTGCGCTGGCGTGCCTTATTTATCGTTCTAGTCGATATCACATCAGTACTTCAAAGAGAATTACAAACATTTTTTTCGTATTCTTTTTGTACCCATAGAGTACTTAACGGTGTAATTTTTGATTCCTTGTACAAGGCCATTCGGGCCTCCGTTTTCGCCGGCGTGCCTTATTTATCGTTCTGGTCGATAACACATCAGCACTTCAATGAGAATTACAAACATTTTTTTTCGTACTTTGTTTTGTACCCATAGAGTACTTAACGGTGTGATTTTTGATTCCTTGTACAAGGCCATTCTGACCTCCAATTTGCTTTCCATTTGCGCCGGCGTACCTTATTTATCGTTCTGGTCGATACCACATCTGTACTTCAAAGAGAATAACAAACATTTTTTCGTACTTTTTTTCGTACCCATAGAGTACTTAACTGTGTGATTTTTGATTCCTTGTACAAGGCCATTCTGGCCTCCGTTTTGCTTGCCGTTTGCGCCGGCGTGCCTTATTTATCGTTCTGGTCGATATAACGTTAGTACTTCAATGAGAATTACAAACGTTTTTTTTCATACTTTATTTCGTACCCATAGAGTACGTAACTGTGTGATTTTTGATTCATTGTACAAGGCCATTCTGACCACCGTTTTGCTTGCCGTTTGTGCCGGTGTTCCTTATTTTTCATTCTGGCCGATACCACATCACTACTTCAAAGAGAATTACAAACGTTTTTTTTCGTACTTTTTTTCGTACCCATAGAGTACTTAACTGTGTGATTTTTGATTCCTTGTACAAGGCCATTACGGCCTCCGTTTTGCTTGCCGTTTGCGCCGGCGTGCCTTATTTATCGTTCGGTCGATATCACATCGTACTTCAAAGAGAATTACAAACTTTTTTTTTCGTACTTTTTTTCGTACCCATAGAGTACTTAAGCGTGTGATTTTTGATTCTTTGTACAAGGCCATTCTGCCTCTGTTTTGCTTGACGTTTGCGCCGGCTTGCCTTATTTATCGTTCTGGTCGATATTACATCAGTACTTCAAAAAGAATTACAAACGTTTTTTTTGTACTTTTTTTCGTACCCATAGAGTACGTAACTGTGTGATTTTTGATTCCTTGTACAAGGCCATTCTGTCCTCCGTTTTGCTTGCTGTTTGCGCCGGCGTGCCTTATTTATCGTTCGGTCGATATCACATCAGTACTTCAAAGAGAATTACAAACGTTTTTTTCGTACTCTTTTTTTGTACCAATAGAGTACTTAACGGTGTGATTTTTGATTCCTTGTACAAGGCCATTCTGGCCTCCGTTTTGCTTGCCGTTTGCACCGGCGTGCCTTATTTATCGTTCTGGTCGATATAACATCAGTACTTTAAAGATAATTACAAACATTTTTTTCGTACTCTTTTTTGTACCCATAGAGTACATAACGGTGTGATTTTTGATTCCTTGTACAAGGCCATTCTGGCCTCCGTTTTGCTTGCTGTTTGTGCCGGCGTGCCTTATTTATCGTTCTGGTCGATATCACATCAGTACTTCAAAGAGAATTACAAACATTTTTTTTTCGTACTCTTTTCTGTACCCATAGAGTACTTAACGGTGTGATTTTTGATTCCTTGTACTAGGCCATTCTGGCCTCCGTTTTGCTTGCCGTTTGCGCCGGCAAGCCTTATTTATCGTTCTGGTCGATAACACATCAGTAGTTCAATGAGAATTACAAATGTTTTTTTTCGTACTTAGTTTTGTACCCATAGAGTACTTAACGGTGTGATTTTTGATTCCTTTTACAAGGCCATTCTGGCCTCCGTTTTGCTTTCCGTGTGCGCCGGCGTACCTTATTTATCGTTCTGGTCGATACCACATCTGTACTTCAAAGAGAATTACAAACATTTTTTTTCGTACTTTTTTTCGTACCCATAGAGTACTTAACTGTGTGATTTTTGATTCCTTGTACAAGGCCATTCGGCCTCCGTTTTGCTTGCCGTTTGCGCCGGGGTGCCTTATTTATCGTTCGGTCGATAACACATCGTACTTCAAAGAGAATTACAAACGTTTTTTTTTGTACTTTTTTCGTACCCATAGAGTACTTAACTGTGTGATTTTTGATTCCTTGTACAAGGCCATTCTGGCCTCCGTTTTGCTTGCCTTTTGCGCCGGCGTGACTTATTTATCGTTCTAGTCGATAACACATCAGTACTTCAATGAGAATTACAAACGTTTTTTTTCGTACTTTGTTTCGTACCCATAGAGTACGTAACTGTGTGATTTTTGATTCCTTGTACAAGGCCATTCTGACCACCGTTTTTCTTGCCGTTTGCGCCGGCGTACCTTATTTATCATTCTGGCCGATACCACATCAGTACTTCAAAGAGAATTACAAACGTTTTTTTTTCGTACTTTTTTTCGTACCCATAGAGTACTTAACTGTGTGATTTTTGATTCCTTGTACAAGGCCATTCTGGCCTCCGTTTTGCATGCCTTTTGCGCCGGCGTGACTTATTTATCGTTCTAGTCGATAACACATCAGTACTTCAATGAGAATTACAAACGTTTTTTTTCGTTCTTTGTTTCGTACCCATAGAGTACGTAACTGTGTGATTTTTGATTCCTTGTACAAGGCCATTCTGACCACCGTTTTGCTTGCCGTTTGCGCCGGCGTACCTTATTTATCATTCTGGCCGATACCACATCAGTACTTCAAAGAGAATTACAAACGTTTTTTTTCGTACCAATAGAGTACTTAATTGTGTGATTTTTTATTCCTTGTACAAGACCATTCTGGCCTCCGTTTAGCTTGCCATTTGTGCCGGCGTGCCTTATTTATCGTTCTGGTCGATATCACATCAGTACTTCAAAAAGAATTACAAACGTTTTTTTTTGTACTTTTTTTCGTACCCATATAGTACGTAACTGTGATTTTTGATTCCTTGTACAAGGCCATTCTGGCCTCCGTTTTGCTTGCCGTTTGCGCCGGCGTGCCTTATTTATCGTTCTAGTCGATATCAATCAGTACTTTAAAGATTATTACAAACGTTTTTTTTCGTACTCTTTTTTGTACACATAGAGTACTTAACGGTGTGATTTTTGATTACTTGTACAAGGCCATTCTGACCTTCGTTTTGCTTGCCGTTTGTGCCGGCTTACCTTATTTATCGTTCTGGTCGATACCACATCTGTACTTCAAAGAGAATTACAAACATTTTTTTTCGTACTTTTTTTCGTACCCATAGAGTACTTAACTGTGTGATATTTGATTCCTTGTACAAGGCCATTCTGGCCTCCGTTTTGCTTGCCGTTTGCGCCGGCGTGCCTTATTTATCGTTCTGGTCGATATCACATCAATACTTCAAAGAGAATTACAAACGTTTTTTCATTCTTTTTTTTGTACCCATAAAGTACTTAACTGTGTGATTTTTGATTCCTTGTACAAGGCCATTCTGGCCTCCGTTTTGCTTGCCGTTTGCGCCGGCGTGTCTTATTTATCGTTCTAGTCGATAACACATCAGTACTTCAATGAGAATTACAAACGTTTTTTTCGTACTTTTTTTCGTACTTAACTGTGTGATTTTTGATTCCTTGTACAAGGCCATTCTGGCCTCCGTTTTGCTTGCCGTTTGCGGCGGCGTGCCTTATTTATTGTTCTGGTCGATATCACATCAGTACTTCAAAGAGAATTAAAAACGTTTTTTTTGTACTTTTTTTTCGTACCTATAGAGTACTTAACTGTGTGATTTTTGATTCCTTGTACATGGCCGTTCTACCTCCGTTTTGCTTGCCGTTTGGGCCGGCGTGCCTTATTTATCGTTCTGGTCGATATCACATCAGTACTTCAAAGAGAATTACAAACGTTTTTTTTCGTACTTTTTTTCGTACCCAGTAGAGTACTTAACCGTGTGATTTTTGATTCCTTGAACAAGGCCATTCGGCCTCCGTTTTTTGCCCGTTCGCGCCGGCGTGCCTTATTTATCGTTCGGTCGATATCACATCAGTACTTCAAAAAGAATTACAAACGTTTTTTTTCGTACTCTTTTTTGTACCCATAGAGTACTTAACGGTGTGATTTTTGATTCCTTGTACAAGGCCATTCTGGCCTCCGTTTTGCTTGCCGTTTGCGCCGGCGTGCCTTATTTATCGTTCTGGTCGATAACACATAAGTACTTCAATGAGAATTACAAACGTTTTTTTCGTACTTTGTTTTGTACCCATAGAGTACTTAACGATGTGATTTTTGATGCCTTGTACAAGGCCATTCTGACCTCCGTTTTGCTTTCCGTTTGCGCCGGCGTACCTTATTTATCGTTCTGGTCGATACCACATCTGTACTTCAAAGAGAATTACAAACATTTTTTTTCGTACTTTTTTTCGTACCCATTGAGTACTTAACTGTGTGATTTTTGATTCCTTCTACAAGGCCATTCTGGCCTCCGTTTTGCTTGCTGTTTGCGCCGGCGTGCCTTATTTATCGTTCTAGTAAATAACACATTAGTACTTCAATGAGAATTACAAACGTTTTTTTTCGTACTTTGTTTCGTACCCATAGAGTACGTAACTGTGTGATTTTTGATTCCTTGTACAAGGCCATTCTGACCTCCGTTTTGCTTGCCGTTTGCGCCGGCGTACCTTATTTATCGTTCTGGTCGATACCACATCCGTACTTCAAAGAGATTACAAACATTTTTTTTCGTACCCATAGAGTACTTAACGGTGTGATTTTTGATTCCTTGTACAAGGCCATTCTGGCCTTCGTTTTGATTGCCGTTTGCGCCAGCGTGCCTTATTTATCGTTCTGGTCGATATCACATCAGTACTTCAAAGAGAATTACATACATTTTGTTTCGTACTCTTTTTTGTACCCATAGAGTACTTAACGGTGTGATTTTTGATTCCTTGTACAAGGCCATTCTGGCCTCCGTTTTGCTTGCCGTTTGTGCCGGCGTGCTTTATTTATCGTTCTGGTCGATATCACATCAGTACTTCAAAGAGAATTACAAAGTTTTTTTTCGTACTTTTTTTTCGTACCGATAGAGTACTTAACTGTGTGATTTTTGATTCCTTGTACAATGCCATTCTGGCCTCCGTTTTGCCTGCGCCGGCGTGCCTTATTTATCATTCTGGTCGATATCACATCAGTACTTCAAAGAAAATTACAAACGTTTTTTTTCGTACTCTTTTTTGTACCTATAGAGTACTTAAGGGTGTGATTTTTGATTCCTTATACAAGGCCATTCTGGCCTCCGTTTTGCTTGCCGTTTTGCCGGCGTGCCTTATTTCTCGTTCTGGTCGATAACACATCAGTACTTCAATGAGAATTATAAACATTTTTTTTGTACTTTGTTTTGTACACATAGAGTACTTAACGGTGTGATTTTTGATTCCTTGTACAAGGCCATTCTGACCTCCGTTATCAGTACTTCAAAGAGAATTACAAACATATTTTTCGTACTTATTTTTGTACCCATAGAGTACTTAACGGTGTGATTCTGGCCTCCGTTTTGCTTACCGTTTGCGCCGCCGTGCCTTATTTATCGTTCTGGTCGATATCACATCAGTACATCAAAGAGAATTACAAATGTTTTTTTTCATAACTTTTTTTTTATCCATAGAATACTTAACGGTGTGAATTTTGATTCCTTGTACAAGGCCATTCTGGCCTCCGTTTTGCTTGCCGTTTGCGCCGGCGTGCCTTATTTATCGTTCTGGTCGATATCACGTCAGTACTTCAAAGAGAATTACAAACATTTTTTTCTGTACTTTTTTTCGTACCCACAGAGTACTTAACGGTGTGATTTTTGATACCTTCTACAAGGCCATTCTGGCCTCCGTTTTGCTTGCCGTTTGCGCCAGCGTGCCATATTTATCGTTCTGGTCGATAACACATCAGTACTTCAATGAGAATTTCAAACATTTTTTTTTCATACTTTGTTTTGTACCCATAGAGTACTTAACGGTGTGATTTTTGATTCCTTGTACAAGGCCATTCTGACCACCGTTTTGCTGGCCGTTTGCGCCGGCATACCTTATTTATCGTTCTGGTCGATACCACATCAGTACTTCAAAAAGAATTACAAACGTTTTTTTCGTACTTTTTTTCGTACCCATAGAGTACTTAACTGTATGATATTTGATTCCTTGTACAAGACCATTCTGGCCTCCGTTTTGCTTGCCGTTTGCGCGTTCTGGTCGATATCACATCAGTACTTCAAAGAGAATTACAAACGTTTTTTTTGTACTTTTTTTTCGTACCTATAGAGTACTTAACTTTGTGACTTTTTATTCCTTGTACAAGGCCATTCTGGCCACCGTTTTGCTTGCCGTATGCGCCGGCGTGCCTTATTTATCGTTCTGGTCGATATCACATCAGTACTTCAAAGAGAATTACAAACATTTTTTTTTCGTACTCTTTTTTGTACCCATAGAGTACTTAACGGTGTGATTTTTGATTCCTTGTACATGGCCATTCTGGCCTCCGTTTTGCTTGCCGTTTGCCCCGGCGTGCCTTATTTATCGTTCTGGTCGATATCACATCAGTATTTCAAAGAGAATTACAAATGTTTTTTTCGTATTTATTTTTGTACCCATAGAGTACTTAACCGTGTGATTCTGGCCTCCGTTTTGCTTGCCGTTTGCGCCGGCGTGCCTTATTTATCGTTCTGGTCGATATCACATCAGTACTTCAAAGAGAATTACAAATGTTTTTTTTCGTAACTTTTTTTTGTACCCATAGAGTACTTAACGGTGTGAATTTTGATTCCTTGTACAAGGCCATTCTGGCCTCCGTTTTGCTTGCCGTTTGCGCCGGTGTGCCTTATTATCGTACTGGTCGATATCACGTTATTACTTCAAAGAGAATTACACACGTTTTTTCGTACTTTTTTTTGTACCCATAGAGTATTTAACAGTGTGATTTTTGATTCCTCGTACAAGGCAATTCTGACTTCTGTTTTGCTTGCCGTTTGCTCCGGCGTACCTTAATTATCGTTCTGGTCAATACCACATCAATACTTCAAAGAGAATTACAAACGTTTTTTTCGTACTTTTTTTCGTACCCATAGAGTACTTAACTGTGTGATTTTTGATTCCTTGTACAAGGCCATTCTGGCCTCCGTTTTGCTTGCCGTTTGTGCCGGCGTGCCTTATTTATCGTTCTGGTCGATATTACATCAGTACTTCAAAAATAATTACAAACGTTTTTTTTGTACTTTTTTTCGTACCCAAAGAGTACGTAACTGTGTGATTTTTGATTCCTTGTACAAGGCCATTCTGGCCTACGTTTTGCTTGCTTTTTGCGCCGGCGTGCCTTATTTATCGTTCTGGTCGATATCACATCAGTACTTCAAAGAGAATTACAAACGTTTTTTTCGTACTCTTTTTTGTACCCATAGAGTACTTAACGGTGTGATTTTTGATTCCTTGTACAAGGCCATTCTGGCCTCGGTTTTGCTTGCCGTTTGTGCCGGCGTGCCTTATTTATCGTTCTGGTCGATATCACATTAGTACTTTAAAGATAATTACAAACATTTTTTTTCGTACTCTTTTTTGTACCCATAGAGTACTTAACGGTGTGGTTTTTGATTCCTTGTACAAGGCCATTCTGGCCTCCGTTTTGCTTGCTGTTTGTGCCGGCGTGCCTTATTTATCGTTCTGGTCGATATCACATCAGTACTTCAAAGAGAATTACAAACATTTTTTTTGTACTCTTTTCGGTACCCATAGAGTAATTAACGGTGTGATTTTTGATTCCTTGTACTAGGCCATTCTGGCCTCTGTTTTGCTTGCCGTTTGCGCCGGCGTGCCGTATTTATAATTCTGGTCGATAACACATCGGTACTTCAATGAGAATTACTAATGTTTTTTTCATACTTAGTTTTGTACCCATAGAGTACTTAACGGTGTGATTTTTGATTCCTTGTACAAGGTCATTCTGACCTCCGTTTCGCTTGCCGTTTGCGCCGGCGTGCCTTATTTATCGTTCTGGTCGATAACACATCAGTACTTCAAAGAGAATTACAAACGTTTTTTTTGTACTTTTTTCGTACCCATAGAGTACTTAACTGTGTGATTTTTGATTCCTTGTACAAGGCCATTCTGGCCTCCGTTTTGCTTGCCGTTTGCGCCGGCGTGACTTATTTATCGTTCTAGTCGATAACTGTTTGGTAAAAACGTGTTTTAAATTTATAAACCGAAACACCCCAAGTATAAGGTTCGTAGTATAGGGTGTTTACGGGTCGTCCTAAGGGAGTCGAATGTTAATCGGATTAAGGTGCAGTTATTATATTTACTATGTCACGAATTATTATCTCAAACTAGGGTTTATACTATCTATAATATAAAAACGATGAGTAAGACTAAACTAAAACAAGAAACAGGAAAATTCAACTATGGACGGGCGTTCACCAAGGGTGGACGGGCGTCCGATTATGATCTAAGAACAGAAAATATGCAGAAACAGTAGGTAAAAGCTAGGGTTTTAAAGAATAACTAAACGAAGCAAAAAGTACGAACTTTCTTATGAATATAAAGGAACAGTAGGGCAACAAGGATCCACCAAACAACCACCACCCAACCAAGTCATGAATTGAGTTATATTTCTTGGTATGATCTAACCTAAACTCGATCTAGTTTCCTTAATCAAATTTACTTAGCTTTCGTTTTCTTTCTCAAGTAAAACAAAATTAACAATTTAAGAACATGATCACGAGTTCGTCTCCGAATCTCCTACCCAATCAATAATAAACAATCTCTTGAATTATTACTAATCGTATCAAAAGAACGGTTCTATATATGAATCCAATTCTCATTAAAATTCAAAACAGATAAACGTTTCATTGATTTCTCAATCTAATAAACCAAACATTCAAATTTATTCAGTTGATAAAGAAATTAAAATTCAAACTCACTAAACAATTGCTACTCGAAAATCCCTTGATTGTGATGGTGTTGTGTTGGCTTCATCCTGTTGTCCTACTGCGAACTATTTAGCCCTCAATCATCCTTGATCTCCAAGAGAGAATTGAAAGAAGAAGACTCATGTTTTTAGTGTGTATGTTGCGGCTGCTAGGGTATGCGGCTGCTCTGTGTAAAATTCTATTGTTTTTAGGGTTCAGAATGCGCCGCTATTTATAGAAAAAGTAAGTCGGCTAGGTCAAAAACGGCACTGGACGCCCGTCTGATACTTCAAACGCACGTCCTTCTTTAATTTGGACAAAATCAGACGCCAGTTCGGCAAAATTCTCAGCATCCTGAATCAAAATTCTTCAGTCCACTCTTCCGGACGCCCGTCCAGTGGACGGAACATCAAACGCTCGTTCAGCTTGCTGGACGCTAGTTCATGCCTCTGGACGCCAGTCCAGTACCTTCAAATTCAACTTTTCATTTTTATCTCTTTATTCTTTAACTCCCACTCTTCAAAACACGATTAAACACTTTAAATCATCTTTTTCCCAGCCGCATTCAACACCTGCAAGTCATTAGAAAACATACCAAAGTGTAACACAACTCAAACCAACATAAAATCATCATTTTAAGTACGTAATTGGCACGTTTTACACTTTTTGTAACCTTAAGACCATTTCTCACATTTGAGCATTTAATACGTAATTTTCTATAAAAATTACTAAAACACGGGGATTATTGTTATGAAATATTGCGATATAAATCATAAAATTCACCGAGAACAACTCCCCCACACTTAGCTTTTTGTTCGTCCCGAACAAAACAATCAAAACTAGCTCCTTTGTAAATGCAATCCAAATAGGTCCCTAACTCACGTAACAAAAGATACAACAACTATAGCAAGTAATACCAACATAGAGATAGATTCGGTGTGTGTGTGACAAGCCCTTTTCAATCTCCACAATCCTCTCAAACAAGTACCCCTCGAATAATTTTAATGACTATCCTAGGTATAGACAACAGTCGTTCCACACAAAGTCTTTCCGCGCACTCAGTAGGATAATCCCTACAGCATATCATTCGGTTTATACTGGGTATAAGTTCAACGATAACAAAGTCTTAAATTTTTTTCGTCACTTTCTTTTTTTCTTTCTTTGACGCACATCAAGATGAGCTCGTACCCGTCATAGTAGAATAGGATGTTTCGTGATAACACCCTACCTTACTCAAATCATAAGGTAGCTTCTTCTAACTATCGTGAGCTCTTAGTCATCATAGTGGTATAGGACATACGTGGTATACCCTATCGCACTCAAATCATCGACTAGCTTTCGAAACACCCAATAATTCTTCATATTTTTTCAACTTTTTCATTTGACAATAAGCTACGTGTTACTTATCACATTCAAACCTTCAGATATTCACAGTGCACGTTCTGAACTTAGGTGTTACTTCACTGTTACTATTAAGAACAAATCTCTCTAAGATAAATCACTAAAATAGTGAAAGGATACAGTTCAAAATTATTGCTTCAATATTAAAGGCTTTCGTGAGTATGAAATGAATACTATCTCAAATCAGTAAAAACATGCTATAATTATCTCTCAAAGTCACATAAAATCATTGTCAGGAAACTACAACTAGCAAGCCTTTGTTTCAATTACATGCTCAAGATTTACAATTATCCAAGTTTACTTTAAAAAATTTTAAAATTGTCGAGAAAATCACATTTACTCATTTTCAGAAATATAGCATGATAACATAGCATACCCAATTTAGACACCCCCCCCCCCCACACTTAAATCACATTATGTCCTCAGAATGTGCAAATAAAAGAAAAGAATACTTAGCTGGTTCCAAAGATGGTTGGCGGCCAGTAGATTGGCAGTGGTCAGGCCGGAGCATGAATAAACCGCTGCACTCGAATCAGGAACAGACAACATTGAAAGGAATAACTTGCAAACCTGCTCAAACGTATCTGCAACACTCGACATAACAGATAATCTCGGGGTATACGGGGTATATGAGTAAACATGTATACACATAAAACAACCACAAATAGGACAAGGATAACCAACACACCACTCACCAAAGTTTTATTCCTAAGAACCTAAAAACTTAACTAAAAAGAAATACTTAAAAGACTAGGCTGCCTCCTAGTAGCGCTTCTTTTATGTCATTAGCTTGACAGAGTAAACCAAGTCAACCTGGATCGGGCCACTTGGGTTTAAGGCAAACCACTTCTCGTCGGACTCGAATGACTAGGACGGAAATGGTTTTCGCCACAACAACAAGTCAAGTGCGCGAGAAGATCATGAAATTTTTCTCTCCAGACAACACTGACTCTTTTCTTCTTGTTCTTGTTTCTCAGATGCGGCTGAGGTATGCTAACAGGCTCAGGAGCATCGACAGAAGGATCTGCAAGGATAGGGGTGATAATGTCATCATCCACTCCAAAGAAGTCGGATGGAATCTCTTCACAAATAAACGACTCAACCGTTTCATTTCTCTTTTGAAAGTATAGTACTTCAGGCTTTTCCTTGGGTTGCCCAAAGTACTTCTTAATCCGGTGACCATTGACTTTGAATGGTTGATCGCTGTACCCTTTCAACGTAATGGCTCCACGGGATGAACATCAAGAATCTCAAAGGGGCCAGACCACCTAGATTTAAGCTTACCAGCAAACAGATGGAGTCTGGTGTTATACAGCAAAGCCATGTCTCCCACTTTGAATTCCCGATCTTTAATCTTAGCATCGTGGAGTGCCTTCGTTCTTTCCTTGCTCAGCTTGGCGTTCTCGTAGGCCCTGAGTCTGAATTCATCGAGCTCATGTAGTTGCAGTAATCTTTTCTCCCCATAGAGTTGGCTATCGAAGTTTAAGAATTTAATAGCCCAGTAAGCTCTGTGCTCCAGCTCGACTGGTAGATGGCAAGCCTTGCCATAAACCATTTGGAAGGGTGACGTACCCATAGGGGTCTTAAACGCAGTGCGATAAGCCCAAAGTGCGTCGTCCAACTTCAGACTCCAGTTGGATCTATTTGAATTCACCGTTTTCTCCAAGATCCGCTTAAAGCTCCGGTTGCTTACCTCGACTTGGCCACTGGTTTAAGGGTGATATGGTGTACCAATTCTATGTTTGACACCATATTTCTCAAGAATTTTATCCAGTGGTGCATTACAGAAATGCGAACCTTCATCACTGATAAGGGCTCTAGGACAGCCAAATCTAGTAAAGATATTCTTTTGCAAGAATTTCTTTACAACTTTGTGATCATTGGTTTGGGTGGCTATGGCCTCTACCCACTTGTAAACGTAGTCCACACAGACCAGAATATATTTGTTAGAGCACGATGATGGGAACGGTCCCATAAAATCAATGCCCCAGACGTCAAAGACTTCACATTCCAAGATAGGCCTCAAAGGCATCTCCATCCTATTACCGAGTCTCCCTACTCTTTGGCATCTATCACAGCCCTTGCAAAAGGCTTCAGCATCTTTAAACAGGGTAGGCCAGTAAAAACCAGCTTGAAGGATTTTTGTGACTGTCTTAGGTGCTCCGTAGTGTCCACCAGCGGGACCACTATGACATTGCTCCAGGATATCCAATTGTTCATGCTCCGGAACGCACCTTCTAAGAAACCTGTCCTTGCAGACTTTAAACAGATAAGGATCCTCCCATACGAGATACTTTAAGTCGCTGAAAAATTTCTTCTTTTCCTGATACGTCATATCTTCTAAATGCCCACTTGCTAAGTAGTTAACGCAATCAGCATACCACGGCCTCAAAGTCTCTAGCTTCATCAATTGCTCAGTCGGAAAGTCAATGCCTATCTCCTTAGGGATTTCGCCACCCTCATTCACTAGGCGAGATAAGTGGTCAGCTACAACATTATCACTACCCTTCTTGTCCTTAATTTCAAGGTCAAATTCCTGTAGTATCAGAATCCATCTGAGTAACCTTGGTTTAGCATCTGCTTTTCCTATAAGGTAGCGTAGTGCTGTGTGATCTGTCCACACTACCACTTTGGACCCTAAAAGATAACTTCTGATTTTGTCAATAGCAAAAACGACTGCCAAGAATTCCTTCTCGGTAGTGGCGTAATTGCATTGAGTTGGGTTCAAAGTGCGGCTAGCATAGTAAATCGGCCTGAACTTTTTTATCAATTCTCTGCCCTAGAACTGCGCCCACTGCGTAGTTAGAGGCATCGCACATTAATTCAAAAGGTTTAGTCCAGTCGGGCGTGATTAAAATGGGGGCACTGGTTAGCTTATCCTTTAAGCTATTAAAAGCTTTCTTACACCCATCATCAAACAAGAACTCCACTTCCTCTTTCAACAGGTTGGATAACGGCTTTGCTATCGTCGAAAAGTCTTTAATGAAACGCCGATAGAAGCCCACATGTCCCAGAAATCCTCGTACCTCCTTCATTGTCTTCGGGTACGACATTTTCTCAATGGCTTCTACCTTAGCCTTATCCACCTGAATACCATCACTGGACACCTTGTGTCCCAAAACAATCCCTTCTTCGACTAGGAAATGGCATTTTTCCCAGTTAAGCACCAGATTTTTCTCAACACAACGTTGGAGCACCATATCTAAGTTCTTTAAGATTTCATCAAAGCTGTCTCCATAGACTGAGAAGTCATCCATGAAGACTTCCATACATTTCTCCAAAAGTCCATCAAAAATGGCTAACATGCACCGTTGAAATGTAGCTGGTGCATTACATAAGCTGAATGGCATTCTGCGAAAGGCAAAAGTGCCTGATGGACACGTAAACGTAGTCTTTTCCTGGTCATTAGGGTCGATGGCTATCTGGAAATAACCAGAATATCCATCGAGGAAACAATAATACTTATGACCACTCAGTCTTTCTAGAAGTTGGTCAATGAAGGGTAGGGGGAAATGATCCTTAGCGGTGACTTCATTTAACCTGCGATAATCAATGAAAACTCTATAGCCAGTCACAAGGCATAAGGCAACTTCTTCCCCTTTTTCGTTCTTTTCCACTGTAATTCCCCCCTTCTTTGGCACAACTTGAGTAGGGCTGACCCACTCACTATCAGCTATGGCATAAATAATTCCCATGTCAAGCCATTTGATAATCTCCTTTTTGACAACCTCCTGCATGTGCGGATTCAGCCTCCTTTGAGGTTGTCTGACCTTTTTCGCTCCTTCCTCCGTTCGAATCTTATGCATGCACACGTCTGGGCTGATTCCTCTGATATCGCCCACCTGCCATCCGAACGCGAGGATATGTTTCACAAGCACTTTGATTAATTCTGCTTCTTGCTCCGGCTCGAGTTTAGATGAGATGATCAAGGGCAACTTATCACCGTCTTTAAGGAAGATGTATTTTAGGTGCTGCGGAAGTGGTTTCAACTCTAAGTCAGCAGGTGGTTGCTCGATACTAGATTTTAAGGGACCACCTTTCTCCTTGTGAGCTTGGACCGGTTGACTGAAAAACACCTCATCTTCCTGAGGTGTAACCCCAGAAAGGTATTGAATGACATCATCTAAAGGAATCTTCCTGTCAGCTTCCGTTTTTTCTTTCTTATGCTTAACCATCTTCTTAAGTTCTTCTTCTTCAAGCTCTTCTGCAAGCTGCTCCCAATCATCCAACTCCCAATTGGTAGTTTCTCTCCAGAAATCTATTTCGTCCCAACTACCCATTAAAACTTCCTCCTCTGCAAGGTTAAAGTCTGCCTGGTTGAGCTCCTTCAAATCATTGCTGCTCATCCCTGGAATATCCCAGATTTCCCGTTCACTCATAGGCTCAGTATGCGCAAGTTGTTGAGTTATAACATCCAGGGCTCCTATCTCCGTGAATTCTTCCTCAGGGTCGGATTCATCTTTATAAATTGCTTCAATGAATGAAATCTCCTGGCTCGAAGCTTCCGCAGAACTTTTTCCTTGCTCGAGGGTGACGGAGGTGTCCTCTACTCTCAGAGTGATTTGGCCAGTTTGGAAGTCAATGGTGGAAGCAGAAGTGTTTAAGAAAGGCCGGCCCAGAATCAGGGGCATCTCCTTGTCAGACTGGTAATCCAGTATGACCCAGTCAGTTGGAAAAACTAGATGTTTAACATGGATAAGGACGTTGTTAACACAACCAGCGGCTAAACGGCTAGATCGGTCCACCAACTGAAGAGAGACGGGACGCTCCTTTAGCCTTTTGTCCAGCCCGAGACTCTTGCAGACGTTCAATGGCATCACATTGACAGAGGCCCCTGAATCGCATAAAACATTGTGGAACGTGTGGCCTTCAATCATGCAAGAGATTGAAGGTCGTCCAGGGTCACCTCGCTTGATTGCAACGCTTTGTGAAACCGTTGAACATTCTTCTCTTAGCACCTCTTCCGCCATTCCCTTTAGCTTCTTCTTACTTCCACAGGCATCCTTAAGATACTTAGAGCACTTAGGCATCTCCGTTAATACCTCAGCAAGTGGCATAGTCACCATAGTATCTCTAAGCATCCTTCTCACTCCGTCATACTGTTTGTCAGAGTTCAAGATATTCTCTCTTTTCTTTGCCGGATAAGGAAGGGTTTTCGAATGATTGATTATAGTTTGAATTTTAATGGCTTCGTCCTCCTTGTCCTTCCACCTGACAAACTTCTCAGTTTTCTTTTTAGTCAAGTGTTCAGCTACCTGACTTCTCTTCTCAGCCTCCTCATCACTATCCCCCGAAGAATCATCATCATTCAGCTCTTCCTCACTGTTGCTTTCTTTGGAAGTTAACTTCTGATTGCCCCCTCCTGAACTTATGGCGTCAGGAGGGGCTACTCGTTTCCCGACATCTTTTCGGGTCCAGCTGTCTTACCGCTTCTGAGGGTGACTGCATTCAACTCCTCCTTTCCATACTCCCACTGAGGTGTGATGGCAGTGCAAGCATTGATATCTGCCTTAGGGTTTTTATCTGTATAACTAGGCAGTCTTCCTGGAGGTCTGCTCGCCTGTTGATCAGCCATCTGACCTATCTGTCTCTCCATCGTTTTTTTGACCGGTGGCTAGTGTTTTCACCATGTCTACTAGCTCATCGAATTTCTTCTGAGAGACATAGGTGGGCTGTTGATTTTGCGTTTGAGCCCAGTTACCTTGGGGTCTTTGGTTATTGGATGCACCAGGCGGTGTATAATAACTATTTCGCGGATTTCCCGAAAAGTTGCGGTTTTGAGTTTGACTCGATTCACCAGAATTTTGACTGAAGCCTCTGAAAGGTTGATTCTGGTTCTCCATGGCTTGTACTTCCTCATTCATCACATTCCCGGCCTGTATACCCGAGTGATTCACATCTGCTGGCCCTTCTTGCTGCTTCATTTGTAGATTGGCTAGTTGCTTGTTCATTATTTCCATTTGAGCAACTAGCATCTTTGTCTCTGAGTCACTTGCAGCAGCCTCCTTTTTGCTTCCACCAGCATGGGCCCTCTTTTGAGTAGCCCACATGTTATTCTTAGCTATTGTTTCTGCTACCCTGTAGGCAGCATCATCTCCTCCTCCTAAAAACGATCCATGAGCTGTGGAATCTAGGTAATCTCTATTGGGTTGAGTAACACCCTGATAGAATAATTCTAGAAGTTCATGTCGAGTGTATCCATGGTTAGGGCATTTCCTCATTAACAAATTCAACCTCTCCCAGGCCTTTCCCACACTCTCTCCTTCTAATTGCTCAAAAGTGGCTATATCTCGTTTACGGTCCATTATCGTTCCAGGTGAAACGAATTTCAGAGAAAAGGCTCTTTTAACATCAGCCCAGTTATGAAGAGAGTGATGGGGTAAGGACTTAAACCAACGATTTGCTTCACCCCTCAAAGCAAACGGGAAAAGTTTCAATTTAACAACTTCTGTAGGAACGCCAGGGTAGTGACCGCTTCACGATTTGCACAAAAGTAGACAAGAAGTCATGTGGGTCTTCTCGGCGGTGCCATGGAATGAACTATTTTGGACCATCCCCACAACTCCATTCTTAAGATCAAAATGCATTCCTCCCATCTCTCGGAGGCCGAATTGGTCTATGCCCTTCCAAGAAGTCTTGATCAAGATAAGGCGCATAAGGGTCTTCTCGCACACTTGTACCGCAACCGCCGGGGTTGTTTTTGTTGAACGCCTATCCGCGGTTGTTGCCGCATCCGCTATTTGGTTTATCCGGGCTTGCCGTCATTCTTCGGTTCCGCAACATTTGCATCGAATTTGGTTTAACCGAGCGGGATCTTGGTTATTATTCCCTTGGTTCTCCGGTTCGTCATCACTAGAACCGTGTTCGCTCATCTTGTCAGAACTTTGAAATAATCTTCTTCTGACAATGTCTCGCTCAGGTTCGGGGTTAAAGATAAGATTTCCCTTCGTACTCTTGGTTTGCATAAACCAGAGAAGCAGAACAGGAAGAAATCAACCTTAGGGTTGATGAGAGGGGGAATGTAGAGAAGATTAGAGGGTTAGAAAGAGAGAAGAGACTGAAAAGTGAAATTTTCAGAGACTGAACCGGCGTTCAGTGTAAGTGGACGCTAGTTCAGAGAGGATTCAGGAAGTGAACGCTCGTTCAGAGCACTGAACTGGCGTTCAGAAGACAGATGGGGGCACACGGGCGTTCAGTATGGGTGAACGCTCGTTCAGAAGGTTTTTATTATTTTTTTTAATTTTTTAATTATTTATTTATTTATTATTATTTTTATTTTCGAATTTAGAAAAAGATCTAGAAACAGAAACAAGAAAAGAAACCTACCTACGAAAAATTTAAAACAGAAAACTGCACTACGAAGAATCCGACAACCGTTACCGACTCCCCGGCAACGGCGCCAAAAACTTGTTCGGTAAAAACGTGTTTTAAATTTATAAACCGAAACACCCCAAGTATAAGGTTCGTAGTATAGGGTGTTTACGGGTCGTCCTAAGGGAGTCGAATGTAAATCGGATTAAGGTGCAGTTATTATATTTACTATGTCACGAATTATTATCTCAAACTAGGGTTTATACTATCTATAATATAAAAACGATGAGTAAGACTAAACTAAAACAGGAAACAGGAAAATTCAACTATGGACGGGCGTTCACCAAGGGTGGACGGGCGTCCGATTATGATCCAAGAACAGAAAATATGCAGAAACAGTAGGTAAAAGCTAGGGTTTTAAAGAATAACTAAACGAAGCAAAAAGTACGAACTTTCTTATGAATATAAAGGAACAGTAGGGCAACAAGGATCCACCAAACAACCACCACCCAACCAAGTCATGAATTTAGTTATATTTCTTGGTATGGTCTAACCTAAACTCGATCTAGTTTCCTTAATCAAATTTACTTAGCTTTCGTTTTCTTTCTCAAGTAAAACCAAATTAACAATTTAAGAACATGATCACGAGTTCGTCTCCGAATCTCCTACCCAATCAATAATAAACAATCTCTTGAATTATTACTAATCGTATCAAAAGAACGGTTCTATATATGAATCCAATTCTCATTAAAATTCAAAACAGATAAACGTTTCATTGATTTCTCAATCTAATAAACCAAACATTCAAATCTATTCAGTTGATAAAGAAATTAAAATTCAAACTCACTAAACAATTGCTACTCGAAAATCCCTTGATTGTGATGGTGTTGTGTTGGCTTCATCCTGTTGTCCTACTGCGAACTGTTTAGCCCTCAATCATCCTTGATCTCCAAGAGAGAATTGAAAGAAGAAGACTCATGTTTTTAGTGTGTATGTTGCGGCTGCTAGGGTATGCGGCAGCTCTGTGTAAAATTCTATTGTTTTTAGGGTTCAGAATGCGCTGCTATTTATAGAAAAAGTAAGTCGGCTAGGTCAAAAACGGCACTGGACGCCCGTCTGATACTTCAAACGCATGTCCTTCTTTAATTTGGACAAAATCAGACGCCAGTTCAGCAAAATTCTCAGCATCCTGAATCAAAATTCTTCCAGTGGACGCCAGTCCACTATTCTGGACGCCCGTCCAGTGGACGGAACATCAAACGCTCGTTCAGCTTGCTGGACGCTAGTTCATGCCTCTGGACGCCAGTCCAGTACCTTCAAATTCAACTTTTCATTTTTATCTCATTATTTTTTAACTCCCACTCTTCAAAACACGATTAAACACTTTAAATCATCTTTTTCCCAGCCGCATTCAACACCTGCAAGTCATTAGAAAACATACCAAAGTGTAACACAACTCAAACCAACATAAAATCATCATTTTAAGTACGTAATTGGCACGTTTTACACTTTTTGTAACCTTAAGACCATTTCTCACATTTGAGCATTTAATACGTAATTTTCTATAAAAATTACTAAAACACGGGGATTATTGTTATGAAATATTGCGATATAAATCATAAAATTCACCGAGAACAACTCCCCCACACTTAGCTTTTTGTTCGTCCCGAACAAAACAATCAAAACTAGCTCACTGTAAATGCAATCCAAATAGGTCCCTAACTCACGTAACAAAAGATACAACAACTATAGCAAGTAATACCAACATAGAGATAGATTCGGTGTGTGTGTGACAAGCCCTTTTCAATCTCCACAATCCTCTCAAACAAGTACCCCTCGAATAATTTTAATGACTATCCTAGGTATAGACAGCAGTCGTTCCACACAAAGTCTTTCCGCGCACTCAGTAGGATAATCCCTACAGCATATCATTCGGTTTATACTGGGTATAAGTTCAACGATAACAAAGTCTTAAATTTTTTTCGTCACTTTCTTTTTTTCTTTCTTTGACGCACATCAAGATGAGCTCGTACCCGTCATAGTAGAATAGGATGTTTCGTGATAACACCCTACCTTACTCAAATCATAAGGTAGCTTCTTCTAACTATCGTGAGCTCTTAGTCATCATAGTGGTATAGGACATACGTGGTATACCCTATCGCACTCAAATCATCGACTAGCTTTCGACACACCCAATAATTCTTCATATTTTTTCAACTTTTTCATTTGACAATAAGCTACGTGTTACTTATCACATTCAAACCTTCAGATATTCACAGTGCACGTTCTGAACTTAGGTGTTACTTCATTGTTACTATTAAGAACAAATCTCTCTAAGATAAATCACTAAAATAGTGAAAGGATACAGTTCAAAATTATTGCTTCAATATTAAAGGCTTTCATGAGTATGAAATGAATACTATCTCAAATCAGTAAAAACATGCTATAATTATCTCTCAAAGTCACATAAAATCATTGTCAGGAAACTACAACTAGCAAGCCTTTGTTTCAATTACAAGCTCAAGATTTACAATTATCCAAGTTTACTTTAAAAAAATTTAAAATTGTCGAGAAAATCACATTTACTCATTTTCAGAAATATAGCATGATAACATAGCATACCCAATTTAGACACCCCCCCACACTTAAATCACATTATGTCCTCAGAATGTGCAAATAAAAGAAAAGAATACTTAGCTGGTTCCAAAGATGGTTGGCGGCCAGTAGATTGGCAGTGGTCAGGCCGGAGCATGAATAAACCGCTGCACTCGAATCAGGAACAGACAACATTGAAAGGAATAACTTGCAAACCTACTCAAACGTATCTGCAACACTCGACATAACAGATAATCTCGGGGTATACGGGGTATATGAGTAAACATGTATACACATAAAACAACCACAAATAGGACAAGGATAACCAACACACCACTCACCAAAGTTTTATTCCTAAGAACCTAAAAACTTAACTAAAAAGAAATACTTAAAAGACTAGGCTGCCTCCTAGTAGCGCTTCTTTTATGTCATTAGCTTGACAGAGTAAACCAAGTCAACCTGGATCAGGCCACTTGGGTTTAAGGCAAACCACTTCTCTGTCAGACTCAGATTGACTAGGACGGAAATGGTTTTCGCCACAACAACAAGTCAAGTGCGCGAGAAGATCATGAAATTTTCTCTCCAGACAACACTGACTCTTTTCTTCTTGTTCTTGTTTCTCAGATGCGGCTGAGGTATGCTAACAGGCTCAGGAGCATCGACAGAAGGATCTGCAAGGATAGGGGTGATAATGTCATCATCCACTCCAAAAAAAGTCGGATGGAATCTCTTCACAAATAAACGACTCAACCGTTTCATTTCTCTTTTGAAAGTATAGTACTTCAGGCTTTTCCTTGGGTTGCCCAAAGTACTTCTTAATCCGGTGACCATTGACTTTGAATGGTTGATCGCCGTACCCTTTCAACGTAATGGCTCCACCAGGATGAACATCAAGAATCTCAAAGGGGCCAGACCACCTAGATTTAAGCTTACCAGCAAACAGATGGAGTCTGGTGTTATACAGCAAAGCCATGTCTCCCACTTTGAATTCCCGATCTTTAATCTTAGCATCGTGGAGTGCCTTCGTTCTTTCCTTGCTCAGCTTGGCGTTCTCGTAGGCCCTGAGTCTGAATTCATCGAGCTCATGTAGTTGCAGTAATCTTTTCTCCCCATAGAGTTGGCTATCGAAGTTTAAGAATTTAATAGCCCAGTAAGCTCTGTGCTCCAGCTCGACTGGTAGATGGCAAGCCTTGCCATAAACCATTTGGAAGGGTGACGTACCCATAGGGGTCTTAAACGCAGTGCGATAAGCCCAAAGTGCGTCGTCCAACTTCAGACTCCAGTTGGATCTATTTGAATTCACCGTTTTCTCCAAGATCCGCTTAAGGCTCCGGTTGCTTACCTCGACTTGGCCACTGGTTTAAGGGTGATATGGTGTACCAATTCTATGTTTGACACCATATTTCTCAAGAATTTTATCCAGTGGTGCATTACAGAAATGCGAACCTTCATCACCGATAAGGGCTCAGGACGACCAAATCTAGTAAAGATATTCTTTTGCAAGAATTTCTTTACAACTTTGTGATCATTGGTTTGGGTGGCTATGGCCTCTACCCACTTGGAAACGTAGTCCACACAGACCAGAATATATTTGTTAGAGCACGATGATGGGAACGGTCCCATAAAATCAATGCCCCAGACGTCAAAGACTTCACATTCCAAGATAGGCCTCAAAGGCATCTCCATCCTATTACTGAGTCTCCCTACTCTTTGGCATCTATCACAGCCCTTGCAAAAGGCTTCAGCATCTTTAAACAGGGTAGGCCAGTAAAAACCAGCTTGAAGGATTTTTGTGACTGTCTTAGGTGCTCCGTAGTGTCCACCAGCGGGACCACTATGACATTGCTCCAGGATATCCAATTGTTCATGCTCCGGAACGCACCTTCTAAGCAACCCGTCCTTGCAGACTTTAAACAGATAAGGATCCTCCCATACGAGATACTTTAAGTCGCTGAAAAATTTCTTCTTTTCCTGATACGTCATATCTTCTAAATGCCCACTTGCTAAGTAGTTAACGTAATCAGCATACCACGGCCTCAAAGTCTCTAGCTTCATCAATTGCTCAGTCGGAAAGTCAATGCCTATCTCCTAAGGGATTTCGCCACCCTCATTCACTAGGCGAGATAAGTGGTCAGCTACAACATTATCACTAACCTTCTTGTCCTTAATTTCAAGGTCAAATTCCTGTAGTATCAGAATCCATATGAGTAACCTTGGTTTAGCATCTGCTTTTCCCATAAGGTAGCATAGTGCTGCGTGATCTGTCCACACTACCACTTTGGACCCTAAAAGATAACTTCTGAATTTGTCAATAGCAAAAACGACTGCCAAGAATTCTTTCTCGGTAGTGGCGTAATTGCATTGAGCTGGGTTCAAAGTGCGGCTAGCATAGTAAATCGGCTCGAACTTTTTTATCAATTCTACGCCTAACCGCGCCCACCGCATAGTTAGACGCATCGCACATTAATTCAAAAGGTTTAGTCCGGTCGGGCACGATTAAAATGGGGGCACTTGGTTAGCTTATCCTTTAAGCTATTAAAATCTTTCTTACACCCATCATCAAACAAGAACTCCACTTCCTCTTTCAACAAAGTTGGATAACGGCTTTGCTATCGTCGAAAAGTCTTTAATGAAACGCCGATAGAAGCCCACATGTCCCAGAAATCCTCGTACCTCCTTCACTGTCTTCGGGTACGACATTTTCTCAATGGCTTCTACCTTAGCCTTATCCACCTGAATACCATCACTGGACACCTTGTGTCCCAAAACAATCCCTTCTTCGACTAGGGAATGGCATTTCTCCCAGTTAAGCACCAGAGTTTTCTCAACACAACGTTGGAGCACCATATCTAAGTTCTTTAAGATTTCATCAAAGCTGTCTCCATAGACTGAGAAGTCATCCATGAAGACTTCCATACATTTCTCCACAAGTCCATCAAAAATGGCTAACATGCACCGTTGAAATGTAGGCTGGTGCATTACATAAGCCGAATGGCATTCGCGAAAGGCAAAAGTGCCTGATGGACACGTAAACGTAGTCTTTTCCTGGTCATTAGGGTCGATGGCTATCCGGAAATAACCGAATATCCATCGAGGAAACAATAATACTTATGACCACTCGGTCTTTCTAGAAGTTGGTCAATGAAGGGCGGGGGAAATGATCCTTAGCGGTGACTTCATTTAACCTCGCGATAATCAATGCAAACTCTATAGCTAGTCACAAGGCGTAAGGCAACTTCTTCCCCTTTTTCGTTCTTTTCCTTTGTAATTCCCCCTTCTTTGTCACAACTTGAGTAGGCCGACCCACTCACTATCGGCTATGGCATAAATAATTCCCATGTCAAGCCATTTGATAATCTCCTTTTTGACAACCTCCGCATGTGCGGATTCAGCCTCCTTTGAGGTTGTCGACCTTTTTCGCTCCTTCCTCCGTTCGAATCTTATGCATGCACACGTCTGGGCTGATTCCTCTGATATCGCCCACCTGCCATCCGAACGCAAGGATATGTTTCTCAAGCACTTTGATTAATTCTGCTTCTTGCTCCGGCTCGAGTTTAGATGAGATGATCAAGGGCAACTTATCACCGTCTTTAAGGAAGATGTATTTTAGGTGCTGCGGAAGTGGTTTCAACTCTAAGTCAGCAGGTGGTTGCTCGATACTAGATTTTAAGGGACCACCTTTCTCCTTGTGAGCTTGGACCGGTTGACTGAAAAACACCTCATCTTCCTGAGGTGTAACCCCAGAAAGGTATTGAATGACATCATCTAAAGGAATCTTCTGTCGGCTTCCGTTTTTTCTTTCTTATGCTTAACCATCTTCTTAAGTTCTTCTTCTTCAAGCTCTTCTCGCAAGTCTGCTCCCAATCATCCAACTCCCAATTGGTAGTTTCTCTCCGAAATCTATTTCGTCCCAACTACCCATTAAAACTTCCTCCTCTCGCAAGGTTAAAGTCCGCTGGTTGAGCTCCTTCAAATCATTGCTGCTCATCCCTGGAATATCCCAGATTTTCCGTTCACTCATAGGCTCAGTATGTGCAAGTTGTTGAGTTATAACATCCAGGGCTCCTATCTCCGTGAGCTCTTCCTCAGGGTCGGATTCATCTCCATAAATTGCTTCAATGAATGAAATCTCCTGGCTCGAAGCTTCCGCAGAACATTTTCCTTGCTCAAGGGTGACGGAGGTGTCCTCTACTCTCAGAGTGATTTGGCCAGTTTGGAAGTCAATGGTGGAGGCAGAAGTGTTTAAGAAAGTCCGGCCCAGAATCAGGGGCATCTCCTACGAAAAATTTAAAACAGAAAACTGCACTACGAAGAATCCGACAACCGTTACCGACTCCCCGGCAACGGCGCCAAAAACTTGTTCGGTAAAAACGTGTTTTAAATTTATAAACCGAAACACCCCAAGTATAAGGTTCGTAGTATAGGGTGTTTACGGGTCGTCCTAAGGGAGTCGAATGTTAATCGGATTAAGGTGCCGTTATTATATTTACTATGTCACGAATTATTATCTCAAAATAGGGTTTATACTATCTATAATATAAAAACGATGAGTAAGACTAAACTAAAACAGGAAACAGGAAAATTCAACTATGGACGGGCGTTCACCAAGGGTGGACGGGCGTCCGATTATGATCTAAGAACAGAAAATATGCAGAAACAGTAGGTAAAAGCTAGGGTTTTAAAGAATAACTAAACGAAGCAAAAAGTATGAACTTTCTTATGAATATAAAGGAACAGTAGGGCAACAAGGATCCACCAAACAACCACCACCCAACCAAGTCATGAATTGAGTTATATTTCTTGGTATGATCTAACCTAAACTCGATCTAGTTTCCTTAATCAAATTTACTTAGCTTTCGTTTTCTTTCTCAAGTAAAACAAAATTAACAATTTAAGAACATGATCACGAGTTCGTCTCCGAATCTCCTACCCAATCAATAATAAACAATCTCTTGAATTATTACTAATCGTATCAAAAGAACGGTTCTATATATGAATCCAATTCTCATTAAAATTCAAAACAGATAAACGTTTCATTGATTTCTCAATCTAATAAACCAAACATTCAAATCTATTCAGTTGATAAAGAAATTAAAATTCAAACTCACTAAACAATTGCTACTCGAAAATCCCTTGATTGTGATGGTGTTGTGTTGGCTTCATCTGTTGTCCTACGCGAACTGTTTAGCCCTCAATCATCCTTGATCTCCAAGAGAGAATTGAAAGAAGAAGACTCATGTTTTTAGTGTGTATGTTGCGGTTTGCTAGGGTATGCGGCTGCTCTGTGTAAAATTCTGTTGTTTTTAGGGTTCAGAATGCGCTGCTATTTATAGAAAAAGTAAGTCGTCTAGGTCAAAAACGGCACTGGACGCCCGTCTGATACTTCAAATGCCCGTCCGGAGTGCAAAACTTGTTTGAGTCGGGCCGAGCTGGGATTGGACGCACGTCCTTCTTTAATTTGGACAAAATCAGACGCCAGTTCAGCAAAATTCTCAGCATCCTGAATCAAAATTCTTCCAGTGGACGCCAGTCCACTATTCCGGACGCCCGTCCAGTGGACGGAACATCAAACGCTCGTTCAGCTTGCTGGACGCTAGTTCATGCCTCTGGACGCCAGTCCGGTACCTTCAAATTCAACTTTTCATTTTTATCTCTTTATTCTTTAACTCCCACTCTTCAAAACACGATTAAACACTTTAAATCATCTTTTTCCCAGCCGCATTCAACACCTGCAAGTCATTAGAAAACATACCAAAGTGTAACACAACTCAAACCAACATAAAATCATCATTTTAAGTACGTAATTGGCACGTTTTACAATTTTTGTAACCTTAAGACCATTTCTCACATTTGAGCATTTAATACGTAATTTTCTATAAAAATTACTAAAACACGGGGATTATTGTTAAATTCAAAACAGATAAACGTTTCATTGATTTCTCAATCTAATAAAACAAACATTCACATCTATTCAATTGATAAAGAAATTAAAATTCAAACTCACTAAACAATTGCTACTCGAAAATCCCTTGGTTGTGATGGTGTTGTGTTGGCTTCATCCTGTTGTCGTACTGCGAACTGTTTAGGTTAGGGTTATAAATTTGTGTTGGCTTAAACTCACAGGGATTTTGCATCACTAAACAAAAAGAAAATTTATAAACCCTAACCTATATGCAAAACTAACTCCTAACCGGCCGAATACCGGGTTGTTGATAGTAGAGCGAGATAAGTAAGGGGTCGATCCACAGGGAATTGGGATGTTGAATCTAGTCTTGTTAATTCCTTCAATTGCTACTCATGAAAACAAATAAACGAAAGAAAAACATATAAACGAAGATTGAACAACTAAAATAAATCTAACCTATAACAAACAATAAAAACGGCCTAAACTAAAGATACATGGGATCAAACAAAATACAAACCAAGTGATTTCAATCCTAGTTCATCTCATGATTTTAATTCAAATTGTGGTTTCACCTTTACACGAGATACAAATTCCTAATCTCTTAGTGAATCTATTTCTCAAGCTATGAATTCCTAATCCCTTAGTGAATTCAATTACCGATCTCTCCTCTTCCGAATGTTGAGACCAATTTCCATACAAAACGAAGGTGTAGTTTCAGGTTAACTCTCGTATTTTAGAATCTAACAACCTAGATAATTAATCCATTAATTTGTCACTAATTAACGATTAAAGATCCTATCTTTCTATGGTGATCTAGTTTACGCAACTTCCGTATGTTGTAAACATATCAATTAGTAAACAAATCTTTCGATATGAGTTCACACAATAGCATCATAATCATAGAACGATACAAAATAAATCAAAATCATGAAGATAAACGAAGCTTGAATAAATCAAAAAGATGAACTCACATAGTTTATACAATGGATGATCCATGAATTGAAAACGAAACAAAAACGATCCTAATCTAACCTCGGATCACCCGAGCACAAGGCTCGGGTGACCGGCCTTGAGACTCCCCAAGTGCGGCTGCTCCTCTAGGTTTTTGTGTATGAGAAATTATGGTATGAAAAGGTATGATTTAGGGTTTGGGGCGCAGCTGCTTTATATAGATTTTTAGGTCGGCCAGGCTAAGTCGGCGGTGGACGCCCGTCCGTTTTGGGTGGACGCCCGTCCAACTGCTTTGGACTTAAGGGCAGACGCTCGTCCAAACAACGTCCAAACTCTCTGAATCACTTTTCCTCTTCTGGACGCCCGTCCAACTGATCAAACGCTCGTCCACCATGGATGCTCGTCCAATCTTCTGGATGCCAGTTCGGCTGGATCAATCAACTTGATTTCTTTCCTTAAATCTTCTATTCTTCCATAAATGTGATTGATTCCTTTCCAACTTCGAATTTGGCTCTCTAAAATCCTTTTTTCCATCATCAATGAGTATCTACAATTAAGGGAAAACATACCAAAGCATAACACAATTCCAAAATCATATAAAATCACCATTTAAGCACCTAATTCGTTACGTTTCGCAATTTAACTAATAAAAACACCATTTACTCAATATTTCAATATAAAACTCAATATCTATGAAAATAATACGAATATGGGGGAAATTGATATAAAATATATCTATAAAAATCATACAATTCGACCCTTAACAACACCCCCACACTTAACTTTTTGATCGTCCCGAGCAAAACAAAACATAATCATAGCTCGAGATAAATAGACATCTTAGCAAATATAAGACATATTCAATAGTTTAGAAGATCACCCAAGTGTGTGTGTGCATAGCCATAATAAACTTCCACCAAATCCACACTTGAAATTGATTCAAGCAAAACTAGCTAATACCCCCTCGTAGACTAGCAATAAATGACACTTATAAGATGCACCCTACAAAACGTAAAATACCCTGAAAAGAATGATAGAAGGCATCTAGGACCTTTCTGAAATACTCAGAGGATAATCCCTACAGCATATCTATCAGTTTATACTGGGGATAAGATAGATGATAACTTATTCTTTCATTCATTTCATAACACTATTCATTCAAGTTGATTTAAGTATTTCACATTTAAACACACATCAGAATGAGCTCTTGCCCTGTCATAGCAGAATAGGATATTCGAGATATACCCTACCTTACTCCAATCATAAGGCAGCTTCTTCTGACTGTCGTGAGCTCTTAGTCATCATAGTGGTATAGGACATACGTGGTATACCCTATCGCACTCCAATCATCGACTAGCTCTCGACACACCCAACAATAAGTTACGTGTTACTTATCACATTCAAACCTTAGATATTCACAGTATAACATACTGCGGATCTAAATACAAACTATCATAAATCTCAAGATACATACGTAGCACTAAGCACATGACTTATAAGGAAATCAGAAATCACTCGTCAAAAAGGGGTATAACTTTATATTTTAGCTCATCATTTACTATGGCACGTGAAAAATATGGGGGGTGAAACATCTAAATTTACTAAATATGCAAAATAAAGCATCAATGATATAAGAACTCAAACAAAGATATTCATTTGTTCACTCGGGACAAAACAAATTTTTTTTAAAAATTTAGCACTTTTCATAGAAATATAACTTAATTAAGCAAATGAACGTAGATACCTAACCCCCCCCCCCCCCACACATAGATTGCAACTTGTCCTCAAGTTGGACAGGAATAAAAATTTAGGGACTTAGCTGATTGTATTTCCAAGCTGGCAATTCCGGGAAGACCCTCATGAAGAACCAAAATTGCTTCGGATAACCTTGGAAATGTGGAGCATCACGGATCCAAGAAAGCTTGAATAGATCAGTAGCTTGTGGAGCATCACAGGAAAACTGATATCGTCGTGAAAGCGCACAATAGCTATCACAAGTGTCCTGCATACTTGATCAGTGCAAAAAGAGTCTACGGGGAAAAAGGATTATACATGTAAAACACATGGAAAAGAAGTTATAGAGATTTTGTCAGATTAAGCTCATGTAAATAAGGAACATATACATGAAACATTACAAAACAGCAGGCCAGGTGCAACTACATGAAAATATATTACAATGCAATCTACATGATATGCAATCCTAATAAAAGAAATAAATAAAAATAAATTCTGACAGGCTCAGTGTGAGAAAGTTGGCTCAGACAACTCTACAGTGACTACGGCCAGTGCAGAAACAAAAATAAAGAAAATAAAATAGTGATGGTATATGGAAAACCAACAGTAACCATACTTAAAAAAACGAGGTAGTATTACGGAAACCGACAGTAACTACACTCAAGAAAAATAAAAGAAAAAATAGAAAAACAATACACCTAGATGACATGCAACTAAATGATATGCAAAAATAAAAGAAAATAAAAGAAAGAAAACTAGCCCACTCATTTGCAACACGACATGTATATCATAAACGTCTACCAAATAATGATAGTTTACGATAAACGACAGTACTATTCATTACATGCAGTGTAGACGCGCTTTAAGACTCATCAAAGGTGATAGCATTATGGAAAACCAACAATTAGCTATACTAAACATATATAACTCATAAGAAGACATGGTAGCATACAGAAACCCGACAGTAGCTACCCATATGAGTTACAAAAATGACAAGAAAGCACATAGGTCTCAAAGCTCACAAGTTTCATCACAACGATATGTAGCATACGGAAACCGACATTAGCTACTAAATAACAATAAGAACATATAGCATACGAGAACCGACAGTAACTATAACATGCATGGAAGAATCATGTATATAAAAGTTAATCAATTATTTAACATGGATCGGTAGATGGAAAGATGTACACATGCAAGTTCAGAACATCTACGTAGAAATAATTAGCCACAGAAGCTCATATAGAAGTATCCACGTCAAATAAAGCATTAAAAATCAATTCAAGAAAAATCTGGAACCTGGACGTGCGTTCAACATACCAAACGGGCGTTTGCCTGGAAATTCTGTACGGACGGCCGTTCAATGAGACGGACGCTCGTCTGACTCAGGAAAACTGGAACAGAGTTGAGCAAATCTGTACGGACGGGCGTCTACTAGTCAGGACGCCCGTTCACCTACATGTTATGGACTGGACGGGCGTTCTCTTACCTTGAACGCTCGTCCAACATCGAATTCGCAGCAGAAATTGAAAAATGCAGCAAACCCTAAACTAATATCTTAAACTCATGGCAATTCATATCATCAAATCACACATACAGCAGCCATGGATAAATTTAAGCACAGAGGGCACTAGGTTACAGATTAGGTTACACTTCACGTTTCACAAATTGAGTAAAAAACTTTTTGCACATTCTTAACCCAACGGTCATCGAAACAAGGCAAAAATAAAAACTCTCAATTTGTGTGACGCTACTCTTATTGAAAGAAAAGAAACAGAAAAAAGAAAAAAAAACGGAAACCTACCTACGAAAAACTTAAAACATGAAAAACACTAAGACGGAGGAAAAAAACGTGGTGAAATCTTCTAGGGCCAAAATAGAAGGGAAAACAGCAGATTTTGACCTCGAAAACAGTGTTGAACGGCCTATGGCCGTTCATCACATCGTCGGCGTCGGAACGAGCTTTCTGAATTGGGGTCCCGCGTCCCAAACGGACACTCGAGCCGAAAGTTACGGCCAAAATACTAACGAGTGCAAAAACGATCCCTTTTATCCAAAAATTTGACCGCGAAAAACGTGGAGTCAGATGATTCAACCTTAGAACCCTACCTACAAAACCTACCTACGAAAAACAGAAACCCTAAACCAAGATATCTACCTAAAACAAAAATAAATAATAAAAAAAAACTGGTGACGAGACAACGGGCGACGGGCGTCCAAGTTGCGGACGGACGTACGCACGGAGAAAGAACAGACGGGCGTCCAAGTTGCGGGACGCTCGTCCGCCCGGGCAAAACACAAACAGAGACTATCAGATTTGGACGGACGGACGTCCAATAGCTCAGGACGCCCGTTTACGTTCAAACTGAAGCACATAAACGCTGCTAAACACGAAAACAGGTCCAAACTAAACACGAAAACTAAACAAAACCCTAATTGGAACCTAAACACAAACCTATGAAAAATTAATAATCACTAGATAACACAAACTACCTTAGAAAAAATTAATAATGAACTGGACAACCGTACCGATTCCCCGGCAACGGCGCCAAAAACTTGTCTCGGATTTTATCTAACAAAGCAAACAAGTAATAAAATTTATAAATCCGGTATTCTCCAAGTGTAGGGATCGTAGTATAGTGATTAATACCGGAGTCGGTCACAGGGAATCGGGGTATCTAGTTCAATTAATTCTCCTAAGGTTGATACAATTATTCCTAAACCTAAACTAAAACGGAAAACAAACTGGACAGAGGATTGTCAGTCCAAAGCCAGGAAAATATCGTTGCGAACAAAATAAAATAAAACTACAACTAAGAAAACAATAAAACTAACTATCATGATAATGACTGAAGCAAGTCAACATAGAACAAACATGATCCACCATCCCGCAACCCTTAATTCTTCCCTAGATTATCTTATGATGATTCAATCAAAGTTGTGGTTCACCTAATCAAAGGTATGAATTCCTACTTCCGTAAGAAATCCGTCTATCAATCTCATCATCTTCCGATCTATAGAGATTAACGCTCTCAAAACAAGGTGCAAGATTTATTAGATCTAACAACCTAGAAATCTAACCTATCAACTTCCGTTATGTCAAGGTTAAAAGTCTAATCTTTCCTATGGTGATCTAAGGTTTACACCGATTTCGATCATACGGTAAACATCAAATAGCAATACATCTTCCGATATCGATTGCATAAACAAATAAACAAAGGAAAGAAACAAACTTGAAATTAAACTCACAAAATATCCAAAGGAAAGAATAAAAACGCTGCTGGAAAATCTCCCATGGCTGCTCCAAGTTCACAGCTTCAAGCCATCATCAAGATCGAACAAGAAAAGAAAACGAAAATAAAAACCTAATTAACCGCCACCCCAGCCTCCCAAAAGGGGGTTGGGGCGCCTAGGGCTCCTCTCTAATGTTTGTGTGTCAAAAAGTTTTTGCATATAGGTTATGCAATCACTAAACAAAAAGAAAATTTATAAACCCTGTGAGTCGGGCCGAGCCGGGATTGGACTCAGGAAGTTGGGTTTATAAATCCAACTTCTTTAGTGAGTTGATCAAGATAAGGTGCAAAAACTTGTTCGGTAAAAACGTGTTTTAAATTTATAAACCGAAACACCCCAAGTATAAGGTTCGTAGTATAGGGTGTTTACGGGTCGTCCTAAGGGAGTCGAATGTTAATCGGATTAAGGTGTAGTTATTATATTTACTATGTCACGAATTATTATCTCAAACTAGGGTTTATACTATCTATAATATAAAAACGAAGAACAGTGGGTAAAAAAATCATAGAAAACAGAAAAACTTAGAACTGGACGGGCGTCCGCTAAGGGTGGACGAGCGTCCGAGTACGTGCTGGAAACAGAAAATATGCAGAAAACACACTAAAATTCTGGAAATAACTAAACGTAGCAATAACAATCAATACGAACAAATTTATTTATCAGATAATTAAAAGAACAGTAGAATAACTAGGATCAACCACACAACAATCACACAACCACTTTATGATCCGAATATGATTTTATTGGTTTGATCAATCTCGAAACCGATTAAATTCCTTTAACTCAATTCCTAGGGTTTTGTTCTCTTTTCCAAGTAAAACAATTAGACATACATCACATGATCATAAATTTGTTCCCAAATTACTTAACCCAATTAACAACACATGATTCCTCAAAATATTGTTAATTGTATCGATTGAAAAAGTTCTATTGATGAATTATATTTCCATACAAATTCAACTCAACATATGGTTTTATTGATATTCCTATCTAACAAAACACTTAACAATCAAATCAAATAACAATCGATAAATAAAATTCAATATTCGAATTCATAAACAAAGATAACCTAACAATCCGTGGTTGTGGTGATGTTGATGTGGTATCCTCCCGCTATTCTACCGTGATGTGCTTAGCCTTCCATCCTTGTGATGATCCAAGACATGATTGAAGGGAAGAAACTCATAATTTCTTTAGGGTTTGGTGCGGCTCCTCCAAGGGTGGAATATGCGCGTTTGTATGTTGTGTCTATTTGGTTTATCCAGGCTTTCGTTGTTATTCTTTGGTTACGCAACATTTGCATCGAATTTGGTTTAAGCGAGCGGGATCTTGGTTATTATTCCCTTGGTTCTCCGGTTCATCATCACTAGAACCGTGTTCGCTCATCTTGTCGAACTTTGAAATAATCTTCTTCGACAATGTCTCACTCAGGTTCGGGGTTAAAGATAAGATTTCCCTTCTTACTCCTGGTTTGCATAAACCAGAGAAGCAGAACAGGAAGAAATCAACCTTAGGGTTGATGAGAGGGGGAATATAGAGAAGATTAGAGGGTTTGGAGGGTTAGAAAGAAAGAAGAGACTGAAAAGTGAAATTTTCAGAGACTGAACTGGCGTTCAGTGTAAGTGGACGCTAGTTCAGAGAGGATTCAGGAAGTGAACGCTCGTTCAGAGCACTGAACTGGCGTTCAGAAGACAGATGGGGGCAGACGGGCGTTCAGTATGGGTGAACGCTCGTTCAGAAGGTTTTTATTATTTTTTTTAATTTTTAATTTTTTTATTTATTTATTATTTTTTTTATTTTCGAATTTAGAAAAAGATCTAGAAACAGAAACAAGAAAAGAAACCTACCTACGAAAAATTTAAAACAGAAAAGGCACTAAGACGGTAAAAAAAACGTGTTGAAATCTTCTAGGGCCAAATGGAGGGGAAAACAGTGGATTTTGACCTCGAAAACGGCACTAAATGGCATACGGCGTTCACCACGTCGTCGGCGTCGGAACGAGCTTTCCGAATTGGGGTCCTGCGCGCCAAACGGACACTCGAGCCGAAAGTTACGGCCAAAATACTACCGCGTGCTAAAAGCGATCCCTTTTGACACAGAAAACTGTCCTACGTAGAATCCGACAACCGTTACCGACTCCCCGGCAACGGCGCCAAAAACTTGTTCGGTAAAAACTAGTTCTAAAATTTATAAACCGAAACACCCCAAGTATAAGGTTCGTAGTATAGGGTGTTTACGGGTCGTCCTAAGGGAGTCGAATGTTAATCGGATTAAGGTGCAGTTATTATATTTACTATGTCACGAATTATTATCTCAAACTAGGGTTTATACTATCTATAATATAAAAACGAAGAACAGTGGGTAAAATCACAGAAAACAGAAAAAATTAGAACTGGACGGGCGTACGCTAAGGGTGGACGAGCGTCCGAGTACGTGCTGGAAACAGAAAATATGCAGAAAAACAGTATGTAAAAACTAGGGTTTCAGAAAAACAACTAAACGAAGCAATCAAAGTCGATACGAACGATTTGGTTTATCAAATAATTAAAAGGAACGGCAAGGCAACGGGGATCCACCAATCAACCAACCCAACCCCAACTAGATGGCAAGTTAAAGATACGATTTTTAGTAATGATCTATCACGAATTCGATTAAATTCCTTTAAACAAATTCTAGGGTTTCGTTTTCTTTTTCAAGCAAAACTAAACGGCATGCAAAACAAGATCATTAGATCGTCTCGAAAACTCTACTCAATTAATCATAAACGATCTCTCGAATTACAACTAATTGCATCAATTGAAATAAATCAAAGCTTGAACAATATTCTCATATAAATTCAAAGCATAAAAGTAGTTTTATCAATCTTTCGATTCAAACCAAACGTAAACAATATAAAACGATATTCAATTGACAAAAAACTGTAACTTAACTCACTAAAAATACAGCAGAAATCTCTCTAGTTGGTGTTGATGTTGATCGGTTTCATCCGTTGTCCCACCGCGAATTGCTTAGCCAACAATCATGTTGGTGATCATGATTGTTGGGATGGAAGAGTTCATCTCCTTGTTTGCTCTGGAAGGATATGCGGCTGCCAGGGTTCTTTTTGAGTGAATGATATGATAGATGTGTCATTAGGGTTCAATACACGCTGGTATTTATAGATTTTTAAGGCGGCTAGGGTTAGGTCGGCCATGGACGCCCGTCCAAGGTCATGGACGCCCGTCCAAGGTCATGGACGCCAGTCCAAAGTGCAAAACTTATTTGAGTCGGGCCGAGCTGGGGTTGAACGCACGTCCTATGCAAAATTGGGCAAAATCAGACGCCAGTTCACTGAAAATCTGAACATCCTGAATCAAAATTCTTCCAGTGGACGCCAGTCCACTATTCCGGACGCCCGTCCAGTAGACGGAACATCAAACGCTCGTTCAGCTTGCTGGACGCTAGTTCATGCCTCTGGACGCCAGTCCAGTGCCTTCAAATTCAACTTTTCATCTTTATCTCTTTATTCTTCAGCTCCCAATCTTCAAAGCACGATTACACACTTTAAATCATCTTTTTCCTCAGCCGCATTTAACACCTGCACGTCATTGAAAACATACCAAAGTGTAACACAACTCAAACCAACATAAAATCATCATCTTAAGCACGTAATTGGCACGTTTTACACTTTTTGTAACCTTAAGACCATTTCTTCCATTTGTTCATTTAATACGTAATTTTCTATAAAAATTACTAAAACACGGGGATTATTGTTATGAAATATTGCGATATAAATCATAAAATTCACCGAGAACAACTCCCCCACACTTAGCTTTTTGTTCGTCCCGAACAAAACAATCAAAACTAGCTCACTTTAAATGTAATCCAAATAGATCCCTAACTCACGTAACAAAAGATACAACAACTATAGCAAGTAATACCAACATAGAGATAGATTCGGTGTGTGTGTGACAAGCCCTTTTCAATCTTCACAATCCTCTCAAACAAATACCCCTTCAAATAGTTTAATGACTTTCCTAGTTATAGACAGTAATTGTTCCACCCAAAGTCTTCCCGCGCACTTAGTAGGATAATCCCTACAGCATATCATTCGGTTTAAGTTCAACGATAACAAAGTCTTAAATTTTTTTCTTCACTTTATTTTTTCTTTCTTTGACGCACATCAAGATGAGCTCTTACCCGTCATAGTAGAATAGGATGTTTCGGGATAACACCCTACCTTACTCAAATCATAGGGTAGCTTTTCCTGACTGTCGTGAGCTTTTGGTCATCATAGTGGAATAGGACATTTCGAGGTAATACCCTACCGCACTCCAATCATTAACCAGCTTCCGACACACCCAATAAATCTTTATTATTAACTCAACTTTTTCATTTGACAATAAGCTACGTGTTACTTATCACATTCAAACCTTCAGATATTCACAGTGCACGTTCTGAACTTAGGTGTTACTTCACTGTTACTATTAAGACCAAATCTCTCTAAGATAAATAACTAAAATAGTGAAAGGATACAGTTCAAAATTCTTGCTTCAATATCAAAGGCTTACGTGAATATGAAATGAATCCTATCTCATATTAGTAAAAGCATGCTATAATTATCTCTCAAAGTCACATAAAATCATTGTCAGGAAACTACAACTAGCAAGCCATTTGTTTCAATTATATGCTCAAGATTTACAATTATCCAAGTTTACTGTGAAAAATTTTACAATTGTCGAGAAAATCACATTTACTCAATTTCAGAAGATATAGCATGATAACATACCCAATTTATCTTGACATAGTAAATATAATAACTGCACCTTCATCCGATTAACATTCGACTCCCTTAGGACGACCCGTAAACACCCTATACTACGAACCTTATACTTGGGGTGTTTCGGTTTATAAATTTAAAACACGTTTTTACCGAACATGTTTTTGTGCCTTATCTTATAAACTAAAGAAATTAAAATTCAAACTCACTAAACAAAATTCCCTGTGAGTCGGGCCGAGCTGGGATTGGACGCACGTCCTTCTTTAATTTGGACAAAATCAGACGCCAGTTCAGTAAAATTCTCAGCATCCTGAATCAAAATTCTTCCAGTGGACGCCAGTCCACTATTCCGGACGCCCGTCCAGTGGACGGAACATCAAACGCTCGTTCAGCTTGCTGGACGCTAGTTCATGCCTCTGGACACCAGTCCAGTACCTTCAAATTCAACTTTTCATTTTTATCTCTTTATTCTTTAACTCCCACTCTTCAAAACACGATTAAACACTTTAAATCATCTTTTTCCCAGCCGCATTCAACACCTGCAAGTCATTAGAAAACATACCAAAGTGTAACACAACTCAAACCAACATAAAATCATCATTTTAAGTACGTAATTGGCACGTTTTACACTTTTTGTAACCTTAAGACCATTTCTCACATTTGAGCATTTAATACGTAATTTTCTATAAAAATTACTAAAACACGGGGATTATTGTTATGAAATATTGTGATATAAATCATAAAATTCACCGAGAACAATAACACATCAGTACTTCAATGAGAATTACAAACGTTTTTTTTCGTACTTTGTTTCGTACCCATAGAGTACGTAACTGTGTGATTTTTGATTCCTTGTACAAGGCCATTCTCACCACCGTTTTGCTTGCCGTTTGCGCCGGCGTACCTTATTTATCATTCTGGCCGATACCACATCAGTACTTCAAAGAGAATTACAAACATTTTTTTTCGTACTTTTTTTCGTTCCCATAGAGTACTTAACTGTGTGATTTTTGATTCCATGTACATGGCCATTCTCGCCTACATTTTGCTTGCCGTTTGCGCCGGCGTGCCTTATTTATCGTTCTGGTCGATAACACATCAGTACCTCAAAGAGAATTTACAAACATTTTTTTTCGTACTTTGTTTTGTACCCATAGAGTACTTAACTGTGTGATTTTTGATTCCTTGTAAAAAACCATTATGACCTCCGTTTTGCTTGCCGTTTGTGCCGGCATACCTTATTTTTCGTTCTGGTCGATACCACATCAGTACTTCAAAGAGAATTACAAACATTTTTTTTCGTACTTTTTTTCGTACCCATAGAGTACTTAATTGTGTGATTTTTGATTCCTTGTACAAGACCATTCTGGCCTCCGTTTTGCTTGCCGTTTGTGCCGGCGTGCCTTATTTATCGTTCTGGTCGATATCACATCAGTACTTCAAAAAGAATTACAAACGTTTTTTTTGTACTTTTTTTCGTACCCATAGAGTACGTAACTGTGATTTTTGATTCCTTGTACAAGGCCATTCTGGCCTCCGTTTTGCTTGCCGTTTGCACCGACGTGCCTTATTTATCGTTTTGGTCGATATCAATCAGTACTTTAAAGATAATTACAAACGTTTTTTTCGTACTCTTTTTTGTACCCCTAGAGTACTTAACGGTGTGATTTTTGATTCCTTGTACAAGGCCATTCTGACCTTCGTTTTGCTTGCCGTTTGTGCCGGCATACCTTATTTATCGTTCTGGTCGATACCACATCTATACTTCAAAGAGAATTACAAACATTTTTTTCGTACTTTTTTTCGTACCCATAGAGTACTTAACTGTGTGATTTTTGATTCCTTGTACAAGGCCATTCTGGCCTCCGTTTTGCTTGCCGTTTGCGCCGGCGTGCCTTATTTATCGTTCTGGTCGATATCACATCAATACTTCAAAGAGAATTACAAACGTTTTTTTCGTTCTTTTTTTCGTACCCATAGAGTACTTACCGGGTGATTTTTGATTCCTTGTACAAAGCCATTTTAGCCTCCGTTTTGCTTGCCGTTTGCGCCGGCGTGCCTTATTTATCGTTCTAGTCGATAACACATCAGTACTTCAATGAGAATTACATACGTTTTTTTTCGTACTTTGTTTCGAACCCATAGAGTACGTAACTGTGTGATTTTTGATTCCTTGTACAAGGCCATTCTGACCACCATTTTGCTTGCCGTTTGTGCCGGCATACCTTATTCATCATTCTGGCCGATACCACATCAGTACTTCAAAGAGAATTACAAACGTTTTTTTCGTACTTTTTTTTTCGTACCCATAGAGTACTTAACTGTGTGATTTTTGATTCCTTGTACAAGGCCATTCTGGCCTCCGTTTTGTTTGCCGTTTGCGGCGGCGTGCCTTAATTATTGTTCTGGTCGATATCACATCAGTACTTCAAAGAGAATTAAAAACGTTTTTTTCATACTTTTTTTTTCGTACCTATAGAGCACTTAACTGTGTGATTTTTGATTCCTTGTACAAGGCCATTCTACCTCCGTTTTGCTTGCCGTTTGGGCCGGCGTGCCTTATTTATCGTTCTGGTCGATATCACATCAGTACTTCAAAGAGAATTACAAACGTTTTTTTTCGTACTTTTTTTCGTACCCAGAGTACTTAAGCGTGTGATTTTTGATTCCTTGAACAAGGCCATTCTGGCCTCCGTTTTGCCTGCGCCGGCGTGCCTTATTTATCGTTCTGGTCGATATCACATCAGTACTTCAAAGAGAATTACAAACGTTTTTTTTTCGTACTCTTTTTTGTACCCATAGAGTACTTAACGATGTGATTTTTGATTCCTTGTACAAGGCCATTCTGGCCTCCGTTTTGCTTGTGGTTTGCGCCGGCGTGCCTTATTTATTGTTCTGGCCGATATCACATCAGTACTTCAAAGAGAATTACATATATTTTTCGTACTTTTTTTTTCGTACCTATAGAGTACTTAACTGTGTGATTTTTGATTCCTTGTACAAGGCCATTCTACCTCCGTTTTGATTGCCGTTTGGGCCGGCGTGCCTTATTTATCGTTCTGGTCGATATCACATCAGTACTTCAATGAGAATTACAAACGTTTTTTTTCGTACTTTTTTTCGTACCCAGAGAGTACTTAACTGTGTGATTTTTGATTCCTTGAACAAGGCCATTCTTGCCTCCGTTTTGCCTGTGCCCGCGTGCCTTATTTATCGTTCTAGTCGATATCACATCAGTACTTCAAATAGAATTACAAACGTTTTTTTTTGGTACTCTTTTTTGTACCCATAGAGTACTTAACGGTGTGATTTTTGATTCCTTGTACAAGGCCATTCTGGCCTCCGTTTTGCTTGCCGCTTGCGCCGGCGTGCCTTATTTATCGTTCTGGTCGATAACACATCAGTACTTCAATGAGAATTACAAACGTTTTTTTTCGTGCTTTGTTTTGTACCCATATAGTACTTAACGATGTGATTTTTGATTCCTTGTACAAGACCATTCTGACCACCGTTTGGCTTGCCGTTTGCGCCGGCGTACCTTATTTATCGTTCTGGTCAATACCACATCTGTACTTCAAAGAGAATTACAAACATTTTTTTCGTACTTTTTTTCGTACCCGTGGAGTACTTAACTGTGTGATTTTTGATTCCTTGTACAAGGCCATTCTGGCCTTCGTTTTGATTGCCGTTTGCGCCGGCGTGCCTTATTTATCGTTCTGGTCGATATCACATCAGTACTTCAAAGAGAATTACAAACGTTTTTTTTTTCATACTCTTTTTTGTACCCATAGAGTACTTAACGGTGTGATTTTTGATACCTTGTACAAGGCCATTCTGGCCTCCGTTTTGCTTGCCGTTTGCGCCGGCGTGCCTTATTTATCGTTCTGATCGATATCACATCAGTACTTCAAAGAGAATTACAAACTTTTTTCGTACTTTTTTCGTACCCATAGAGTACTTAACTGTGTGATTGTTGATTCCTTGAACAAGGCCATTCTGGCCTCCGTTTTGCCTGTGCCCGCGTGCCTTATTTATCGTTCTGGTCGATATCACATCAGTACTTCAAATAGAATTACAAACGTTTTTTTTTGGTACTCTTTTTTGTACCCATAGAGTACTTAACGGTGTGAATTTTGATTCCTTGTACAAGGCCATTCTGGCCTCCGTTTTGCTTGCCGTTTGCGCCGGCGTGCCTTATTTATCGTTCTGGTCGATAACACATCAGTACTTCAATGAGAATTACAAACGTTTTTTTTTCGTGCTTTGTTTTGTACCCATATAGTACTTAACGATGTGATTTTTGATTCCTTGTACAAGTCCATTCTAACCTCCGTTTCGCTTGCCGTTTGCGCCGGCGTACCTTATTTATCGTTCTGGTCAATACCACATCTGTACTTCAAAGAGAATTACAAACATTTTTTTCGTACTTTTTTTCGTACCCATGGAGTACTTAACTGTGTGATTTTTGATTCCTTGTACAAGGCCATTCTGGCCTTCGTTTTGATTGCCGTTTGCGCCGGCGTGCCTTATTTATCGTTCTGGTCGATATCACATCAGTACTTCAAAGAGAATTACAAACGTTTTTTTTTCATACTCTTTTTTGTACCCATAGAGTACTTAACGGTGTGATTTTTGATACCTTGTACAAGGCCATTCTGGCCTCCGTTTTGCTTGCCGTTTGCGCCGGCGTGCCTTATTTATCGTTCGATCGATATCACATCAGTACTTCAAAGAGAATTACAAACTTTTTTCGTACTTTTTTTCGTACCCATAGAGTACTTAGCGTGTGATTTTTGATTCCTTGTACAAGGCCATTCTGGCCTCCGTTTTGCCTGCGCCGGGGTGCCTTATTTATAGTTCTGGTCGATATCACATCAATACTTCAAAGAGAATTACAAACGTTTTTTTTCGTACTCTTTTTTGTACCCATAGAGTACTTAATGGTGTGATTTTTGATTCCTTGTACAAGGCCATTCTGGCCTCCGTTTTGGTTGCCGTTTCACCGGCGTGCCTTATTTATCGTTCTAGTCGATAACACATCAGTACTTCAATGAGAATTATAAACGTTTTTTTCGTACTTTGTTTTGTACACATAGAGTACTTAACGGTGTGATTTTTGATTCCTTGTACAAGGCCATTCTGACCTCCGTTCTCAGTACCTCAAAGAGAATTACAAACGTTTTTTTCGTACTTATTTTTGTACCCATAGAGTACTTAACGGTGTGATTCTGGCCTCCGTTTTGCTTACCGTTTGCGCCGGCGTGCCTTATTTATCGTTCTGTTCGATATCACATCAGTACTTCAAAGAGAATTACAAATGTTTTTTTTCATAAATTTTTTTGTACCCATAGAATACTTAACGGTGTGAATTTTGATTCCTTGTACAAGGCCATTATGGCCTCCGTTTTGCTTGCCGTTTGCGCCGGCGTGCCTTATTTATCGTTCTGGTCGATAACACCTCAGTACTTCAATGAGAATTTCAAACATTTTTTTTCATACTTTGTTTTGTACCCATAGAGTACTTAACGGTGTGATTTTTGATTCCTTGTACAAGGCCATTCTGACCACCGTTTTGCTGGCCCTTTGCGCCGGCATACCTTATTTATCGTTCTGGTCGATACCACATCAGTACTTCAAAAAGAATTATAAACGTTTTTTTTCGTACTTTTTTTCGTACCCATAGAGTACTTAACTGTATGATTTTTGATTCCTTGTACAAGACCATTCTGGCCTCCGTTTTGCTTGCCGTTTGTGCCTGCGTGCCTTATTTATCGTTCTGGTCGATATCACATCAGTACTTCAAAGAAAATTACAAACGTTTTTTTTGTACTTTTTTTTTCGTACCTATAGAGTACATAACTTTGTGATTTTTGATTCCTTGTACAATGCCATTCTGGCCTCCGTTTTGCCTGCCGTATGCGCCGGCGTGCCTTATTTATCGTTCTGGTCGATATCACATCAGTACTTCAAAGAGAATTACAAACATTTTTTTCGTACTCTTTTTTGTACCCATAGAGTACTTAACGATGTGATTTTTGATTCCTTGTACAAGGCCATTCTGGCCTCCGTTTTGCTTGCCGTTTGCCCCGGCGTGCCATATTTATCGTTCTGGTCGATATCACATCAGTACTTCAAAGAGAATTACAAACGTTTTTTTCGTATTTATTTTTGTACCCATAGAGTACTTAACGGTGTGATTCTGGCCTCCGTTTTGCTTGCCGTTTGCGCCGGCGTGCCTTATTTATCATTCTGGTCAATATCGCATCAGTACTTCAAAAAGGATTACAAAAGTTTTTTTTCGTAACTTTTTTTTGTACCCATAGAGTACTTAACGGGGTGAATTTTGATTCCTTGTACAAGGCCATTCTGGCCTCCGTTTTGCTTGCCGTTTGCGCCGGTGTGCCTTATTTATCGTTCTGGTCGATATCACGTTAGTACATCAAAGAGAATTACACACGTTTTTTTCGTACTATTTTTGTTCCCATAGAGTACTTAACAGTGTGATTTTTGATACCTTTTACAAGCCCATTCTGGCCTCCGTTTTGCATGCCGTTTGCGCCGGCGTGCCTTATTTATCGTTCTTGTCGATATCACATCAGTACTTCAAAGAGAATTACAAACGTTTTTTTTCATACTCTTATTTGTACCCATAGAGTACTTAACGGTGTGATTTTTGATTCCTTGTACAAGGCCATTCTGGCCTCCGTTTTGCTTGTGGTTTGCGCCGGCGTGCCTTATTAATCGTTCTGGTCGATATCACATCAGTACTTCAAAGAGAATTACACATGTTTTTTTTCGTACTCTTTTTTGTACCCATAGAGTAGTTAACTGTGTGATTTTTGATTCCTTGTACAAGGCCATTCTGGCATCTGTTTTGCTTGCCGTTTGCACCGGCATGCCTTATTTATCATTCAAGTCGATATCACATCAGTACTTCAAAGAAAATTACAAACGTTTTTTTTCATACTCTTTTTTGTACCCATAGAGTACTTAACGATGTGATTTTTGATTCCTTGTACAAGGCCATTCTGGCCTCCGTTTTGCTTGCGGTTTGCGCCGGCGTGCCTTATTTATCGTTCTGGTCGATATCACATCAGTACTTCAAAGAGAATTACAAACGTTTTTTTTGGTACTCTTTTTTGTACCCATAGAGTACTTAACGGTGTGATTTTTGATTCCTTGTACAAGGCCATTCTGGCCTCCGTTTTGCTTGCCGTTTGCGCCGGCGTGCCTTATTTATTGTTCTGGTCGATATCACATCAGTACTTCAAAGAGATTTACAAACGTTTTTTTTTCGTACCTATTTTTGTACCCATAGAGTACGTAACGGTGTGATTCTGGCCTCCGTTTTGCATGCCGTTTGCGCCGGCGTGCCTTATTTATCGTTCTGGTGGATATCACATCAGTACTTCAAAGAGAAATACAAACGTTTTTTTAGTAACTTTTTTTGTACCCATAGAGTACATAACGGTGTGAATTTTGATTCCTTGTACAAGGGCTTTCTGGCCTCCGTTTTGCTTGATGTTTGCGGCGGCGTGCCTTATTTATCGTTCTGGTCGATATCACGTCAGTACATCAAAGAGAATTACAAACATTTTTTTCGTACTTTTTTTTGTACACTTAGAGTACTTAACGGTGTGATTTTTGATACCTTGTACAAGGCCATTCTGGCCTCCGTTTTGCTTGCCGTTTGCGCCGGCGTACCTTATTTATCGTTCGGGTCGATACCACATCATTACTTCAAAGAGAATTACAAACGTTTTTTTTCGTATCCATAGAGTACTTAACTGTGTGATTTTTGATTCCTTGTACAAGGCCATTCTGGCCTCCGTTTTCCTTGCCATTTGCGCCGGCATGCCTTATTTATCATTCTGGTCGATATCACGTCAGTACTTCAAAGAGAATTACAAACGTTATTTGTACCCATAGAGTTCTTAACGGTGTGATTCTGGCCTCCGTTTTGCTTGCCGTTTGCGCCGGCATGCCTTATTTATCGTTCTGGTCGATATCACATCAGTACTTCAAGGAGAATTACAAACTTTTTTTTTCGTACTCTTTTTTGTACCCATAGAGTACTTAACGTGTGTGATTTTTGATTCCTTGTACAAGGCCATTCTGGCCTCCGTTTTGCTTGCCGTTTGCGCCGGTATGCCTTATTTATCGTTCTGGTCGATATCACATCAGTACTTCAAAGAGAATTAGAAACATTTTTTTTCGTAACTTTTTTTGTACCGATAGAGTACTTAACGTTGTGAATTTTGATTCCTTGTACAAGGCCATTCTGGCCTCTGTTTTGCTTGCCGTTTGCGCCGGCGTGCCTTATTTATCGTTCTGGTCGATATCACGTCAGTACTTCAAAGAGAATTACACACGTTTTTTTCGTACAACTTTTTTGTACCCATAGAGTACTTAACGGTGTGCTTTTTGATACCTTTTACAAGGCCATTCTGGCCTCCGTTTAGCTTGCCATTTGCGCCGGCATGCCTTATTTATCGTTCTGGTCGATATCATATCAGTACTTCAAAGAGAATTACAAACGTTTTTTTTCGTACTCTTTTTTGTACCCATAGACTACTTAACGGTGTGATTTTTGATTCCTTGTACAAGGCCATTTTGGCCTCCGTTTTGCTTGACGTTTGTGCCGGCGTGCCTTGTTTATCGTTTTGGTCGATATCACATCAGTACTTCAAAGAGAATTACAAACGTTTTTTTTCGTTCTTATTTTTGTACCCATAGAGTACTTAATGGTGTGATTCTGGCCTCCGTTTTGCTTGCCGTTTGCGCCGGCGTGCCTTATTTATCGTTCTGGTCGATATCACATCAGTACTTCAAAGAGAATTAGAAACGTTTTTTTTTCATAACTTTTTTTGGTACCCATAGAGTACTTAACGTTGTGAATTTTGATTCCTTGTACAAGGCCATTCTGGCCTCCGTTTTGCTTGCCGTTTGCGCCGGCGTGCCTTATTTATCGTTCTGGTCGATATCACGTCAGTACTTCAAAGAGAATTACACACGTTTTTTTCGTACTTCTTTTTTGTACCCATAGAGTACTTAACGGTGTGATTTTTGATACCTTTTACAAGGCCATTCTGGCCTCCGTTTTGCTTGCCGTTTGCGCCGGCGTGCCTTATTTATCGTTCTGGTCGATATCACATCATTACATCAAAGAGAATTACAAACGTTTTTTTTCGTACATTTTTTTGTACCCATAGAGTACTTAACTGTGTGATTTTTGATTCCTTGTACAAGGCCATTCTGGCCTCTCTTTTGCTTGCCTTTTGCGCCGGCGTGCCTTATTTATCGTTCTGGTCGATATCACATCATTACTTCAAAGAGAATTACAAACGTTTTTTTCGTACTCTTTTTTTGTACCCATAGAGTACTTAACGGTATGATTTTTGATTCCTTGTACAAGGCAATTCTGGCCTTCGTTTTGCTTGCCGTTTGCGCCGGCGTGCCTTATTTATCGTTCTGGTCGATATCACATCAGTACTTCAAAGAGAATTACAAACATTTTTTTTCGTACTCTTTTTTTACCCATGAGTACTTCACGGTGTGAATTTTGATACCTTGTACAAGGCCATTCTGGCCTCCGTTTTGCTTGTCGTTGGCGCCGGCGTGCCTTATTTATCGTTCTGGTCGATATCACATCAGTACTTCAAAGAGAATTACAAATGTTTTTTTTTCGTACCTTTTTCCGTACCCAAATAGTACTTAACTGTGTGATTTTTGATTCCTTGTACAAGGCCATTCTGGCCAATTACAAACGTTTTTTTTTCGTACTCTTTTTTGTACCCATAGAGTACTTAACGATGTGATTTTTGATACCATGTACAAGGCCATTCTGGCCTCCGTTTTGCTTGCCGTTTGCGCCGGCGTGCCTTATTTATCGTTCTGGTCGATATCACATCAGTACTTCAAAGAGAATTAAAAACATTTTTTTTTCGTACTTTTTTTCGTACCCATAGAGTACTTAACGTGTGATTTTTGATTCCTTGTACAAGGCCATTCTGGCCAATTACAAACGTTTTTTTTCGTACTCTTTTTTGTACCCATAGAGTACTTAACGATGTGATTTTTGATTCCTTGTACAAGGCCATTCTGGCCTCCGTTTTGCTTGCCGTTTGCACCGGCATGCCTTATTTATCGTTCTGGTCGATATCACATCAGTACTTCAAAGAGAATTACAAATGTTTTTTTTCGTACTCTTTTTTGTACCCATAGACTACTTAACGGTGTGATTTTTGATTCCTTGTACAAGGCCATTCTGGCCTCCGTTTTGCTTGACGTTTGCGCCGGCGTGCCTTATTTATCGTTTTGGTCGATATCACATCAGTACTTCAAAGAGAATTACAAACATTTTTTTTCGTACTTATTTTTGTACCCATAGAGTACTTAACGGTGTGATTCTGGCCTCCGTTTTGCTTGCCGTTTGCGCCGGCGTGCCTTATTTATCGTTCTGGTCGATATCACATCAGTACTTCAAAGTGAATTACAAACGTTTTTTTTCGTAACTTTTTTTGTACCCATAGAGTACTTAACGGTGTGAATTTTGATTCCTTGTACAAGGCCATTCTGTCCTCCGTTTTGCTTGCCGTTTGCGCCGGCGTGCCTTATTTATCGTTCTGGTCGATATCACATCACCACTTCAAAGAGAATTACAAACGTTTTTTTTCATACTTTTTTCGTACCCATAGAGTACTTAACTGTGTGATTTTTGATTCCTTGTACAAGGCCATTCTGGCCAATTACAATCATTTTTTTTGGAACTCTTTTTTGTACCAATAGAGTACTTAACGATGTGATTTTTGATTCCTTGTACAAGGCCATTCTGGCCTCCGTTTTACTTGCCGTTTGGGCCGGCGTGCCTTATTTACCGTTCTGGTCGTTATCACATCAGTTCTTCAAAGAGAATTACAAATGTTTTTTTTTCGTACTCTTTTTTGTACCCATAGAGTACTTAACGTTGTGATTTTTGATACCATGTACAAGGCCATTATGGCCTCCGTTTTGCTTGCCGTTTGCGCCGCCGTGCCTTATTTATCGTTCTGGTCGATATCACATCAGTACTTCAAAGAGAAATACAAACGTTTTTTTTTCGTACTTTTTTCGTACCCATAGAGTACTTAACTGTGTGATTTTTGATTCCTTGTACTAGGCCATTCTGGCCAATTACAAACGTTTTTTTATCGTACTCTTTTTTGTACCAATAGAGTACTTAACGATTTGATTTTTAATTCCTTGTACAAGGCCATTCTGGCCTCCGTTTTGCTTTCCGTTTGCGCCGGCGTGCCTTATTTTTCGTTCTGGTTGATATCACATCAGTACTTCAAAGAGAATTACAAATGTTTTTTTTCGTACTCTTTTTTGTACCCATAGACTACTTAAGGGTGTGATTTTTGATTCCTTGTACATGGCCATTCTGGGATCCGTTTTGCTTGACGTTTGCAACGGCGTGCCTTATTTGTCGTTTTGGTCGATATCACATCTGTACTTCAAAGAGAATTACAAACATTTTTTTCGTACTTATTTTTGTACCCATAGAGTACTTAACGGTGTGATTCTAGCCTCCGTTTTACTTGCCGTTTTTGCCGGCGTGCCTTATTTATCGTTCTGGTCGATATCACATCAGTACTTCAAAGTGAATTACAAACGTTTTTTTTCGTAACTTTTTTTGTACCCATAGAGTACTTAACGGTGTGAATTTTGATTCCTTGTACAAGGCCATTCTGGCCTCCGTTTTGCTTGCTGTTTGCGCCGGCATGCCTTATTTATCATTCTGGTCGATATCACATCAGTACTTCAAAGAGAATTAATAACGTTTTTTTTTCATACTTTTTTCGTACCCATAGAGTACTTAACTTTGTGATTTTTGATTCCTTGTACAATGCCATTCTGGCCAATTACAATCATTTTTTCCGTTTTGCTTGATGTGATTTTTGCCTTGTACCGGCGTGCCTTATTTATCGTTTGGTCGATATCACATCGTACTTCAAAGAGAATTACAAACGTTTTTTTTCGTACTTTTTTTGTACCCATAGAGTACTTAACGGTGTGATTTTTGATTCCTTGTACAAGGCCATTCGGCCTCCGTTTTGCTTGCCGTTTGCGCCGGCGTGCCTTATTTATCGTTGGTCGATATCACATCAGTACTTCAAAGAGAATTACAAACGTTTTTTTCATACTTTTTTCGTACCCATAGAGTACTTAACTGTGTGATTTTTGATTCCTTGTACAAGGCCATTCTGGCCAATTACAAACGTTTTTTTTCATACTCTTTTTTGTACCAATAGAGTACTTAATGATTTGATTTTTGATTCCTTGTACAAGGCCATTCTGGCCTCCGTTTTGCTTGCCGTTTGCGCCGGCGTGCCTTATTTATCGTTCTGGTCGATATCACATCAGTACTTCAAAGAGAATTACAAATGTTTTTTTTCGTACTTTTTTTTGTAACCATAGACTACTTAACAGTGTGATTTTTGATTCCTTGTACAAGGCCATTCTGGCCTCCGTTTTGCTTGACGTTTGCACCGGCGTGCCTTATTTATCATTTTGGTCGATATCACATCACTACTTCAAAGAGAATTACAAACGTTTTTTTTCGTACTTATTTTTTTACCCATAGAGTACTTAACGGTGTGATTCTGGCCTCCGTTTTGCTTGCCGTTTGCGCCGGCGTGCCTTATTTATCGTTCTGGTCGATATCACATCAGTACTTCAGAGTGAATTACAAAAGTTTTTTTTCGTAACTTATTTTGTACCTATAGAGTACTTAACGGTGTGAATTTTGATTCCTTGTACAAGGCCATTCTGGCCTCCGTTTTGCTTGCCGTTTGATCAGGCGTGCCTTATTTATCGTTATGGTCGATATCACATCAGTACTTCAAAGAGAATTACAAACGTTTTTTTTCATACTTTTTTCGTACCCATAGAGTACTTAACTGTGTGATTTTTGATTCCTTGTACAAGGCCATTCTGGCCAATTACAATCGTTTTTTTTCGTACTCTTTTTTGTACCAATAGAGTACTTAACGTTGTGATTTTTGATACCATGTACAAGGCCATTCTGGCCTCCGTTTTGCTTGCTGTTTGCGCCGGCGTGCCTTATTTATCGTTCTGGCCGATATCACATCAGTACTTCAAAGAGAAATACAAACGTTTTTTTTCGTACTTTTTTCGTACCCATAGAGTACTTGAGTGTGTGATTTTTGATTCCTTGTACAAGGCCATTCTGGCCAATTACAAACGTTTTTTTTCGTACTCTTTTTTGTACCAATAGAGTACTTAACGATGTGATTTTTGATTCATTGTACAAGGCCATTCTGGCCTCCGTTTTGCTTGCCGTTTGCGCCGGCGTGCCTTATTTATCGTTCTGGTCGATATCACATCAGTACTTCAAAGAGAATTACAAATGTTTTTTTTCGTACTCTTTTTTGTACCCATAGATTACTTAACGGTGTGATTTTTGATTCCTTGTACAAGGCCATTCTGGGATCCGTTTTGCTTGACGTTTGCACCGGCGTGCCTTATTTATCGTTTTGGTCGATATCACATCAGTACTTCAAAGAGAATTACAAACGTTTTTTTTCGTACTTATTTTTGTACCCATAGAGTACTTAACGGTGTGATTCTGGCCTCCGTTTTGCTTGCCGTTTGCGCCGGCGTGCCTTATTTATCGTTCTGGTCGATATCACATCAGTACTTCAAAGAGAATTACAAACGTTTTTTTTCGTAACTTTTTTTGTACCCATAGAGTACTTAACGGTGTGAATTTTGATTCCTTGTACAAGGCCATTCGGGCCTCCGTTTTGCTTGCCGTTTGCGCCGGCGTGCCTTATTTATCGTTCTGGTCGATATCACATCAGTACTTCAAAGAGAATTAATAACGTTTTTTTCTTACTTTTTTCGTACCCATAGAGTACTTAACTGTGTGATTTTTGATTCCTTGTACAAGGCCATTCTGGCCTCCGTTTTGCTTGCCGTTTGCGCCGGCGTGCCTTATTTATCATTCTGGTCGATATCACATCAGTACTTCAAAGAGAATTACAAACGTTTTTTTTCGTACTCTTTTTTGTACCCATAGAGTACTTCATGGTGTGAATTTTGATACCTTGTACAAGGACATTCTGGCCTCCGTTTTGCTTGTAGTTTGCGCCGGTGTGCCTTATTTAGCGTTCTGGTCGATATCACATCAGTACTTCAAAGAGAATTACAAATTTTTTTTTTCGTACCCATAGAGTACTTCATTGTGTGATTTTTGATTCCTTGTACAAGGCCATTCTGGCCAATTACAAACTTTTTTTTCGTACTCTTTTTTGTACCCATAGAGTACTTAACGATGTGATTTTTGATACCATGTACAAGGTCATTCTGGTCGCCGTTTTGCTTGCCGTTTGCGCCGGCGTGCCTTATTTATCGTTCTGGTCGATATCACATCAGTACTTCAAAGAGAATTACAAACGTTTTATTTCATACTTTTTCCGTACCCATAGAGTACTTAACTGTGTGATTTTTGATTCCTTGTACATGGCCATTCTGTCTAATTACAAACGTTTTTTTCGTACTCTTTTTTTGTACCAATAGAGTACTTAACGATGGGATTTTTGATTCGTTGTACAAGGCCATTCTGTACTCCGTTTTGCTTGCCGTTTGCGCCGGCGTGCCTTATTTATCGTTCTGGTCGATATCACATCAGTACTTCAAAGAGAATTACAAATGTTTTTTTCGTACTCTTTTTTGTACCCAGAGACTACTTAACCGTGTGATTTTTGATTCCTTGTACAAGGCCATTCTGGCCTCCGTTTTGCTTGACGTTTGCGCCGGTGTGCCTTATTTATCGTTTTGGTCGATATAACATCAGTACTTCAAAGAGAATTACAAACGTTTTTTTCGTACTTATTTTTGTACCCAAAGAGTACTTAACGGTGTGATTTTGGCCTCCGTTTTGCTTGCCGTTTGCGCCGGCGTGCCTTATTTATCGTTCTGGTCGATATCACATCAGTACTTCAAAGTGAATTACAAACGTTTTTTTCGTAACTTTTTTTGCACCCATAGAGTACTTAGCGGTGTGAATTTTGATTCCTTGTACAAGGCCATTCTGGCCTCCGTTTTGCTTGCCATTTGCGCCGGCGTGCCTTATTTATCGTTCTGGTCGATATCACGTCAGTACTTCAAAGAGAATTACAAACGTTTTTTTCGTACTTTTTTTCGTACCCATAGAGTACTGAACTATGTGATTTTTGATTCCTTGTACAAGGCCATTCTGTCATCCGTTTTGCTTGCCGTTTGCACCGGCGTGGCTTATTTATCGTTCTGGTCGATATCACATCAGTACTTCAAAGAGAATTACAAACTTTTTTTTTCGTAGTTTTTTTTCGTACCAATAGAGTACTGAACTGTGTGATTTTTGATTCCTTGTACAAGGCCATTCTGTCCTCCGTTTGGCTTGCCGTTTGCACCGGCGTGGCTTATTTATCGTTCTGGTCGATATCACATCAGTACTTCAAAGAGAATTACAAACTTTTTTTATCGTACTTTTTTTTCGTACCCATAGAGTACTGAACTGTGTGATTTTTGATTCCTTGTACAAGGCCATTCTGTCCTAGGTTTGGCATGCCGTTTGCGCCGGCGCGGCTTATTTATCGTTCTGGTCGATATCACATCAGTACTTCAAAGAGAATTACATACGTTTTTTTTTCATACTTTTTTTCGTACCCATAGAGTACTTAACTGTGTGATTTTTGATTCCTTGTACAAGGCCATTCTGGCCTCTCTTTTGCTTGCCGTTTGCGCCGGCGTGCCTTATTTCTCGTTCTGGTCGATATCACATCAGTACTTCAAAGATAATTACAAACATTTTTTTTTCGTACTCTTTTTTGTACCCATAGAGTACTTCACGTTGTGAATTTTGATACCTTGTACAAGGCCATTCTGGCCTCCGTTTTGCTTGTCGTTTGCGCCGGCGTGCCTTATTTATCGTTCTGGTCGATATCACATCAGTACTTCAAAGAGAATTACAAATGTTTTTTTTCGTACTTTTTTTCATACCCATAGAGTACTTAACTGTGTGATTTTTGAGTCCTTGTACAGGGCCATTCTGGCCAATTACAAACGTTTTTTTTCATACTCTTTTTTGTACCCATAGAGTACTTAACGATGTGATTTTTGATACCATGTACAAGGCCATTCTGGCCTCCGTTTTGCTTGCCGTTTCCGCCGGTGTGCCTTATTTATCGTTCTGGTCGAAATCACATCAGTACTTCAAAGAGAATTACAAACGTTTTTTTCGTACTTTTTTCGTACCCATAGAGTACTTAACTGTGTGATTTTTGATTCCTTGTACTAGGCCATTCTGGCCAATTACAAACGTTTTTTCGTACTCTTTTTTGTACCAATAGAGTACTTAACGATGTGATTTTTGATTCCTTGTACAAGGCCATTCTGGCCTCCGTTTTGCTTGCCGTTTGCGCCGGCGTGCCTTATTTATCGTTCTGGTCGATATCACATCAGTATTTCAAAGAGAATTACAATTTTTTTTCGTACTCTTTTTTGTACCCATAGACTACATAACGGTGTGATTTTTGATACCTTGTACAAGGCCATTCTGGGATCCATTTTGGTCGATATCACATCAGTACTTCAAAGAGAATTACAAACGTTTTTTTTCGTACTTATTTTTGTACGCATAGAGTACTTAACGGTGTGATTCTGGCCTCCGTTTTGCTTGCCGTTTGCGCCGGCGTGCCTTATTTATCATTCTGGTCGATATCACCTCAGTACTTCAAAGTGAATTACAAACGTTTTTTTCGTAACTTTTTTTGTACCCATTGAGTACTTAACGGTGTGAATTTTGATTCCTTGTACAAGGCAATTCTGGCTTCCGTTTCGCTTGCCGTTTGCGCCGGCGTGCCTTATTTATCGTTCTGGTCGATATCACGTCAGTACTTCAAAGAGAATTACAAACGTTTATTTTCGTACTTTTTTTGTACCCATAGAGTACTTAACGGTGTGATTTTTGATACCATTTACAAGGCCATTCTGGACTCCGTTTTGCTTGCCGTTTGCGCCGGCGTGACTTATTTATCGTTCTGGTCGATATCACATCAGTACTTCAAAGAGAATTACAAACGTTTTTTTCGTACTTTTTTTCGTACCCATAGAGTACTGAACTATGTGATTTTTGATTCCTGGTACATGGCCATTCTGGCCTCCGTTTTGCTTGCCGTTTGCGCCGGCGTGCCTTATTTATCGTTTTGGTCGATATCACATCAGTACTGCAAAGAGAATTACAAACGTTTTTTTCGTACTTATTTGTGTACCCAAAGAGTACTTAACGGTGTGATTCTTGCCTCCGTTTTACTTGCCGTTTGCGCCGGCGTGCCTTATTTATCGTTCTGGTCGATATCACATCATTACTTCAAAGTGAATTACAAACGTTTTTTTTTCGTAACTTTTTTTGTACCCATAGAGTACTTAACGGTGTGAATTTTGATTCCTTGTACAAGGCCATTCTGGCCTCCATTTTGCTTGCCGTTTGCGCCGGCGTGCCTTATTTATCGTTCTGGTCGATATCACGTGAGTACTTCAAAGAGAATTACAAACATTTTTTTTCGTACTTTTTTTCGTACCCATAGAGTACTTAACTATGTGATTTTTGATTCCTCGTACAAGGCCATTCTGTCCTCCATTTTGCTTGCCCTTTGCACCGGCGTGGCTTATTTATCGTTCTGGTCGATATCACATCAGTACTTCAAAGAGAATTACAAACGTTTTTCTCGTACTTTTTTTCGTACCCATAGAGTCGAAGCCGTGTGATTTTTGATTCCTTGTACAAGGCCATTCGGCCTCCGTTTTGCTTGCCGTTTGCGCCGCCGCGGATTATTTATCGTTCGGCGATATCACATCGGTACTTCAAAGAGAATTACAACCGTTTTTTTTTCATACTTTTTTTCGTACCCATAGAGTACTTAAGTGTGATTTTTGATTCCTTGTACAAGGCCCGCCTCCCTTTTGCTTGCCGTTTTTCGGCGTGCCTTATTTATCGTTCTGGTCGATATCACATCAGTACTTCAAAGTGAATTACAAACGTTTTTTTTCGTAACTTTTTTTGTACCCATAGAGTACTTAACGGTGTGAATTTTGATTCCATGTACAAGGCCATTCTGGCCTCCGTTTTGCTTGCCGTTTGCGCCGGCGTGCCTTATTTATCGTTCTGGTCGATATCACATCAGTACTTCAAAGAGAATTACAAACGTTTTTTTCGTACTCTTTTTTGTACCCATAGAGTACTTAACGGTGTGATTTTTGATTCCTTGTACAAGGCCATTCTGGCCTCCGTTTTGCTTGCCGTTTGCGCCGGCGTGCCATATTTATCATTCTGGTCGATATCACATCAGTACTTCAAAGAGAATTACAAACGTTTTTTTTTCGTACTCTTTTTTATACCCATAGAGTACTTCATGGTGTGAATTTTGATACCTTGTACAAGGCCATTCTGGCCTCCGTTTTGCTTGTCGTTTGCGCCGGCGTGCCTTATTTATCGTTCTGGTCGATATCACATCAGTACTTCAAAGAGAATTACAAATGTTTTTTTTCGTACTCTTTTTGGTACCCATAGAGTACTTAACGGTGTGATTTTTGATTCCTTGTACAAGGCCATTCTGGCCTCCGTTTTGCTTGCCGTTTGCGCCGGCATGCCTTATTTATCGTTCTGGTCGATATCACATCAGTACTTCAAAGAGAATTACAAACGTTTTATTTCGTACTTTTTTCGTACCCATAGAGTACTTAACTGTGTGATTTTTGATTCCTTGTACAAGGCCATTCTGTCTAATTACTAACGTTTTTTTTCGTTCTCTTTTTTGTACCAATATAGTACTTAACGATGTGATTTTTGATTCCTTGTACAAGGCCATTCTGGACTCTGTTTTGCTTGCCGTTTGCTCCGGCATGCCTTATTTATCGTTCTGGTCGATATCACATCAGTACTTCAAAGTGAATTACAAACGTTTTTTTTCGTAACTTTTTTTGTACCCATAGAGTACTTAACTGTGTGAATTTTGATTCCTTGTATGAGGCCATTCTGGCCTCCGTTTTGCTTGCCGTTTGCGCCGGCGTGCCTTATTTCACTACAAGAAAATCGGCTATTAATAAGGGTATTTCCCGTCATTAATTGTCCATTTCCCCTCATAAAAACCTTTTACAACGGGAAATTTCCTGTTATGGCCCCTTATTACTGCCTCCGCCGGTAAAGGTATTCAATAACGGGAAACTCAATCCCGTTATTAATAATATCGGACATTAATAATGGTATTTTCCTGTTATTAAAAATCATTTTTAATAACAATCTAAACCCTTATTATAAGGTAAGTTACCCTCACAAATCGTGATTTAATGACGAAATAACCCCTTATTGTAGATTCATTTACCCCTTATTAAATTACGATTTGATAAAAAAAACATCCCCTCATTATAGATTATTTTCCTCTCATTAATCGGGATTCAATAACAACAAAATGCAAAATCGGGATTCAATAACAAATTGTCAATAGCAATCGCATTCAAGAACATGTACATTCACGTACTATACAAACATCCACCTTTACATACTTTACATAAAGTCAAACTTCCATGAATAATTAGTGAAGAAAGACTAAAATGTAATATCCGAAAATAGGAAAAATAGATACACTTTCACCAAGTATTATGAAGCTTCGGGTTTACGAGGAATAAACACGAGTAGATGGTTGAGGGTATTTTTTCAATACCTATGTTCACGCATAATCTTTTCAATCTCCTTATGGGAAGCCATGATCCGCATTAATATCAAGGCATCAAAACCGAGAGGAAAATAAAATAAAATAAAATCGAAACAAGTTTATGGGGCCGGAAATGCCAACTTAAGTCTATGTTGAATCAAAATACTACTTTCCATCTAAAAGCTATTGAAAAAGGATAACACGGTGCCCTAAAACTCCTGGAGTATGAAAGGGGTATAAGGTAAGGCACCAATTTAGGGACACAAGTACGAGACCTAAGAACAGAAAAACGCAGTTCAGGAGCAACGCAAGTACTAAAACATAACTTAGGGAACACCAAAAAGTTTCCAAGTCTTCAATATTTTCATCCACAATTTCAAGAACACGAGAAAGAACAAAGAAGAATAATCATGGTCTTTATAACACTTGTACAACAGACTGCAAGAACTGAACATAATAGTCAACAAGTTTATATCAGTCACAAGAGCAAACAGAATGCATACAAGACCATGGCATACTCATATTATGCAAGATGAATCATAGACTAAATAACATTGAACTCACAGCAAACCTTAAAAAAAACCAAGTCACCAAATAGATAGCATACGGGTAGATATACTGCAACTAAGACTTGAACATAAACTTATAAAAGACGGGACATGAAGTTTACAACTTCAAGTGAGAAGGTAATTAGAGATGATATCAAAGCAAAAGGCTTTAAAGAGAAAACCTCGTCGCTGCCCCTTTCCTCTAAAAAAAAGGGTTTTAAATTAAAAGAAAAAAAGTATTGTTAAAGTTGTGATTCAACAAAAACTCAAGCTTTTAGATTGAATGATAATTTATCGAGTTGCATCATATCATTATAACAGTGACGGCCCAAGAAAAACAAAACTCCCAAGTATCTTGAGTTGTTACCTCAGTGACCAAAGCCTTGCAACTCCAAACAAAAGCTCCCTACAATAAATTGCATACCAAATGTCAGTTTTGTACAATATGTTGCATGCCAAATATTAGTTTTCACTATCATGTAGCATACACCAAGACAAGATCCAGACTCAGATCAACAGGTTGGACAAGTCATAGACATGTCTGGACATGTTTTGGACATGTTCCGGACATGCCTAGACAAGCCGGACATGTCCGGACAAGTCCTGGACAAGTCCGGACATGTCCCTGGATAGACCCAAGGACACCCGGCACACAACAAACCGGACTTTCGAGATCGGATCCATGACCGCACATGGACTAAACACCCATACGAGACCAAGACCTGGTCATAACGACAATAACTTATATAGACTATAGCTTATTTCAAACAATACACAGAATTTTTTAGCTGATCAGCTGTTGTTCAAGTTAGAGTAAATCTGATTTGATTATCCAGAGAGGACAACTTTCTGATTTCACACAAGCTCAATAGCTCTGCTGAAACTGATAGGAAACCTATTACAAGGTAATCAGGATTGCACCAAGGTAAGTGCCGCAAAATGCTAACAGCAGGATAACAAATTGATCAAGTTCAGCACACCAACATAATTGGACTTAGCTGATGGTACAGGACAAGCTGATAGCAGGTTTTAATAGCTAAAATGCAGCAGCATTTAAACACCAAGTGTGCAGCAGGTTCAGTCAGATTAGGTGCAAAGCCTATATGAGGGACTTCCAAAAGGGAACTCAGCAGGTACAACAAATCAAAAATAATCCAAAGGGCATTGATCAATTAATGATTAGCCACAAATTTATTTCTGTGTTCAAGTGCAAAACAGATTGAAGGGATGGAAATAGGAAAGAGGGGTATAAAATGTCATCTCTTATCTATTCAAACAAAAAATAGGAAAGAGGAAAAAAAGAACTGGAAATTCATGATTGAAAAGGTAGCAGGTACCTTATACTACTCTATTTTTTATGTGCTTGACATAGATGTCCTAAATGCAATTCTCCCATTTTCAGAATCGTTTGAGGTATCCCCCTTTTCCCTGGTTCTTTGCCCTTAAGTTTCACTTCTTCACTAGAGGCACCTTCACCGCTCTTTATTTTTTCATGCTGCATATTCCCATCAAAATTTATGAATGTTTTTTTACCAAATGAAAATAGACAACTTTCAATTTCTTGAACAGTATGACATTGCAACGGTATTATGCAACTTTTCTTTTGTACACTTTAACATGCAAGACCGTTAAATATTTTAAAGATATATATCGTCGGATTAGTTTGAGATAATTAAACAAGTTTGGAATAACATGACATATTTATGCACGTACTTACATATATGTGTTTGAGACAGAATATGAAGTCTTTCAGCTAATTTCCTTGCAAATTATGGATCTTAGCATTGTGACATAATATGCACTTCCCCTGCATTGATCTGTAGTAATTCTAAGTATGGCCATTGGTCACCAATCTGAATCAAGCAAGAAATGAAGCATTATGCTAACAGTCAGAATCCTCCAGGGAGGTTTTTGCAAGCCACAATCGTTCCTCTTTAAGACCAAGTAAAATGATGCATTTCCTTATTCATTGTATATGGTCTCGTCACCGAATCCTATTACATTTAAGATTTACAATCAATGTTACACTAATGACATGTTGTCAAGACATTGGGTTTATATATATACAAGGAATCAGGTTTTAGATGACGGAACACAACGCTTATCACAATCAAACCACCTCAAAGATTGTTCGATTGTCAGTAAGCAATAAAACAGAGTAGCTACAAGAAAATATACCTTAATGACACATTACATCCCTCTGAATAATATGATTTGCCTGTATCAATCAGACCAACGAGTGAGAGATAAATCAACAATTATTAAAGCATACGAAAAATCCCACTAAATTTCAGTAAGGCTGAAAGACGACTTGCGTTTTATTTATATTTATAGTCAACAAGATGCTAATGAAAGTACATACAAAATGGTGAACAAAAACATCAACAAATAAAAATCACAAGCTAGAACCAACAGACAATCAAGCACCCAAGGCTTTGTGAAAGAGATCCTTCCATTTGGACCATTTCTAACACAGTTCATGGTGAAGAAGAAAGAACCTGCAATATTTAATGGTTCAAATGCAAGGTATATTGTCCTTACAAAAACATGGCCAAGCCGCAAACTACAACACATGAATTAGCCAATAAAAACATCTCAACATTGTAAACAACAATTTTGTCCAATTCAGCCCTAATTAAGAGAACACAAAACTGCAACATTTAAAGATGAACATTTAAGGTGATTTTTCTTTGATTCAATTTACAGAATACTAAATAAGACAATATGTCAAAACTAGTCGTTTCCACTAATGTGTAATGAATTTTTTTTTGCTAAACATCTTTGTTAACTATTACAATAGGCCTCACAATGAAAAGCACAATAATCAGGGCACCTAATATGATTGTTGTTATCATTTAAGCTCAATGAAAACCGACTTTGAATCAACAACACGTACCTGTACGAGACAACAGTTGCCCAATTTAGCTCTAATTGTTGTCAAGCATTCGATATGGATCAGTACATTTATAATTTATTTCCATCTATAAATTAAGTAACAACATACATACGAATATATAAATGAACAAAAAAGCATGCATGGCCAAGTAGCAAACACCAGATGAATTACCCAATAAAACCATCTTGTTTAGCAGCCAAAAGACCAAAATAGCTTAGCCTCATTTTTGTCCTCAAAATTCCAAAATGCATCACTGCTTACATTAACCATCTCCATAAATGCCATTTCCACCTCACTACTCCCATTTCTCATCATCCCATTTCCTTTCCCACCCTTAACCCATAGATTTACCACAAACAATTCTGAAATCCGTCCAAAAGACACATCCGAAAGAAATCAAATAAAAACCCACAAACCAAAATTTGAAACAATACCAAAAATTGGGGAGAAACTCACTTTACACACCATAGAAATAAAATTCTACTTATCAACTTGCCAAACACCCAAGAGAACAAAGCAACCCAGAAGGGACAAACCTTGAAATCATCGATGTGTTACTCTGCCGTAGACAGAGAAGTAAACGCTATGCCGAATGGAGATGGAAGAGCAGTTCCGGACAGAGATGGATGAGAAATGCTGGACGAAGAAGGAAGCGTCTTCCGGAAGGAGATGGGAGTCGACGGCACCATGTGCGAACCCTAATCGACATGTTCAATAATTTTTCTAGAATGAAAAATGACAAAGAGTCGGGTTCCTAAGAAAAAGGTAAAGGGTCGGGCTGTTTAATGAAAATAGTTTTTTTCTTAGAGTCCCGGTATCCGAAACCAACTTGTCCGTCTAATTCAGAGTTTGATCCGGGTCGTGTCTATAGAGTTTGACTCATACTCAAGGATAATGCTTGACCAAGAGCTCTTTCAACATGGCGTCTCAGAGGAGAATCGAACCGATTACCTCCTCAGGTATTCTCAAGTCACTTACCACCTAAATTAAACTATTTGGTTAAAATTGGTTTTTTTCCAATATATATATATATATATATATACACACGTGAAAAACTTGAATATTCCGTAGAAATTAAAAAAAAATGAAAATATTTTGACAAAAAAAGAATTGAAAATTATAAAAACAAAACATTCGTCTAAAAAAAGTATTAATGACGGGATCCTTTTGTATTTATGAATAATGAGGGGATACATTACTAACAATGACGGGAAACTAGAGTTCCTCATCAAGTGTGCATTATTTATATATATAATAATTTTACCCTCATTAAATGACGTTTTTGGTGACCAAAATTTAACCCCTCATTAAATTCCCCTTATAAAAAACAAGTTTTCTTGTAGTGTTTATCGTTCTGGTCGATATCACGTTATTACTTCAAAGAGAATTACAGACGTTTTTTTTCGTACTTTTTTCGTACCCATAGAGTACTGAACTATGTGATTTTTGATTCCTTGTACAAGGCCATTCTGTCCTCCGTTTTGCTTGCCGTTTGCACCGGCGTGGCTTATTTATCGTTCTGGTCGATATCACATCAGTACTTCAAAGAGAATTACAAACGTTTTTTCGTACTTTTTTTCATACCCATAGAGTACCGAACTGTGTGATTTTTGATTCCTTGTACAAGGCCATTCTGTCCTCCGTTTTGCTTGCCGTTTGCGCCGCCGCGGCTTATTTATCGTTCTGGTCGATATCACATCAGTACTTCAAAGAGAATTTCAAACGTTTTTTTTCATACTTTTTTCGTACCCATAGAGTACTTAACTGTGTGATTTTTTATTCCTTGTACAAAGCCATTCTTGCCTCTCTTTTGCTCACCGATTGCGTCGGCGTGCCTTATTTATCGTTCTGGTCGATATCACATCAGTACTTCAAAGTGAATTACAAACGTTTTTTTTCATAACTTTTTTTGAACCCATAGAGTACTTAACGGTGTGAATTTTGATTCCTTGTACAAGGCCATTCGGCCTCCGTTTTGCTTGCCGTTTGTGCCGGCGTGCCTTATTTATCGTTCTGGTTGATATCACATCAGTACTTCAAAGAGAATTACAAATGTTTTTTTTCGTACTCTTTCTGGTACCCATAGAGTACTTAACGGTGTGATTTTTGATTCCTTGTACAAGGCCATTCGGCCTCCGTTTTGCTTGCCGTTTGCGCCGGCGTGCCTTATTTATCGTTCGGTCGATATCACATCGGTACTTCAAAGAGAATTACAAACGTTTTATTTCGTACTTTTTTCGTACCCATAGAGTACTTAACTGTGTGATTTTTGATTCCTTGTACAAGGCCATTCTGTCTAATTACTAACGTTTTTTTTCGTTCTCTTTTTTGTACCAATAGAGTACTTAACGATGTGATTTTTGATTCCTTGTACAAGGCCATTCTGGACTCCGTTTTGCTTGCCGTTTGCTCCGGCATGCCTTATTTATCGTTCTGGTCGATATCACATCAGTACTTCAAAGTGAATTACAAACGTTTTTTTTCGTAACTTTTTTTGTACCCATAGAGTACTTAACGGTGTGAATTTTGATTCCTTGTACAAGGCCATTCTGGCCTCTGTTTTGCTTGCCGTTTGCGCCGGCATGCCTTATTTATCGTTCTGGTCGATATCACGTCAAAACTTCAAAGAGAATTACAAACGTTTTTTTTCGTACTTTTTTTCATACCCATAGAGTACTGAACCATGTGATTTTTGATTCCTTGTACAAGGCCATTCTGTCCTCCGTTTTGCTTGCCGTTTGCGCCGGCGTGGCTTATTTACCGTTCTAGTCGATATCACATCAGTACTTCAAAGAGAATTACAAACGTTTTTTTTCGTACTTTTTTTCGTACCCATAGTACTGAACTGTGTGATTTTTGATTCCTTGTACAAGGCCATTCTGTCCTCCGTTTTGCTTGCCGTTTGTGCCGGCGCAACTTATTTATCGTTCTGGTCGATATCACATCAGTACTTCAAAGAGAATTACAAACATTTTTTTTCATACTTTTTTTCGTACCCATAGAGTACTTAACTGTGTGATTTTTGATTCCTTGTACAAGGCCATTCTGGCCCCTCTTTTGCTTGCCGTTTGCGCTGGCGTGCCTTATTTATCGTTCTCGTCGATATCACATCAGTACTTCAAAGAGAATTGCAAACATTTTTTTTCGTACTCTTTTTTGTACCCATAGAGTACTTCACGGTGTGAATTTTGATACCTTGTACAAGGCCATTCTGGCCTCTGTTTTGCTTGTCGTTTGCGCCGGCGTGCCTTACTTATCGTTCTGGTCGATATCACATTAGTATTTCAAAGAGAATTACAAATGTTTTTTTTCGTACTTTTTTTCATACCCATAGAGTACTTAACTGTGTGATTTTTGATTCCTTGTAAAAGGCCATTCTGGCCAATTACAAACTTTTTTTTTCATACTATTTTTTATACCCAGAGAGTACTTAACGATGTGATTTTTGATACCATGTACAAGGCCATTCTGGCCTCCGTTTTGTTTGCAGTTTGCGCCGGCGTGCCTTATTTATCGTTCTGGTCGATATCACATCAGTACTTCAAAGAGAATTACAAACGTTTTTTTCGTTCTTTTTTTCGTATCCATAGAGTACTCAACTGTGTGATTTTTTATTCCTTGTACAAGGCCATTCTGGCCTCCATTTTGCTTTCCGTTTGCGCCGGCGTGCCTTATTTATCGTTCTGGTCGATATCACATCAGTACTTCAAAGAGAATTACAAACGTTTTTTTCGTTCTTTTTTTCGTATCCATAGAGTACTCAACTGTGTGATTTTTGATTACTTGTACAAGGCCACTCTGTCCTCCGTTTTGCTTGCCGTTTGTGCCGGCGCAACTTATTTATCGTTCTGGTCGATATCACATCAGTACTTCAAAGAGAATTACAAACATTTTTTTTCATACTTTTTTTCGTACCCATAGAGTACTTAACTGTGTGATTTTTGATTCCTTGTACAAGGCCATTCTGGCCCCTCTTTTGCTTGCCGTTTGCGCTGGCGTGCCTTATTTATCGTTCTCGTCGATATCACATCAGTACTTCAAAGAGAATTACAAACATTTTTTTTCGTACTCTTTTTTGTACCCATAGACTACTTAACGGTGTGATTTTTGATACCTTGTACAAGGCCATTCTGGGATCCATTTTGGTCGATATCACATCAGTACTTCAAAGAGAATTACAAACGTTTTTTTTTCGTACTTATTTTTGTACCCATATAGTACTTAACGGTGTGATTCTGGCCTCCGTTTTGCTTGCCGTTTGCGCCGGCGTGCCTTATTTATCATTCTGGTCGATATCACATCAGTACTTCAAAGTTAATTACCAACGTTTTTTTCGTAACTTTTTTTGTACCCATAGAGTACTTAACGGTGTGAATTTTGATTCCTTGTACAAGGCCATTCTGGCCTCCATTTTGCTTGCCGTTTGCGCCGGCGTGCCTTATTTATCGTTTTGGTCGATATCACGTCAGTACTTCAAAGAGAATTACAAACGTTTTTTTTCGTACTTTTTTTCGTACCCATAGAGTACTGAACTATATGATTTTTTATTACAAGGCCATTCTGTCCTCCATTTTGCTTACCCTTTGCACCGGCGTGGCTTATTTATCGTTCTGGTCGATATCACATCAGTACTTCAAAGGCAATTACAAACGTTTTTCTCGTACTTTTTTTCGTACCCATAGAGTACTGAACTGTGTGATTTTTGATTCCTTGTACAAGGCCATTCTGTCCTCCGTTTTGCTTGCCGTTTGCGCCGCCGCGGATTATTTATTGTTCTGGTCGATATCACATCAGTACTTCAAAGGCAATTACAAACGTTTTTCTCGTACTTTTTTTCGTACCCATAGAGTACTGAACTGTGTGATTTTTGATTCCTTGTACAAGGCCATTCTGGCCTCCGTTTCGCTTGCCGTTTGCGCCGGCGTGCCTTATTTAACGTTCTAGTCGATATCACGTCAGTACTTCAAAGAGAATTACAAACGTTTATTTTCGTACTTTTTTTTGTACCCATAGAGTACTTAACGGTGTGATTTTTGATACCATTTACAAGGCCATTCTGGACTCCGTTTTGCTTGCCGTTTGCGCCGGCGTGACTTATTTATCGTTCTGGTCGATATCACATCAGTACTTCAAAGAGAATTACAAAGGTTTTTTTAATACTTTTTTTCGTACCCATAGAGTACTGAACTATGTGATTTTTGATTCCTTGTACATGGCCATTCTGGCATCCGTTTTGCTTGCCGTTTGCGCCGGCGTGACTTATTTATCGTTCTGGTCGATATCACATCAGTACTTCAAAGAGAATTACAAACGTTTTTTTTGTACTCTTTTTTGTACCCATAGACTACTTAACGGTGTGATTTTTGATTCCTTGTACAAGGCCATTTTTGCCTATGTTTTGCTTGCCGTTTGCGCCGGCGTGCATTATTTATCGTTCTGGTCGATATCACATCATATCTTCAAAGAGAATTACTTTTTTTTCATACTTATTTTTGTACGCATAGAGTACTTAACGGTGTGATTCTGCCTCCGTTTTGCTTTCCGTTTGCCCCGGCATGCCTTATTTTTCGTTCTGGTCGATATCACGTCAATACTTCAAAGAGAATTACAAACGTTTTTTTCATACTTTTTTGTACCCATAGAGTACTTAACGGTGTGATTTTTGATACCTTGTACAAGGCATTCTGGCCCCCGTTTTTCTTGCCGTTTGCGCCGGCGTGCCTTATTTATCGTTCTGGTCGATATCACATCAGTACTTCAAAGAGAATTACAAACGTTTTTTTCGTACTTTTTTTCGTACCCATAGTGTACTTAACTGTGTGATTTTTGATTCATTGTACAAGGCCATTCTGGCCTCTGTTTTGCTTGCCGTTTGCGCGGGCGTGCCTTATTTATCGTTCTGGTCGATATCACATCGGTACATCACAGAGAATTACAAACGTTTTTTTCGTACTTTTTCGTACCCATATAGTACTTAAGCGTGTGATTTTTGATTCCTTTTACAAGGCCATTCGGCCTCCGTTTTGCTTGCCGTTTGCGCCGGCGTGCCTTATTTATCGTTCGGTCGATATCACATCGGTACTTCAAAGAGAATTACAAACGTTTTTTCGTACTTTTTTTCGTACCCATAGAGTACTTAACTCGTGTGATTTTTGATTCATTGTACAAGGCCATTCGGCCTCTCGTTTTGCTTGCCGTTTGCGCCGGCGTGCCTTATTTATCGTTCGGTCGATATCACATCGAATACATCAAAGAGAATTACAAACGTTTTTTTTCGTACTTTTTTCGTACCCATATAGTACTTAAGCGTGTGATTTTTGATTCCTTGTACAAGGCCATTTCGGCCTCCGTTTTGCTTGCCGTTTGCGCCGGCGTGCCTTATTTATCGTTCTGGTCGATATCACATCAGTACTTCAAAGAGAATTACAAACGTTTTTTTTCGTACCCATAGAGTACTTAACTGGGTGATTTTTGATTCCTTGTACAATGCCATTCTGGCCAATTACAAACGTTTTTTTTGTACTCTTTTTTGTACCCATAGAATACTTAACGGTGTGATTTTTGATTCCTTGTACAAGGCCATTCTGGCCCCCGTTTTGCTTGCCGTTTGCGCCGGCGTGCCTTATTTATCGTTCTGGTCGATATCACATCAATACTTCAAAAAGAATTACAAAAGTTTTTTTTGTACCCTTTTTTGTACCCATAGACTACTTAACGGTGGTATTTTTGATTCCTTGTACAAGGCCATTCTGGCCTCTGTTTTGCTTGCCGTTTGCTCCGGCGTGCCTTATTTATCGTTCTGGTCGATATCACATCATTACTTCAAACAAAATTACAAACGTTTTTTTTCGTACTTATTTTTGTACCTATAGAGTACTTAACGGTGTGATCCTGGCCTCCGTTTTGCTTGTCGTTTGCGCCAGCATGCCTTATTTATCGTTCTGGTCGATATCACGTCAGTACTTCAAAGAGAATTACAAATGTTTTTTTTCATACTTTTTTGTACCCATTGAGTACTTAACGGTGTGATTTTTGATACCTTGTACAAGGCATTCTGGCCTCCGTTTTGCTTGCCGTTTGCGCCGGCGTGCCTTATTTATCATTCTGGTCGATATCACATCAGTACTTCAAAGAGAATTACAAACTTTTTTTTTCATACCCATAGAGTACTTTACTGTGTCATTTTTTATTCCTTGTACAAGGCCATTCTGGCCTCCGTTTTGCTTGCCGTTTGCGCCGGTGTGCCTTATTTATCGTTCTGGTCGATATCACATCAGTACTTCGAAGAGAATTACAAACGTTTTTTTCGTAACTTTTTTCGTACCCATAGAGTACTTAACTGTGTGATTTTTGATTCCTTGTACAAGGCCATTCTGGCCTCTCTTTTGCTTGCCGTTTGCGCCGGCGTGCCTTATTTATCGTTCTAGTCGATATCACATCAGTACTTCAAAGAGAATTACAAACATTTTTTTTCGTACTCTTTTTTGTACCCATAGTGTACTTCACGGTGTGAATTTTGATACCTTGTACAAGGCCATTCTGGCCTCCGTTTTGCTTGTCGTTTGCGCCGGCGTGCCTTATTTATCGTTCTGGTCGATATCACATCAGTACTTCAAAGAGAATTACAAATATTTTTTTTCATACTTTTTTTCATACCCATAGAGTACTTAACTGTGTGATTTTTGATTCCTTGTACAAGGCCATTCTGGCCAATTACAAACGTTTTTCTTCGTACTCTTTTTTGTACCCATAGAGTACTTAGCGATGTGATTTTTGATACCATGTACAAGGCCATTCTGGCCTCCGTTTTGCTTGCCGTTTGTGCCGGCGTGCCTTATTTATCGTTCTGATCGATATCACATCAGTACTTCAAAGAGAATTACAAACGTTTTTTTCTTACCCATAGAGTACTTAACTGTGTGATTTTTGATTCCATGTACAAGGCCATTCTGGCCAATTACAAACGTTTTTTTCGTACTCTTTTTTGTACCAATAGAGTACTTAGCGATGTGATTTTTGATTCCTTGTACAAGGCCATTCTGGCCTCCGTTTTGCTTGCCGTTTGCGCCGGCGTGCCTTATATATCGTTCTTGTCGATAACACATCAGTACTTCAAAGAGAATTACAATTTTTTTCATACTCTTTTTTGTACCCACAGACTACTTAACGGTGTGATTTTTGATTCCTTGTACAAGGCCATTCTGGGATCCATTTTGGTCGAAATCACATCAGTACTTCAAAGAGAATTACAAACATTTTTTTTCGTACTTATTTTTGTACCCATAGAGTACTTAACGGTGTGATTCTGGCCTCCGTTTTGCTTTCCGTTTGCGCCGGCGTGCCTTATTTATCATTCTGGTCGATATCACATCAGTACTTCAAAGTGAATTACAAACGTTTTTTTTCGTAACTTTTTTTGTACCCATAGAGTACTTAACGGTGTGAATTTTGATTCCTTGTACAAGGCCATTCTGGCCTCCGTTTCGCTTGCCGTTTGCGCAGGCGTGCCTTATTTATCGTTCTGGTCGATATCACGTCAGTACTTCAAAGAGAATTACAAACGTTTATTTTCGTAATTTTTTTGTACCCATAGAGTACTTAATGGTGTGATTTTTGATACCATTTACAAGGCCATTCTGGACTCCGTTTTGCTTGCCGTTTGCGCCGGCGTGCCTTATTTATCGTTCTGGTCGATATCACATCAGTACTTCAAAGAGAATTACAAACATTTTTTCGTACTTTTTTTCGTACCCATAGAGTACTGAACTATGTGATTTTTGATTCCTTGTACATGGCCATTCTGGCCTCCGTTTTGCTTGCCGTTTGCGCCGGCGTGCCTTATTTAACGTTCTGGTCGATATCACATCAGTACTTCAAAGAGAATTATAAACGTTTTTTTTCATTCTTTTTTTCGTATCCATAGAGTACTCAACTGTGTGATTTTTTATTCCTTGTACAAGGCCATTCTGGCCTCCGTTTTGCTTTCCGTTTGCGCCGGCGTGCCTTATTTATCGTTCTGGTCGATATCACATCATTACTTCAAAGAGAATTACAAATGTTTTTTTTATACTCTTTTTTGTACCCATAGAGTACCTAACGGTGTGATTTTTGATTCCTTGTACAAGGCCATTCTGGCTTCCGTTTTGCTTGCCGTTGGCGCCGGCGTGCCTTATTTATCGTTCTAGTCGATATCAAATCAGTATTTCAAAGAGAATTACAAACGTTTTTTTTCGTACTTATTTTTGTACCCATAGAGTACTTAACGGTGTGATTTTGGCCTCCGTTTTGCATGCCGTTTGCGCCGGAGTGACTTATTTATCGTTCTAGCCGATATCACATCAGTACTTCAAAGAGAATTACAAACATTTTTTTTCGTTACTTTTTTTGTACCCATAGAGTACTTAACGGTGTGATTTTTGATTCCTTGTACAAGGCAATTCTGGCCTCCGTTTTGCTTGCCGTTTGCGCCGGAGTGACTTATTTATCGTTCTGGTCGATATCACATCTGTACATCAAAGAGAATTACAAACGTTTTTTTTCGTACTTTTTTCGTACCCATATAGTACTTAACTGTGTGATTTTTGATTCCTTATACAAGGCCATTCTGGCCTCCGTTTTGCTTGCCGTTTGCGCCGGCGTGCCTTATTTATCGTTCTGGTCGATATCACATCAGTACTTCACAGAGAATTACAAACGTTTTTTTTTGTACTTTTTTTTCGTACCCATAGAGTACTTAAGTGTGTGATTTTTGATTCCTTGTACAATGCCATTCTGGCCAATTACAAACGTTTTTTTTCGTACTCTTTTTTGTACCCATAGAGTACTTAACGGTGTGATTTTTGATTCCTTGTACAAGGCCATTCTGGCCCCCGTTTTGCTTGCCGTTTGCGCCGGTGTGCCTTATTTAACCTTCTGGTCGATATCACATCAGTACTTCAAAGAGAATTACAAAAGTTTTTTTTTGTACCCTTTTTTGTACCCATAGACTACTTAACGGTGGTATTTTTGATTCCTTGTACAAGGCCATTCTGGCCTCGTTTTGCTTGCCGAATCCGGCGTGCCTTATTTATCGTTACGGTTGATATCACATCATTACTTCAAACAAAATTACAAACGTTTTTTTTCGTACTTATTTTTCTACCTATAGAGTACTTAACGGTGTGATCCTGGCCTCCGTTTTGCTTGCCGTTTGCGCCAGCATGCCTTATTTATCGTTCTGGTCGATATCACCTTAGTACTTCAAAGAGAATTACAAACGTTTTTTTTCATACTTTTTTGTACCCATTGAGTACTTAACGGTGTGATTTTTGATACCTTGTACAAGGCATTCTGGCCTCCGTTTTGCTTGCCGTTTGCGCCGGCGTGCCTTATTTATCATTCTGGTCGATATCACATCAGTACTTCAAAGAGAATTACAAACTTTTTTTTCATACTTTTTTTCATACCCATAGAGTACTTTACTGTGTCATTTTTTATTCCTTGTACAAGGCCATTCTGGCCTCCGTTTTGCTTGCCGTTTGCGCCGGCGTGCCTTATTTATCGTTCTGGTCGATATCACATCAGTACTTCAAAGAGAATTACAAAAGTTTTTTTTTTGTACCCTTTTTTGTACCCATAGACTACTTAACGGTGGTATTTTTGATTCCTTGTACAAGGCCATTCTGGCCTCTGTTTTGCTTGCCGTTTGCTCCGGCGTGCCTTATTTATCGTTCTGGTCGATATCACATCATTACTTCAAAGAGAATTACAAACGTTTTTTTTTGTACTTATTTTTGTACCTATAGAGTACTTAACGGTGTGATCCTGGCCTCCGTTTTGCTTGCCGTTTGCGCCGGCATGCCTTATTTATCGTTCTGGTCGATATCACGTTAGTACTTCAAAGAGAATTACAAACATTTTTTTTCATACTTTTTTGTACCCATTGAGTACTTAACGGTGTGATTTTTGATACCTTGTACAAGGCATTCTGGCCTCCGTTTTGCTTGCCGTTTGCACCGGCGTGCCTTATTTATCATTCTGGTCCATATCACATTAGTACTTCAAAGAGAATTACAAACTTTTTTTTCATACTTTTTTTCATACCCATAGAGTACTTTACTGTGTCATTTTTTATTCCTTGTACAAGGCCATTCTGGCCTCCGTTTTGCTTGCCGTTTGCGCCGGCGTGCCTTATTTATCGTTCTGGTCGATATCACATCAGTACTTCGAAGAGAATTACAAACGTTTTTTTTCGTAACTTTTTTCGTACCCATAGAGTACTTAACTGTGTGATTTTTGATTCCTTGTACAAGGCCATTCGGCCTCTCTTTTGCTTGCCGTTTGCGCCGGCGTGCCTTATTTATCGTTCTGGTCGATATCACATCAGTACTTCAAAGAGAATTACAAACATTTTTTTTCGTACTCTTTTTTGTACCCATAGAGTACTTCACGGTGTGAATTTTGATACCTTGTACAAGGCCATTCTGGCCTCCGTTTTGCTTGTCGTTTGCGCCGGCGTGCCTTATTTATCGTTCGGTCGATATCACATCGCATACTTCAAAGAGAATTACAAATGTTTTTTTTTCATACTTTTTTTCATACCCATAGAGTACTTAACTGTGTGATTTTTGATTCCTTGTACAAGGCCATTCTGGCCAATTACAAACGTTTTTTTTCGTACTCTTTTTTGTACCCATAAAGTACTTAGCGATGTGATTTTTGATACCATGTACAAGGCCATTCTGGCCTCCGTTTTGCTTGCCGTTTGCGCCGGCATGCCTTATTTATCGTTCTGGTCGATATCACATCAGTACTTCAAAGAGAATTACAAACGTTTTTTTTTTTTTTTTTTCATACCCATGTATAGAGTACTTAACGTGTGATGTGTGATTTTTGATTCCATGTACAAGGCCATTCGGCCAATTACAAACGTCGATTTTTTTTCGTACTCTTTTTTGTACCAATAGAGTACTTAGCGATGTGATTTTTGATTCCTTGTACAAGGCCATTCTGGCCTCCGTTTTGCTTGCCGTTTGCGCTGGCGTGCCTTATATATCGTTCTTGTCGATAACACATCAGTACTTCAAAGAGAATTACAATTTTTTTTCGTACTCTTTTTTGTACCCACAGACTACTTAACGGTGTGATTTTTGATTCCTTGTACAAGGCCATTCTGGGATCCATTTTGGTCGAAATCACATCAGTACTTCAAAGAGAATTACAAACATTTTTTTTCGTACTTATTTTTGTACCCATAGAGTACTTAACGGTGTGATTCTGGCCTCCGTTTTGCTTTCCGTTTGCGCCGGCGTGCCTTATTTATCATTCTGGTCGATATCACATCAGTACTTCAAAGTGAATTACAAACGTTTTTTTTTTTTTTCGTAACTTTTTTTGTACCCATAGAGTACTTAACGGTGTGAATTTTGATTCCTTGTACAAGGCCATTCTGGCCTCCGTTTCGCTTGCCGTTTGCGCAGGCGTGCCTTATTTATCGTTCTGGTCGATATCACGTCAGTACTTCAAAGAGAATTACAAACGTTTATTTTCGTAATTTTGTTGTACCCATAGAGTACTTAATGGTGTGATTTTTGATACCATTTACAAGGCCATTCTGGACTCCGTTTTGCTTGCCGTTTGCGCCGGCGTGCCTTATTTATCGTTCTGGTCGATATCACATCAGTACTTCAAAGAGAATTACAAACATTTTTTCGTACTTTTTTTCGTACCCATAGAGTACTGAACTATGTGATTTTTGATTCCTTGTACATGGCCATTCTGGCCTCCGTTTTGCTTGCCGTTTGCGCCGGCGTGCCTTATTTAACGTTCGGTCGATATCACATCAGTACTTCAAAGAGAATTATAAACGTTTTTTTTCCTTCTTTTTTTCGTATCCATAGAGTACTCAACTGTGTGATTTTTTATTCCTTGTACAAGGCCATTCTGGCCTCCGTTTTGCTTTCCGTTTGCGCCGGCGTGCCTTATTTATCGTTCTGGTCGATATCACATCATTACTTCAAAGAGAATTACAAATGTTTTTTTTATACTCTTTTTTGTACCCATAGAGTACTTAACGGTGTGATTTTTGATTCCTTGTACAAGGCCATTCTGGCTTCCGTTTTGCTTGCCGTTGGCGCCGGCGTGCCTTATTTATCGTTCTAGTCGATATCACATCAGTACTTCAAAGAGAATTACAAACGTTTTTTTTCGTACTTATTTTTGTACCCATAGAGTACTTAACGGTGTGATTTTGGCCTCCGTTTTGCATGCCGTTTGCGCCGGAGTGACTTATTTATCGTTCGGCCGATATCACATTAGTACTTCAAAGAGAATTACAAACATTTTTTTTCGTTACTTTTTTTGTACCCATAGAGTACTTAACGGTGTGATTTTTGATTCCTTGTACAAGGCAATTCTGGCCTCCGTTTTGCTTGCCGTTTGCGCCGGAGTGACTTATTTATCGTTCGGTCGATATCACATCGTACATCAAAGAGAATTACAAACGTTTTTTTTCGTACTTTTTTCGTACCCATATAGTACTTAAGCGTGTGATTTTTGATTCCTTATACAAGGCCATTCGGCCTCCGTTTTGCTTGCCGTTTGCGCCGGCGTGCCTTATTTATCGTTCTGGTCGATATCACATCAGTACTTCACAGAGAATTACAAACGTTTTTTTTCGTACTTTTTTTTCGTACCCATAAAGTACTTAACTGTGTGATTTTTGATTCCTTGTACAATGCCATTCTGGCCAATTACAAACATTTTTTTTTCGTACTCTTTTTTGTACCCATAGAGTACTTAACGGTGTGATTTTTGATTCCTTGTACAAGGCCATTCTGGCCCCCGTTTTGCTTGCCGTTTGCGCCGGTGTGCCTTATTTATCCTTCTGGTCGATATCACATCAGTACTTCAAAGAGAATTACAAAAGTTTTTTTTTGTACCCTTTTTTGTACCCATAGACTACTTAACGGTGGTATTTTTGATTCCTTGTACAAGGCCATTCTGGCCTCTGTTTTGCTTGCCGTTTGCTCCGGCGTGCCTTATTTATCGTTCTGGTCGATATCACATCATTACTTCAAACAGAATTACAAACGTTTTTTTTCGTACTTATTTTTCTACCTATAGAGTACGGTGTGATCCTGGCCTCCGTTTTGCTTGCCGTTTGCGCCAGCATGCCTTATTTATCGTTCTGGTCGATATCACCTTAGTACTTCAAAGAGAATTACAAACGTTTTTTTTCATACTTTTTTGTACCCATTGAGTACTTAACGGTGTGATTTTTGATACCTTGTACAAGGCATTCTGGCCTCCGTTTTGCTTGCCGTTTGCGCCGGCGTGCCTTATTTATCATTCTGGTCGATATCACATCAGTACTTCAAAGAGAATTACAAACTTTTTTTTCATACTTTTTTTCATACCCATAGAGTACTTTACTGTGTCATTTTTTATTCTTTGTACAAGGCCATTCTGGCCTCCGTTTTGCTGGCCGTTTGCGCCGGCGTGCCTTATTTATCGTTCGGTCGATATCACATCAGTACTTCACAGAGAATTACAAACGTTTTTTTTCGTACTTTTTTTTCGTACCCATAGAATACTTAACTGTGTGATTTTTGATTCCTTGTACAATGCCATTCTGGCCAATTACAAACGTTTTTTTTTCGTACTCTTTTTTTTGTACCCATAGAGTACTTAACGGTGTGATTTTTGATTCCTTGTACAAGGCCATTCTGGCCCCCGTTTTGCTTGCCGTTTGCGCCGGCGTGCCTTATTTATCGTTCTGGTCGATATCACATCAGTACTTCAAAGAGAATTACAAAAGTTTTTTTTTTGTACCCTTTTTTGTACCCATAGACTACTTAACGGTGGTATTTTTGATTCCTTGTACAAGGCCATTCTGGCCTCTGTTTTGCTTGCCGTTTGCTCCGGCGTGCCTTATTTATCGTTCTGGTCGATATCACATCATTACTTCAAACAGAATTACAAACGTTTTTTTTCGTACTTATTTTTGTACCTATAGAGTACTTAACCGTGTGATCCTGGCCTCCGTTTTGCTTGCCGTTTGCGCCGGCATGCCTTATTTATCGTTCTGGTCGATATCACGTTAGTACTTCAAAGAGAATTACAAACATTTTTTTTCATACTTTTTTGTACCCATTGAGTACTTAACGGTGTGATTTTTGATACCTTGTACAAGGCATTCTGGCCTCCGTTTTGCTTGCCGTTTGCACCGGCGTGCCTTATTTATCATTTCGGTCCATATCACATTAGTACTTCAAAGAGAATTACAAACTTTTTTTTTCATACTTTTTTTCATACCCATAGAGTACTTTACTGTGTCATTTTTTATTCCTTGTACAAGGCCATTCTGGCCTCCGTTTTGCTTGCCGTTTGCGCCGGAGTGCCTTATTTATCGTTCTGGTCGATATCACATCAGTACTTCGAAGAGAATTACAAACGTTTTTTTTCGTAACTTTTTTCGTACCCATAGAGTACTTAACTGTGTGATTTTTGATTCCTTGTACAAGGCCATTCTGGCCTCTCTTTTGCTTGCCGTTTGCGCCGGCGTGCCTTATTTATCGTTCTGGTCGATATCACATCAGTACTTCAAAGAGAATTACAAACATTTTTTTTCGTACTCTTTTTTGTACCCATAGAGTACTTCACGGTGTGAATTTTGATACCTTGTACAAGGCCATTCTGGCCTCCGTTTTGCTTGTCGTTTGCGCCGGCGTGCCTTATTTATCGTTCTGGTCGATATCACATCAGTACTTCAAAGAGAATTACAAATGTTTTTTTTCATACTTTTTTTCATACCCATAGAGTACTTAACTGTGTGATTTTTGATTCCTTGTACAAGGCCATTCTGGCCAATTACAAACGTTTTTTTTCGTACTCTTTTTTGTACCCATAAAGTACTTAGCGATGTGATTTTTGATACCATGTACAAGGCCATTCTGGCCTCCGTTTTGCTTGCCGTTTGCGCCGGCATGCCTTATTTATCGTTCTGGTCGATATCACATCAGTACTTCAAAGAGAATTACAAACATTTTTTTTCGTACCCATAGAGTACTTAATTGTGTGATTTTTGATTCCATGTACAAGGCCATTCTGGCCAATTACAAACGTTTTTTTCGTACTCTTTTTTGTACCAATAGAGTACTTAGCGATGTGATTTTTGATTCCTTGTACAAGGCCATTCTGGCCTCCGTTTTGCTTGCCGTTTGCGCCGGCGTGCCTTATATATCGTTCTTGTCGATAACACATCAGTACTTCAAAGAGAATTACAATTTTTTTTCGTACTCTTTTTTGTACTCACAGACTACTTAACGGTGTGATTTTTGATTCCTTGTACAAGGCCATTCTGGGATCCATTTTGGTCGATATCACATCAGTACTTCAAAGAGAATTACAAACATTTTTTTTTGTACTTATTTTTGTACCCATAGAGTACTTAACGGTGTGATTCTGGCCTCCGTTTTGCTTTCCGTTTGCGCCGGCGTGCCTTATTTATCGTTCGGTCGATATCACATCAGTACTTCAAAGAGAATTACAAACGTTTTTTTTTTGTAACTTTTTTTGTACCCATAGAGTACTTAACGGTGTGAATTTTGATTCCTTGTACAAGGCCATTTTGGCCTCCGTTTCGCTTGCCGTTTGCGCCGGCGTGCCTTATTTATCGTTCTGGTCGATATCACGTCAGTACTTCAAAGAGAATTACAAACGTTTATTTTCGTAATTTTTTTGTACCCATAGAGTACTTAATGGTGTGATTTTTGATACCATTTACAATGCCATTCTGGACTCCGTTATGCTTGCCGTTTGCGCCGGCGTGCCTTATTTATCGTTCTGGTCGATATCACATCAGTACTTCAAAGAGAATTATAAACGTTTTTTTTGGTTCTTTTTTTCGTATCCATAAAGTACTCAACTGTGTGATTTTTATTCCTTGTACAAGGCCATTCTGGCCTCCGTTTTGCTTTCCGTTTGCGCCGGCGTGCCTTATTTATCGTTCTGGGCGATATCACATCATTACTTCAAAGAGAATTACAAATGTTTTTTTCATACTCTTTTTTGTACCCATAGAGTACTTAACGGTGTGATTTTTGATTCCTTGTACAAGGCCATTCTGGCTTCCGTTTTGCTTGCCGTTGGCGCCGGCGTGCCTTATTTATCGTTCTAGTCGATATCACATCAGTACTTCAAAGAGAATTACAAACGTTTTTTTTTTCGTACTTATTTTTGTACCCGTAGAGTACTTAACGGTGTGATTTTGGCCTCCGTTTTGCATGCCGTTTGCGCCGGAGTGACTTATTTATCGTTCTGGTCGATATCACATCAGTACTTCAAAGAGAATTACAACGTTTTTTTTTTTTTCGTTACTTTTTTTGTACCCATAGAGTACTTAACGGTGTGATTTTTGATTCCTTGTACAAGGCCATTCTGGCCTCCGCTTTGCGCCGGAGTGACTTATTTATCGTTCTGGTCGATATCACATCAGTACATCAAAGAGAAATACAAACGTTTTTTTTCGTACTTTTTTCGTACCCATATAGTACTTAACTGTGTGATTTTTGATTCCTTGTACAAGGCCATTCTGGCCTCCGTTTTGCTTGCCGTTTGCGCCGGCGTGCCTTATTTATCGTTCTGGTTGATATCACATCGGTACTTCACAGAGAATTACAAACGTTTTTTTTCGTACTTTTTTTTCGTACCCATAGAGTACTTAACTGTGTGATTTTTGATTCCTTGTACAATGCCATTCTGGCCAATTACAAACGTTTTTTTTCATACTCTTTTTTGTTCCCATAGAGTACTTAACGATGTGATTTTTGATTCCTTGTACAAGGCCATTCTGGCCTCCGTTTCGCTTGCCGTTTGCGCCGGCGTGCCTTCTTTATCGTTCTGGTCGATATCACATCAGTACTTCAAAGAGAATTACAAACGTTTATTTTCGTACTTTTTTTTGTACCCATAGAGTACTTAACGGTGTGATTTTTGATACCATTTACAAGGCCATTCTGGACTCCATTTTGCTTGCCATTTGCGCCGGCGTGCCTTATTTATCGTTCTGGTCGATATCACATCAGTACTTCAAAAAGAATTACAAATGTTTTTTTTTCGTACTTTTTTTCGTACCCATAGAGTACTGAACTATATGATTTTTGATTCCTTGTACATGGCCATTCTGGCCTCCGTTTTGCTTGCCGTTTGGGCTGGCGTGCCTTATTTATCGTTCTGGTCGATATCACATCAGTACTTCAAAGAGAATTACAAACGTTTTTTTTCGTTCTTTTTTTCGTATCCATAGAGTACTTAACGTGTGATTTTTTATTCCTTGTACAAGGCCATTCGGCCTCCGTTTTGCTTGCCGTTTGCGCCGGCGTGCCTTATTTATCGTTCGGTCGATATCACATCAGTACTTCAAAGAGAATTACAAACATTTTTTTTCGTACTTTTTTTCGTATCCATAGAGTACTTAACGTGTGATTTTTTATTCCTTGTACAAGGCCATTTCGCCTCCGTTTTGCTTGCCGTTTGCACCGGCGTGCCTTATTTATCGTTCTGGTCGATATCACATCAGTACTTCAAAGAGAATTACAAACGTTTTTTTTCGTTCTTTTTTTCGTATCCATAGAGTACTCAAGTGTGTGATTTTTTATTCCTTGTACAAGGCCTTTCTGGCCTCCGTTTTGCTTGCCGTTTGCGCCGGCGTGCCTTATTTATCGTTCTGGTCGATATCACATCTGTACTTCAAAGAGAATTACAAACGTTTTTTTTCGTTCTTTTTTTCATATCCATAGAGTACTCAACTGTGTGATTTTTTATTCCTTGTACAAGGCCATTCTGGCCTCCGTTTTGCTTTCCGTTTGCGCCGGCTTGCCTTATTTATCATTTTTGTCGATATCACATCATTACTTCAAAGAGAATTACAAATGTTTTTTTCGTACTCTTTTTTGTACCCATAGAGTACTTAACGGTGTGATTTTTGATTCCTTGTACAAGGCTATTCGGCTTCCGTTTTTCTTGCCGTTGGCGCCGGCGTGCCTTATTTATCGTTCTAGTCGATATCACATCAGTACTTCAAAGAGAATTACAAACGTTTTTTTTTCGTACTTATTTTTGTACCCATAGAGTACTTAACGGTGTGATTTTGGCCTCCGTTTTGCATGCCGTTTGCGCCGGCGTGACTTATTTTTCGTTCTAGTCGATATCACATCAGTACTTCAAAGAGAATTACAAACATTTTTTTTTCGTACTTATTTTTGTACCCATAGAGTACTTAACGGTGTGATTTTGGCCTCCGTTTTGCGTGCCGTTTGTGCCGGCGTGACTTATTTACAATCGTTTTTTTCGTTAATTTTTTTGTACCCATAGAGTACTTAACGGTGTGAATTTTGATACCTTGTACAAGGCCATTCTGGCCTCCGTTTTGCTTGCCGTTTGCGCCGGCATGCCTTATTTAAGGTTCTGGTCGATATCACATTAGTACTTCAAAGAGAATTACAAACGTTTTTTTCATACTTATTTTTGTACCCATAGAGTACTTAACGGTGTGATTCTGGCCTCCGTTTTGCTTGCAGTTTGCGCCGGCGTGCCTTATTTTTTGTTCTGGTCAATATCACATCAGTACTTCAAAGAGAATTACAAACGTTTTTTTTCGTAACTTTTTTTGTACCCATAGAGTACTTAACGGTGTGAACTTTGATACCTTGTACAAGGCCATTCTGGCCTCCGTTTTGCTTGCCGTTTGCGCCGGCATGCCTTATTTATCGTTCTGGTCGATATCACATCAGTACTTCAAAGAGAATTAGAAAAGTTTTTTTCGTACTTTTTTTTTCGTACCCATAGAGTACTTAAGTGTGTGATTTTTGATTCCTTGTACAAGGCCATTCTGGCCAATTACAAACATTTTTTTTCGTACTCTTTTTTGTACCCATAGAGTACTTAACGATGTGATTTTTGATTCCTTGTACAAGGCCATTCTGGCCTCCGTTTTGCATGCCGTTTGCGCCGGCGTGCCTTATTTATCGTTCTGGTCGATATCACATCAGTACTTCAATGAGAATTACAAACGTTTTTTTTTGTACTCTTTTTTGTACCCATAGACTACTTAACGGTGTGATTTTTGATTCCTTGTACAAGGCCATTCGGCCTCTGTTTTGCTTGCCGTTTGCGCCGGCGTGCCTTATTTATCGTTCTGGTCGATATCACATCATTACTTCAAAGAGAATTACAAACGTTTTTTTTAGTACTTATTTTTGTACCCATAAAGTACTTAACGGTGTGATTCTGGCCTCCGTTTTGCTTTCCGTTTGCGCCGGCATGCCTTATTTATCGTTCTGGTCGATATCACGTCAATACTTCAAAGAGAATTACAAACATTTTTTTTTCATACTTTTTTTGTACCCATAGAGTACTTAACGGTGTGAATTTTGAGTACCTTGTACAAGGCCATTCTGGCCTCCGTTTTGCTTGCCGTTTGCGCCGGCATGCCTTATTTAAGGTTCTGGTCGATATCACATTAGTACTTCAAAGAGAATTACAAACGTTTTTTTCATACTTATTTTTGTACCCATAGAGTACTTAACGGTGTGATTCTGGCCTCCGTTTTGCTTGCCGTTTGCGCCGGCGTGCCTTATTTTTTGTTCTGGTCAATATCACATCAGTACTTCAAAGAGAATTACAAACGTTTTTTTTCGTAACTTTTTTTGTACCCATAGAGTACTTAACGGTGTGAATTTTGATACCTTGTACAAGGCCATTCTGGCCTCCGTTTTGCTTGCCGTTTGCGCCGGCATGCCTTATTTATCGTTCTGGTCGATATCACATCAGTACTTCAAAGAGAATTAGAAAAGTTTTTTTCGTACTTTTTTTTCGTACCCATAGAGTACTTAACTGTGTGATTTTTGATTCCTTGTACAAGGCCATTCTGGCCAATTACAAACATTTTTTTTCGTACTCTTTTTTGTACCCATAGAGTACTTAACGATGTGATTTTTGATTCCTTGTACAAGGCCATTCTGGCCTCCGTTTTGCATGCCGTTTGCGCCGGCGTGCCTTATTTATCGTTCGGTCGATATCACATCGTACTTCAAGAGAATTACAAACGTTTTTTTTTGTACTCTTTTTTGTACCCATAGACTACTTAACGGTGTGATTTTTGATTCCTTGTACAAGGCCATTCGGCCTCTGTTTTGCTTGCCATTTGCGCCGGCATGCCTTATTTATCGTTCTGGTCGATATCACATCATTACTTCAAAGAGAATTACAAACGTTTTTTTTAGTACTTATTTTTGTACCCATAAAGTACTTAACGGTGTGATTCTGGCCTCCGTTTTGCTTTCCGTTTGCGCCGGCATGCCTTATTTATCGTTCTGGTCGATATCACGTCAATACTTCAAAGAGAATTACAAACATTTTTTTTTCATACTTTTTTTGTACCCATAGAGTACTTAACGGTGTGATTTTTGATACCTTGTACAAGGCATTCTGGCCTCCGTTTTGCTTACCGTTTGAGCCGGCGTGCCTTATTTATCGTTCTGGTCGATATCAAATCAGTACTTCATAGAGAATTACAAACGTTTTTTTTCATACTTTTTTTTCGTACCCATAGAGTACGTTACTGTGTGATTTTTTATTCCTTGTACAAGGCCATTCTGGCCTCTATTTTGCTTGCCGTTTGCGCCGGCGTGCCTTATTTATCGTTTTGGTCGATATCACATCAGTACTTCAAAGAGAATTACAAACGTTTTTTTCGTGCCCATAGAGTACTTAACTGTGTGATTTTTGATTCATTGTACAAGGCCATTCTGGCCTCTGTTTTGCTTGCCGTTTGCGCTGGCGTGCCTTATTTATCGTTCGGTCGATATCACATCGTAAACTAACAAAGAGAATTACAAACGTTTTTTTTCGTACTTTTTTCGTACCCATATAGTACTTAACTGTGTGATTTTTAATTCCTTGTACAAGACCATTCTGGCCTCCATTTTGCTTGCCGTTTGCGCCGGTGTGCCTTATTTATCGTTCTGGTCGATATCACATCAGTACTTCACAGAGAATTACAAACGTTTTTTTTCGTACCCATAGAGTACTTTACTGTGTGATTTTTGATTCCTTGTACAATGCCATTCTGGGCAATTACAAACGTTTTTGTTCGTACTCTTTTTTGTACCCATAGAGTACTTAACGATGTGATTTTGATTCCTTGTACAAGGCCATTCTTGCCTCCGTTTTGCTTGCCGTTTGTGCCGGCGTGCCTTATTTATCGTTCTGGTCGATATCACATCAGTACTTCAAAGAGAATTACAAAAGTTTTTTTTTGTACTCTTTTTTGTACCCACAGACTACTTAACGGTGTGATTTTTGATTCCTTGTACAAGGCCTTTCTGGCCTCTGTTTTGCTTGCCGTTTGCTCCGGCGTGCCTTATTTATCGTTCTGGTGGATATCACATCATTACTTCAAACAGAATTATAAACGTTTTTTTTCGTACTTATTTTTGTACCCATAGAGTACTTAACGGTGTGATTCTGGCCTCCGTTTTGCTTGCCGTTTGCGCTATCATGCCTTATTTATCGTTCTGGTCGATATCACGTCAGTACTTCAAAGAGAATTACAAACGTTTTTTTCATACTTTTATTGTACCCATAGAGTACTTAACGGTGTGATTTTTGATACCTTGTACAAGGCATTCTGGCCTCCGTTTTGCTTGCCGTTTGCGCCGGCGTGCCTTATTTATCGTTCTGGTCGATATCACATCAGTACTTCAAAGAGAATTACAAACTTTTTTTTCATACTTTTTTTCGTACCCACAGAGTACTTTACTGTGTCAGTTTTTATTCCTTGTACAAGGCCATTCTGGCCTCTGTTTCGCTTGCCGTTTGCGCTGGCGTGCCTTATTTATTGTTCTGGTCGATATCACATCAGTACTTCAAAGAGAATTACAAACGTTTTTTTTCGTACATTTTTTCGTACCCATATAGTACTTAATGTGTGATTTTTGATTCCTTGTACAAGGTCATTCTGGCCTCCGTTTTGCTTGCCGTTTGCGCCGGCGTGCCTTATTTATCATTCTGGTCGATATCACATCATTACTTCAAAGAGAATTACAAAAGTTTTTTTTCATACTCTTTTTTGTACCCATAGAGTACTTAACGGTGTGATTTTTGATTATTTGTACAAGGCCATTCTGGCCTCCGTTTTGCTTGCCGTTTGCGCCGGAGTGCCTTATTTATCATTCTGGTCGATATCACATCGGTACTTCAAAGAGAATTAGAAACATTTTTTTTCGTACTTTTTTTTCGTACCATAGAGTACTTAACTGTGTGATTTTTGATTCCTTGTACAAGGTCATTCTGGCCTCCGTTTTTCTTGCCGTTTGCGCCGGCGTGCCTTATTTATCATTCTGGTCGATATCACATCATTACTTCAAAGAGAATTACAAAAGTTTTTTTTCATACTCTTTTTTGTACCCATAGAGTACTTAACGGTGTGATTTTTGATTATTTGTACAAGGCCATTCTGGCCTCCGTTTTGCTTGCCGTTTGCGCCGGAGTGCCTTATTTATCATTCTGGTCGATATCACATCAGTACTTCAAAGAGAATTAGAAACGTTTTTTTTCGTACTTTTTTTTCGTACCATAGAGTACTTAACTGTGTGATTTTTGATTCCTTGTACAAGGCCATTCTGGCCAATTTTACAAACATTTTTTTTCGTAGTCTTTTTTGTACCCATAGAGTACTTAACGATGTGATTTTTGATTCCTTGTACAAGGCCATTCTGGCCTCCGTTTTGCTTGCCGTTTGCGCCGGCGTGACTTATTTATCGTTCTGGTCGATATCACATCAGTACTTCAAAGAGAATTACAAACGTTTTTTTTTGTACTCTTTTTTGTACCCATAGACTACTTAACGGTGTGATTTTTTATTCCTTGTACAAGGCCATTCTGGCCTCTGTTTTGGTTGCCGTTTGCGCCGGCGTGCCTTATTTATCGTTCTGGTCGATATCACGTCAATACTTCAAAGAGAGTTACAAACGTTTTTTTTCATACTTTTTTTGTACCCATAGAGTACTTAACGGTGTGATTTTTGATACCTTGTACATGGCATTCTGGCCTCCGTTTTGCTTGCCGTTTGCGCCGGCGTGCCTTATTTATCGTTTTGGTCGATATCACATCAGTCCTTCAAAGAGAATTACAAACGTTTTTTTTCATACTTTTTATCGTACCCATAGAGTACTTTACTGTGTGATTTTTTATTCCTTGTACAAGGCCATTCAGGCCTCCGTTTTGCTTGCCGTTTGCGCCGGCGTGCCTTATTTATCATTCTGGTCGATATCACATTACAAACGTTTTTTTCGTACATTTTTTCGTACCCACAGAGTACTTAACTATGTGATTTTTGAGTCACTGTACAAGGCCATTCTTGCCTCTGTTTTGCTTGCCGTTTGCGCTGGCGTGCCTTATTTATCGTTATGGTCGATATCACATCAGTACATCAAAGAGAATTACAAACGTTTTTTTTCGTACATTTTTCGTACCCATATAGTACTTAACTCTGGGATTTTTGATTCCTTGTACAAGGCCATTCTGGCCTCCGTTTTGCTTGCCGTTTGCGCCGGCGTGCCTTATTTATCGTTCGGTCGATATCACATCGTACTTCTTCACAGAGAATTACAAACGTTTTTTTCGTACTTTTTTTTCGTACCCATAGAGTACTTAACTGTGTGATTTTTGATTCCTTGTACAATGCCATTCTGGCCAATTACAAACGTTTTTTTTCGTACTCTTTTTTGTACCCATAGAGTACTTAACGATGTGATTTTTGATTCCTTGTACAAGGCCATTCTGGCCTCCGTTTTGCTTGCCGTTTGTGCCGGCATGCCTTATTTATTGTTCTGGTCGATATCACATCAGTACTTCAAAGAGAATTACAAAAGTGTTTTTTGTACTCTTTTTTGTACCCATAGACTACTTAACGGTGTGATTTTTTATTCCTTGTACAAGGCCATTCTGGCCACTGTTTTGCTTGCCATTTGCTCCGGCGTGCCTTATTTATCGTTCTGGTCGATATCACATCATTACTTCAAACAGAATTACAAACGTATTTTTTCGTACTTATTTTTGTACCCATAGAGTACTTAACGGTGTGATTCTGGCCTCCGTTTTGCTTGCCGTTTGCGCCAGCATGCCTTATTTATCATTCTGGTCGATATCACGTCAGTACTTCAAAGAGAATAACAAACGTTTTTTTTCATACTTTTTTTGTACCCATAGAGTACCTAACGGTGTGATTTTTGATACCTTGTACAAGGCATTCTGGCCTCCGTTTTGCTGGCCATTTGCGCCGGCGTGCCTTATTTATCGTTCTGGTCGATATCACATCAGTTCTTCACAGAGAATTAAAAACGTATTTTTTCATACTTTTTTTCGTACCCATAGAGTACTTTACTGTGTGATTTTTTATTCCTTGTACAAGGCCATTCTGGCCTCTGTTTTGCTTTCCGTTTGCGCCGGCATGCCTTATTTATCGTTCTGGTCGATATCACGTCAATACTTCAAAGAGAATTACAAACGTTTTTTTCATACTTTTTTTGTACCCATAGAGTACTTAACGGTGTGATTTTTGATACCTTGTACATGGCATTCTGGCCTCCGTTTTGCTTGCCGTTTGCGCCGGCGTGCCTTATTTATCGTTTTGGTCGATATCACATCAGTACTTCAAAGAGAATTACAAACGTTTTTTTCATACTTTTTTTCGTACCCTTAGAGTACTTTACTGTGTGATTTTTTATTCCTTGTACAAGGCCATTCTGGCCTCCGTTTTGCTTAGCGTTTGCGCCGGCGTGCCTTATTTATCGTTCTGGTCGATATCACATTACAAACGTTTTTTTCGTACTTTTTTTTGTACCCATAGAGTACTTAACTATGTGATTTTTGATTCATTGTACAAGGCCATTTTGGCCTCTGTTTTGCTTGCCGTTTGCGCTGGCGTGCCTTATTTATCGTTCTGGTCGATATCACATCAGTACAACAAAGAGAATTACAAACGTTTTTTTCGTACATTTTTTTCGTACCCATATAGTACTTAACTCGTGATTTTTGATTCCTTGATACAAGGCCATTCGGCCTCCGTTTTGCTTGCCGTTTGCGCCGGCGTGCCTTATTTATCGTTCTGGTCGATATCACATCAGTATTTCACAGAGAATTACAAACGTTTTTTTTCGTACTTTTTTTTCGTACCCATAGAGTACTTAACTGTGTGATTTTTGATTCCTTGTACAATGCCATTCTGGCCAATTACAAACGTTTTTTTCCGTACTCTTTTTTGTACCCATAGAGTACTTAACGATGTGATTTTTGATTCCTTGTACAAGGCCATTCTGGCCTCCGTTTTGCTTGCCGTTTGTGCCGGCATGCCTTATTTATCGTTCTGGTCGATATCACATCAGTACTTCAAAGAGAATTACAAAAGTTTTTTTTTGTACTCTTTTTTGTACCCATAGACTACTTAACGGTGTGATTTTTGATTCCTTGTACAAGGCCATTCTGGCCTCTGTTTTGCTTGCCGCTTGCTCCGGCGTGCCTTATTTATCGTTCTGGTCGATATCACATCAATACTTCAAACATAATTACAAACGTTTTTTTTCGTACTTATTTTTGTACCCATAGAGTACTTAACGGTGTGATTCTGGCCTCCGTTTTGCTTGCTGTTTGCGCCAGCATGCCTTATTTATCATTCTGGTCGATATCATGTCAGTACATCAAAGAGAATTACAAACGTTTTTTTCATACTTTTTTTGTACCCATAGAGTACCTAACGGTGTGATTTTTGATGCCTTGTACAAGGCATTCTGGCCTCCGTTTTGCTTGCCGTTTGCGCCGGCGTGCCTTATTTATCGTTCTGGTCGATATCACATCAGTTCTTTAAAGAGAATTACAAACGTATTTTTTCATACTTTTTTTCGTACCCATAGAGTACTTTACTGTGTGATTTTTTATTCCTTGTACAAGGCCATTCTGGCCTCCGTTTTGCTTTCCGTTTGCGCCGACATGCCTTATTTATCGTTCTGGTCGATATCACGTCAATACTTCAAAGAGAGTTACAAACGTTTTTTTTCATACTTTTTTTGTACCCATAGAGTACTTAACGGTTTGATTTTTGATACCTTGTACATGGCATTCTGGCCTCCGTTTTGCTTGCCGTTTGCGCCGGCGTGCCTTATTTATTGTTTTGGTCGATATCACATCAGTACTTCAAAGAGAATTACAAACGTTTTTTTTTCATCCTTTTTTTCGTACCCATAGAGTACTTTACTGTGTGATTTTTTATTCCTTGTAAAAGGCCATTCTGGCCTCCGTTTTGCTTGCCGTTTGCGCCGGCGTGCCTTATTTATCGTTCTGGTCGATGTCACATTACAAACGTTTTTTTCGTACTTTTTTTCGTACCCATAGAGTACTTAACTATGTGATTTTTGATTCATTGTACAAGGCCATTCTGGCCTCTGTTTTGCTTGCCGTTTGCGCTGGCGTGGCTTATTTATCGTTCTGGTCGATATCACATCAGTACATCAAATAGAATTACAAACGTTTTTTTCCGTACATTTTTCGTACCCATATAGTACTTAACTCTGTGATTTTTGATTCCTTGTACACGGCCATTCTGGCCTCCGTTTTGCTTGCCGTTTGCGCCGGCGTGCCTTATTTATCGTTCTGGTGGATATCACATCAGTACTTCACAGAGAATTACAAACGTTTTTTTTCGTACTTTTTTTTCGTACCCATAGAGTACTTAACTGTGTGATTTTTGATTCCTTGTACAAACCATTCTGGCCAATTACAAACATTTTTTTCGTACTCTTTTTTGTACCCATAGAGTACTTAACGATGTGATTTTTGATTCCTTGTACAAGGCCATTCTGGCCTCCGTTTTGCTTGCCGTTTGTGCCGGCATGCCTTATTTATCGTTCTGGTCGATATCACATCAGTACTTCAAAGAGAATTACAAAAGTTTTTTTTGTACTCTTTTTTGTACCCATAGACTACTTAACGGTGTGATTTTTGATTCCTTGTACAAGGCCATTCTGGCCTCTGTTTTGCTTGCCGTTTGCTCCGGCGTGCCTTATTTATCGTTCTGGTCGATATCACATCATTACTTCAAACAGAATTTCAAACGTTTTTTTTCGTACTTATTTTTGTACCCTTAGAGTACTTAACGGTGTGATTCTGGCCTCCGTTTTGCTTGCCGTTTGCGCCAGCATGCCTTATTTATCATTCTGGTCGATATCACGTCAGTACATCAAAGAGAATTACAAACGTTTTTTTTCATACTTTTTTTTGTACCCATAGAGTACCTAACGGTGTGATTTTTGATACCTTGTACAAGGCATTCTGGCCTCCGTTTTGCTTGCCGTTTGCGCCGGCGTGCCTTATTTATAGTTCTGGTCAATATCACATCAGTTGTTCAAAGAGAATTACAAACGTATTTTTTCATACTTTTTTCGTACCCTTAGAGTACTTTACTGTGTGATTTTTTATTCCTTGTACAAGGCCATTTTGGCCTCCGTTTTGCTTGCCGTTTGCGCCGGCGTGCCTTATTTATCGTTCTGGTCGATATCACATCAGTACATCAAAGAGAATTACAAACGTTTTTTTTTCGTACTTTTTTCTTACCCATATAGTACTTAACTGTGTGATTTTTGATTCCTTGTACAAGGCCATTCTGGCCTCCGTTTTGCTTGCCGTTTGTGCCGGCGTGCCTTATTTATCGTTCTGGTAGATATCACATCAGTACTTCACAGAGAAATACAAACGTTTTTTTTCGTACTTTTTTTTCATACCCATAGTGTACTTAACTGTGTGATTTTTGATTCCTGGTACAATGCCATTCTGGCCAATTACAAACGTTTTTTTCGTACTCTTTTTTGTACCCATAGAGTACTTAATGATGTGATTTTTGATTCCTTGTACAAGGCCATTCTGGCCTCCGTTTTGCTTGCCGTTTGCGCCAGCATGCCTTATTTATCGTTCTGGTCGATATCACGTCAGTACTTCAAAGAGAATTACAAACGTTTTTTTTCATACTTTTTTTGTACCCATAGAGTACTTAACGGTGTGATTCTGGCCTCCGTTTTGCTTGCCGTTTGCGCCGGCGTGCCTTATTTATCGTTCTGGTCGATATCACATCAGTACTTCAAAGAGAATTACAAACTTTTTTTTCATACTTTTTTTCGTACCAATAGAGTACTTTACTGTGTGATTTTTTATTCCTTGTACAAGGCCATTCAGGCCTCCGTTTTACTTCCCGTTTGCGCCGGCGTGCCTTATTTATCGTTCTGGTCGATATCACGTCAGTACTTCAAAGAGAATTACAAACGTTTATTTTCATACTTTTTTTTGTACCCATAGAGTACTTAACGGTGTGATTTTTGATACCTTTTACAAGGCCATTCTGGACTCCGTTTTGCTTGCCGTTTGCGCAGGCGTGCCTTATTTATTATTCTGGTCGATATCACATCAGTACTTCAAAGAGAATTACAAACGTTTTTTATCGTACTTTTTTAATACCCATAGAGTACTGAACTGTGTGATTTATTATTCCTGTTACAAGGCCATTCTGGCCTCCGTTTTGCTTGCCGTTTGCACCGGCGTGCCTTATTTAACGTTCTGGTCGATATCACATCATTACTTCAAAGAGAATCACAAACGTTTTTTTCATACTCTTTTTTGTACCCGTAGAGTACTCACAACGGTGTGATTTTTAGAGTACTTAACGGTGTGATTTTTGATTCCTTGTACAAGGCCATTCTGGCCTCCGTTTTGCTTGCCGTTTGCGCCGGCGTGCCTTATTTATCGTTCTGGTCGATATCACATCAGTACTTCAAAGAGAATTACAAACATTTTTTTTCGTACTCTTTTTTGTACCCATAGAGTACTTCACGGTGTGAATTTTGATACCTTGTACAAGGCCATTCTGGCCTCCGTTTTGCTTGTCGTTTGCGACGGCGTGCCTTATTTATCGTTCTGGTCGATATGACATCAGTACTTCAAAGAGAATTACAAATATTTTTTTTCATACTTTTTTTCGTACCCATAGAGTACTTAACTGTGTGATTTTTGATTCCTTGTACAAGGCCATTCTGGCCAATTACAAACATTTTTTTTCGTAATCTTTTTTGTACCAATAGAGTACTTAACGATGTGATTTTTTATTCCTTGTACAAGGCCATTCTTGCCTCCGTTTTGCTTGCCGTTTGCGCCGGCGTGCCTTATTTATCGTTCTGGTCGATATCACATCAGTACTTCAAAGAGAATTACAAATGTTTTTTTCGTACTCTTTTTTGTACCCATAGACTACTTAACGGTGTGATTTTTGATTCCTTGTACAAGGCCATTCTGGCCTCCGTTTTGCTTGACGTTTGCGCCGGCGTGCCTTATTTATCGTTTTGGTCGATATCACATCAGTACTTCAAAGAGAATTACGAACGTTTTTTTTCATACTTATTTTTGTACCCATTGAGTACTTAACGGTGTGATTCTGGCCACCGTTTTGCTTGCCGTTTGCGCCGGCGTGCCATATTTATCGTTCTGGTCGATATCACATCAGTACTTCAAAGAGAATTACAAACGTTTTTTTCATACTTTTTTTGTACCCATAGAGTACTTAACGTTGTGATTTTTGATACTTTGTACAAGGCATTCTGGCCTCCGTTTTGCTTGCCGTTTGCGCCGGCGTGCCTTATTTATCGTTAAGGTCGATATCACATCAGTACTTCAAAGAGAATTACAAACGTTTTTTTTCATACTTTTTTTCGTACCCATAGAGTACTTTATTGTGTGATTTTTTATTACTTGTACAAGGCCATTCTAGCATCCATTTTGCTTGCCGTTTGCGCCGGCGTGCCTTATTTATCGTTTTGGTCGATATCACATCAGTACTTCAAAGAGAATTACAAACGTTTTTTTCGTACCCATAGAGTACTTAACTGTGTGATTTTTGATTCATTGTACAAGGCCATTCTGTCCTCTGTTTTGCTTGCCGTTTGCGCTGGCGTGCCTTATTTATCGTTCTGGTCGATATCACATCAGTACATCAAAGAGAATTACAAACGTTTTTTTTCGTACTTTTTTCGTACCCATATAGTACTTAACTGTGTGATTTTTAATTCCTTGTACAAGGCCATTCTGGCCTCCGTTTTGCTTGCCGTTTGCGCCGGCGTGCCTTATTTATCGTTCTGGTCGATATCACATCAGTACTTCACAGAGAATTACAAACGTTTTTTTTCGTACCCATAGAGTACTTTACCGTGTGATTTTTGATTCCTTGTACAATGCCATTCTGGGCAATTACAAACGTTTTTGTTCGTACTCTTTTTTGTACCCATAGAGTACTTAACGATGTGATTTTGATTCCTTGTACAAGGCCATTCTGGCCTCCGTTTTGCTTGCCGTTTGCGCCGGCGTGCCTTATTTATCGTTCTGGTCGACATCACATCAGTACTTCAAAGAGAATTACAAATTTTTTTTTGTACTCTTTTTTGTACCCATAGACTACTTAACGGTGTGATTTTGGATTCCTTGTACAAGGCCTTTCTGGCCTCTGTTTTGCTTGCCGTTTGCTCCGGCGCGCCTTATTTATCGTTCTGGTCGATATCACATCATTACTTCAAACAGAATTACAAACGTTTTTTTTCGTACTTATTTTTGTACCCATAGAGTACTTAACGGTGTAATTCTGGCCTCCGTTTTGCTTGCCGTTTACGCTAGCATGCCTTATTTATCGTTCTGGTCGATATCACGTCAGTACTTCAAAGAGAATTACAAACGGTTTTTTTCATACTTTTTTTGTACCCATAGAGTACTTAACGGTGTGTACTTTTTTTGTTAGAGTACTTAACGGTGTGATTTTTGATTCCTTGTACAAGGCCATTCGGCCTCCGTTTTGCTTGCCGTTTGCGCCGGCGTGCCTTATTTATCGTTCTGGTATCACATCAGTACTTCAAAGAGAATTACAAACGTTTTTTTCGTACGCATAGAGTACTTTACTATGTCATTTTTTATTCCTTGTACAAGGCCATTCTGGCCTCCGTTTTGCTTGCCGTTTGCGCCGGCGTGCCTTATTTTTCGTCCTGGTCGATATCACATCAGTACTTCAAAGAGAATTACAAACGTTTTTTCATACTTTTTTTCGTACCCATAGAGTACTTAACTGTGTGATTTTTGATTCATTGTACAAGGCCATTCTGGCCTCTGTTTCACTTGCCGTTTGTGCTGGCGTGCCTTATATATCGTTCTGGTCGATATCACATCAGTACTTCAAAGAGAATTACAAACGTTTTTTTTTGTACTTTTTTTCGTACCCATATAGTACTTAACTGTGTGATTTTTTTATTCCTTGTACAAGGCCATTCTGGCCTCCGTTTTGAATGCCGTTTGCGCCGGCGTGCCTTATTTATCGTTCTGGTCGATAACACATCATTACTTCAAAGAGAATTACAAACGTTTTTTTTTCATACTCTTTTTTGTACCCATAGAGGACTTAACGGTGTGATTTTTGATTCCTTGTACAAGGCCATTCTGGCCTCCGTTTTGCTTGCCGTTTGCGCCGGCGTGCCTTACTTATCGTTCTGGTCGATATCACAATAGTACTTCAAAGAGAATTACAAACGTTTTTTTTCGTACTTTTTTTTCGTACCCATATAGTACTTAACTGTGTGATTTTTTATTCCTTGTACAAGGCCATTCTGGCCTCCGTTTTACTTGCCGTTTGCGCCGGCGTGCCTTATTTATCGTTCTGGTCGATATAACATCATTACTTCAAAGAGAATTACAAACATTTTTTTTCGTACTCTTTTTTTGTACCCATAGAGTACTTAACGATGTGATTTTTGATTCCTTGTACAAGGCCATTATGGGCTCCGTTTTACTAGCCGTTTGCGCCGGCGTGCCTTATTTATCGTTCTGGTCGATATCACATCAGTACTTCAAAGAGAATTACAAACGTTTTTTTTGTACTCTTTTTTGTACCCATAGACTACTTAACGGTGTGATTTTTGAATCCTTGTACAAGGCCATTCTGGCCTCCGTTTTGCTTGCCGTTTGCTCCGGCGTGCCTTATTTATCATTCTGGTCGATATCACATCATTACTTCAAACAGAATTACAAATGTTTTTTTCGTACTTATTTTTGTACCCATAGAGTACTTAACGGTGTGATTCTGGCCTCCGTTTTGCTTGCCGTTTGCGCCAGCATGCCTTATTTATCATTCTGGTCGATATCACGTCAGTACTTCAAAGAGAATTACAAATGTTTTTTTTCATACTTTTTTTGTACCCATAGAGTACCTAACGGTGTGATTTTTGATACCTTGTACAAGGCATTCTGGCCTCCGTTTTGCTTTCCGTTTGCGCCGGCGTGCCTTATTTATCGTTCTGGTCGATATCACATCAGTTCTTCAAAGAGAATTACAAACGTATTTTTTCATACTTTTTTTCGTACCCATAGAGTACTTTACCGTGTGATTTTTTATTCCTTGTACAGGCCATCACGGCCACCGTTTTGCTTGCCGTTTGCGCGGCGTGCCTTATTTATCGTTCGGTCGATATCACATCGTACTTCAAAGAGAATTACAAACGTATTTTTCGTACTTTTTTCGTACCCATAGAGTACTTAAGCGTGCGATTTTTGATTCTTTGTACAAGGCCATTCTGGCCTCTGTTTTGCTTGCCGTTTGCGCTGGCGTGCCTTATTTATCGTTCTGGTCGATATCACATCAGTACATCAAAGAGAAGTACAAACATTTTTTTCCGTACTTTTTTCGTACCCATATAGTACTTAACTGTGTGATTTTTGATTCCTTGTATAAGGCCATTCTGGCCTCCGTTTTGCTTGCCGTTTGTGCCAGCGTGCCTTATTTATCGTTCTGGTCGATATCACATCAGTATTTCACAGAGAATTACAAACGTTTTTTTTCGTCCTTTTTTTCATACCCATAGAGTACTTAACTGTGTGATTTTTGATTCCTTGTACAATGCCATTCTGGCCAATTACAAACGTTTTTTTTCGTACTCTTTTTTGTACCCATAGAGTACTTATCGATGTGATTTTTGATTCCTTGTACAAGGCCATTCTGGCCTCCGTTTTGCTTGCCCTTAGCGCCGGCGTGCCTTATTTATCGTTCTGGTCGATATCACATCAGTACTTCAAAGAGAATTACAAAATTTTTTTGTACTCTTTTTTGTACCCATAGACTACTTAACGGTGTGATTTTTGATTCCTTGTACAAGGCCATTCTGGCCACTGTTTTGCTTGCCGTTTGCTCCGGCGTGCCATATTTATCGTTCTGGTTGATATCACATCATTACTTCAAACAGAATAACAAACGTTTTTTTTCGTACTTATTTTTGTACCCATAGAGTACTTAACGGTGTGATTCTGGCCTCCGTTTTGCTAGCCGTTTGCGCCAGCATGCCTTATTTATCGTTCTGGTCGATATCACGTCAGTACTTCAAAGAGAATTACAAACGTTTTTTTTCATACTTTTTTTGTACCCATAGAGTACTTAACGGTGTGATTTTTGATGCATTGTACAAGGCATTCTGGCCTCCGTTTTGCTTGCCGTTTGCGCCGGCGTGCCTTATTTATCGTTCTGGTCGATATCACATCAGTACTTCAAAGAGAATTACAAACTTTTTTTTCATACATTTTTTCGTACCCATAGAGTACTTTACTGTGTCATTTTTTATTCCTTGTACAAGGCCATTCTGGCCTCCGTTTTGCTTGCCGTTTGCGCCGGCGTGCCTTATTTATCGTTCTGGTCGATATCACGTCAGTACTTCAAAGAGAATTACAAACGTTTATTTTCGTACTTTTTTTGTACCCATAGAGTACTTAACGGTGTGATTTTTGATACCTTTTACAAGGCCATTCTGGACTCCGTTTTGCTTGCCGTTTGCGCCGGCGTGCCTTATTTATCATTCTGGTCGATATCACATCAGTACTTCAAAGAGAATTACAAACGTTTTTTATCGTACTTTTTTTCGTACCCATAGAGAACTGAACTGTGTGATTTATTATTCCTGTTACAAGGCCATTCGGCCTCCGTTTTGCTTGCCGTTTGCGCCGGCGTGCCTTATTTAACGTTCGGTCGATATCACATCAGTACTTCAAAGAGAATTACAAACGTTTTTTTTCGTACTTTTTTTCGTACCCATAGAGTACTTTACTGTGTGATTTTTGATTCCTTGTACAAGGCAATTCTGGCCTCTGTTTAGCTTGCCGTTTGTACCGGCATGCCTCGTTTATCGTTCTGGTCGATATCACATCATTACTTCAAAGAGATTTCCAAACGTTTTTTTCAAACTCTTTTTTGTACCCATAGAGTACTTAACGGTGTGATTTTTGATTCCTTGTACAAGGCCATTCTGGCCTCCGTTTTGCATGCCGTTTGCGCCGGCGTGCCTTATTTATCATTCTGGTCGATATCACATCAGTACTTCAAAGAGAATTACAAACATTTTTTTTCGTACTATTTTTTGTACCCATAGAGTACTTCACGGTGTGAATTTTGATACCTTGTACAAGGCCATTCTGGCCTCCGTTTTGCTTGCCGTTTGCGCCGGCGTGCCTTATTTATCGTTCTGGTCGATATCACATCAATACTTCAAAGAGAATTACAAATGTTTTTTTCGTACTCTTTTTTGTACCCATAGACTACTTAACGGTGTGATTTTTGATACCTTGTACAAGGCCATTCTGGCTTCCGTTTTGCTTGTCGTTTGCGACGGCGTGCCTTATTTATCGTTCTGGTCGATATCACATCAGTACTTCAAAGAGAATTACAATTGTTTTTTTTGTACTTATTTTTGTACCCATAGAGTACTTAACGGTGTGATTCTGGCCTCCGTTTTGCTTTCCGTTTGCGCCGCCATGCTTATTTATCGTTCTGGTCGATATCACGTCAATACTTCAAAGAGAATTACAAACGATTTTTTCGTACTTATTTTTGTACCCATAGAGTACTTAACGGTGTGATTCTGGCCTCCGTTTTGCTTGCCGTTTGCGCCGGCGTGCCTTATTTATCGTTCTGGTCGATATCACATCAGTACTTCAAAGAGAATTACAAACATTTTTTTCGTTCTCTTTTTTGTACCCATAGAGTACTTCACGGTGTGAATTTTGATACCTTGTACAAAGCCATTCTGGCCTCCATTTTGCTTGTCGTTTGCGACGGCGTGCCTTATTTATCGTTCTGGTCGATATCACATCAGTACTTCAAAGAGAATTACAATTGTTTTTTTTTCATACTTTTTTTTCGTACCCATAAAGTACTTAACTGTGTGATTTTTGATTCCTTGTACAAGGCCATTCTGGCCAATTACAAACGTTTTTTTCATTCTCTTTTTTGTACCCATAGAGTACTTAACGATGTGATTTTTGATACCATGTGCAAGACCATTCTGGCCTCCGTTTTTTTGCTGTTTGCGCCGGCGTGCCTTATTTATCGTTCTGGTCGATATCACATCAGTACTTCAAAGAGAATTACAAACGTTTTTTTTTCGTACTTATTTTTGTACCCATAGAGTACTTAACGGTGTGATTTTTGCCTCCGTTTTGCATGGCGTTTGCGCCGGCGTGCCTTATTTATCGTTCTGGCCGATATCACATCAGTACTTCAAAGAGAATTACAAACGTTTTTTTTTCGTTTCTTTTTTTGTACCCATAGAGTACTTAACGGTGTGAATTTTGATACCTTGTACAAGGCCATTCTGGCATCCGTTTTGCTTGCCGTTTTCGCCGGCATGCCTTATTTATCGTTCTGGTCGATATCACATAAGTACTTCAAAGAGAATTACAAACATTTTTTTCATACTTATTTTTGAACCCATATAGTACTTAACGGTATGATTCTGGCCTCCGTTTTTTTACAGTCGTTTTTTTTCGTACTCTTTTTTGTACTCATAGAGTACTTAACGATGTGATTTTTGATGTACAAGGCCATTCTGGCCTCCGTTTTGCTTGCTGTTTGCGCCGGCATGCCTTATTTATCGTTCTGGTCGATATCACATCAGTACTTCAAAGAGAATTACAAGCGTTTTTTTCGTACTTTTTTTCGTACCCATAGAGTACTTAATTGTGTGATTTTTGATTCGTTGTACAAGGCCATTCTGGCCTCCATTTTGCTTGCCGTTAGTGCCGGCGTGCCTTATTTATCGTTCTGGTCGATATCACATCAGTACTTCAAAGAGAATTACAAATGTTTTTTTTCGTACACTATTTGGTTCCCATAGACTACTTAACGGTGTGATTTTTGATTCCTTGTACAAGGCCATTCTGGCCTACGTTTTGCTTGACGTTTGCACCGGCGTGCCTTATTTATTGTTTTGGTCGATATCACATCAGTACTTCAAAGAGAAATACAAATGTTTTTTTTTCGTACTTATTTTTGTACCCATAGAGTACTTAACGGTGTGATTCTGGCCTCCGTTTTGCTTGCCGTTTGCGCCGGCATGCCTTATTTATCGTTCCGGTCGATATCACATAAGTACTTCAAAGTGAATTACAAACGTTTTTTTTTCGTAACTTTTTTTGTACCCATAGTGTACTTAACGGTGTGAATTTTGATTCCTTGTACAAGGCCATTCTGGCCTCCGTTTTGCTTGCCGTTTCCGCCGGCGTGCCTTATTTATCGTTCTGGTCGATATCACGCCAATACTTCAAAGAGAATTACAAACCTTTATTTTCGTACTTTTTTTTGTACCCATAGAGTACTTAAGGGTGTGATTTTTGATACCATTTACAAGGCCATTCTGGACTCCGTTTTGCTTTCCGTTTGCGCCGGCGTGCCTTATTTATCGTTCTGGTCGATATCACATCAGTACTTCAAAGAGAATTACTAACATTTTTTTTTCGTACTTTTTTCGTACCCATAGAGTACTGAACTGTGTGATTTTTGATTCCTTGTACAAGGCCATTCTGGCCTCCGTTTTGCTTGCCGTTTGCGCCGGCGTGCCTTATTTTTCGTTCTAGTCGATATCACATCAGTACTTCAAAGAGAATTACAAACGTTTTTTTTCGTACTTATTTTTGTACCCATAGAGTACTTATTGTTGTGATTTTGGCCTCCGTTTTGCATGCCATTTGCGCCGGCGTGCCTTATTTATCGTTCTGGCCGATATCACATCCGTACTTCAAAGTTAATTACAAACGTTTTTTTCGTTACCTTTTTTGTACCCATAGAGTACTTGACGGTGTGAATTTTTATACCTTGTACAAGGCCATTCTGGCCTCCGTTTTGCTTGCCGTTTGCGCCGGCATGCCTTATTTATCGTTCTGGTCGATATCACATCAGTACTTCAAAGAGAATTACAAACGTTTTTTTTTCGTACTTTTTTTTCGTACCCATAGAGTACTTAACTGTGTGATTTTTGATTCCTTGTACAAGGCCATTCGGCCTCCGTTTTGCTTGCCGTTTGCGCCGGCGTGCCTAATTTATCGTTCTGGTCGATATCACATCAGTACTTCAAAGAGAATTACAAATGTTTTTTTTCGTACTCTTTTTGGTACCCATAGACTACTTAACGGTGTGATTTTTGATTCCTTGTACCAGGCCATTCTGGCCTCCGTTTTGCTTGCCGTTTGGGCCGGCGTGCATTATTTATCGTTCGGTCGATATCACATCGTACTTCAAAGAGAATTACAAACGTTTTTTTTTTTTTCGTACTTTTTTTCGTACCCATAGAGTACTTAACTGTGTGATTTTTGATTCCTTGTACAAGGCCATTCTGGCGAATTACAAAAGTTTTTTTTCGTACTCTTTTTTTGTACCAATAGAGTACTTAACGATGTTATTTTTGATTCCTTGTACAAGGCCATTTTGGCCTCCATTTTGCTTGCCGTTTGCGCCGGCATGCCTTATTTATCGTTCTGGTCGATATCACATCAGTACTTCAAAGAGAATTACAAATGTTTTTTTTCGTACTCTTTTTTGTACCCATAGACAACTTAACGGCGTGATTTTTGATTCCTTGTACAAGGCCATTCTGGCCTCCGTTTTGCTTGACGTTTGCGCCGGCGTGCCTTATTTTTCGTTTTGGTCGATATCACATCAGTACTTCAAAAAGAATTACAAAAGTTTTTTTCATACTTATTTTTGTACCCATATAGTACTTAACGGTGTGATTCTGGCCTCCGTTTTGCTTGCCGTTTGCGCCGGCGTGCCTTATTTATCGTTCTGGTCGATATCACGTCTGTACTTCAAAGAGAATTACAAACGTTTTTTTCGTACTTTTTTTTGTACCCATAGAGTACTTAACGGTGTGATTTTTGATACCTTTTACAAGGCCATTATGGACTCCGTTTTGCTTGCCGTTTACGCCGGCGTGCCTTATTTATCATTCTGGTCGATATCACATCAGTACTTCAAAGAGAATTACAAATGTTTTTTTTCGTACTTTTTTTTCGTACCCATAGAGTACTAAACTGTGTGATTTATTATTCCTTGTACAAGGCCATTCTGGCCTCCATTTTTCTTGCCGTTTGCGCCGGCGTGCCTTATTTAACGTTCTGGTCGATATCACATCTGTAATTCATAGAGAATTACAAACCTTTTTTTTCATACTTTTTTTTCGTACCCATAGAGTACTTTACTGTGTGATTTTTGATTCCTTGTACAAGGCCATTCTGGCCTCTGTTTTGCTTTCCGTTTGCGCCGGCGTGCCTTATTTATCGTTCTGGTCGATATCACATCATTACTTCAATGAGAATTACAAACGTTTTTTTCATACTCTTTTTTGTACCCATAGAGTACTTAACGGTGTGATTTTTGATTCCTTGTACAAGGCCATTCTGGCCTCCGTTTTGCTTGACGTTTGCACCGGCGTGCCTTATTTATCGTTCTGGTCGATATCACATCAGTACTTCAAAGAGAATTACAAACATTTTTTTCGTACTCTTTTTTGTATCCATAGAGTACTTCACGGTGTGAATTTTGATACCTTGTACAAGGCCATTCTGGCCTCCGTTTTGCTTGTCGTTTGCGACGGCGTGCCTTATTTATCATTCAGGTCGATATCACATCAGTACTTCAAAGAGAATTACAAATGCTTTTTTTCGTACTTTTTTTCGTACCCATAGAGTACTTAACTATGTGATTTTTGATTTCTTGTACAAGGCCATTCTGGCAAATTACAAACGTTTTTTTTCGTACTCTTTTTTGTACCAATAGAGTACTTAACGATGTGATTTTTGATTCCTTGTACAAGGCCATTCTGGCCTCCATTTTGCTTGCCGTTGGCGCCGGCGTGCCTTATTTATCGTTCTGGTCGATATCACATCAGTACTTCAAAGAGAATTACAAATGTTTTTTTTCGTACTCTTTTTTGTACCCATAGACTACTTAACGGTGTGATTTTTGATTCCTTGTACAAGGCCATTCTGGCCTCCGTTTTGCTTGACGTTTGCGCCGGCGTGCCTTATTTATCGTTTTGGTCGATATCACATCAGTACTTCAAAGAGAATTACAAATGTTTTTTTTCGTACTTATTTTTGTACCCATAGAGTACTTAACGGTGTGATTCTGGCCTCCGTTTTGCTTTCCGTTTGCGCCGGCATGCCTTATTTATCCTTCTGGTCGATATCACGTCAATACTTCAAAAAGAATTACAAACGTTTTTTTCGTACTTATTTTTGTACCCATAGAGTACTTAACGGTGTGATTCTGGCTTCCGTTTTGCTTGCCGTTTGCGCCGGCGTGCCTTATTTATCGTTCTGGTCGATATCACATCAATACTTAAAAGAGAATTACAAACATTTTTTTCGTACTCTTTTTTGTACCCATAGAGTACTTCACGGTGTGAATTTTGATACCTTGTACAAGGCCATTCTGGCCTCCGTTTTGCTTGTCGTTTGCGACGGCGTGCCTTATTTATCGTTCTGGTCGATATCACATCAGTACTTCAAAGAGAATTACAATTGTTTTTTTTCATACTTTTTTTCGTACCCATAGAGTACTTAGCGTGTGATTTTTGATTCCTTGTACAAGGCCATTCGGCCTCCGTTTTGCTTGCCGTTTGCGCCGGCGTGCCTTATTTATCGTTTCGGTCGATATCACATCGTACTTCAAAGAGAATTACAAACGTTTTTTTCGTACTTTTTTTTGTACCCATAGAGTACTTAACGTGTGATTTTTGATTCCTTGTACAAGGCCATTCGGCCTCCGTTTTGCTTGCCGTTTGCGCCGGCGTGCCTTATTTATCGTTCTGGTCGATATCACATCAGTACTTCAAAGATAATTACAAACGTTTATTTTTTCGTACATATTTTTGTACCCATAGAGTACTTAACGGTGTGATTTTTGCCTCCGTTTTGCATGCCGTTTGCCGCGTGCTTATTTATCGTTCTGGCCGATATCACATCAGTACTTCAAGGAGAATTACAAACGTTTTTTTTTCGTTTCTTTTTTTGTACCCATAGAGTACTTAACGGTGTGAATTTTGATACCTTGTACAAGGCCATTCTGGCATCCGTTTTGCTTGCCGTTTACGCCGGCATGCCTTATTTATCGTTCAGGTCGATATCACATCAGTACTTCAAAGAGAATTACAAACATTTTTTTCATACTTATTTTTGTACCCATAGAGTACTTAACGGTGTGATTTCGCCATTCTCAAGCCTCCGTTTTGCTTGCCGTTTGCGCCGGCGTGCCTTATTTATCGTTCTGGTCGATATCACATCAGTACTTCAAAGAGAATTACAAACGTTTTTTTTCGTAACTTTTTTTGTACCCATAGAGTACTTAACGGTGTGAATTTTGATACCTTGTACAAGGCCATTCTGGCCTCCGTTTTGCTTTCCGTTTGCGCCGGCATGCCTTATTTATCGTTCTGGTCGATATCACATCAGTACTTCAAAGAGAATTACAAACGTTTTTTTTCGTACTTTTTTTCGTACACATAGAGTACTTAACTGTGTGATTTTTGATTTCTTGTACAAGGCCATTCGGCCCCCGTTTTGCTTGCCGTTTGCGCTGGCGTGCCTTATTTATCGTTCGGTCGATATCACATCGTACTTCAAAGAGAATTACAAACGTTTTTTTTTACTTTTTTTTGTACCCATAGAGTACTTAACGTGTGATTTTTGATTCCTTGTACAAGGCCATTCTGGCCTCCGTTTTGCTTGCCGTTTGCGCCGGCGTGCCTTATTTATCGTTCTGGTCGATATCACATCATTACTTCAAAGAGAATTACAAAACGTTTTTTTCATACTCTTTTTTGTACCCATAGAGTACTTAACGGTGTGATTTTTGATTCCTTGTACAAGGCCATTATGGCCTCCGTTTTGCTTGCCGTTTGCGGCGGCGTGCCTTATTTATCGTTCTGGTCGATATCACATCAGTACTTCAAAGAGAATTACAAACATTTTTTTTCGTACTCTTTTTTGTACCCATAGAGTACTTCACGGTGTGAATTTTGATACCTTGTACAAGGCCATTCTGGCCTCCGTTTTGCTTGTCGTTTGCGCCGGCGTGCCTTATTTATCGTTCTGGTCGATATCACATCAGTACTTCAAAGAGAATTACAAATGTTTTTTTTCGTACTTTTTTTCGTACCCATAGAGTACTTAACTGTGTGATTTTTGATTCCTTGTACAAGGCCATTCTGGCCAATTACAAACGTTTTTTTTCGTACTCTTTTTTGTCCCATAGAGTACTTAACGATGTGATTTTTGATACCATGTACAAGGCCATTCTGGCCTCCGTTTTGCTTGCCGTTTGCGCCGGCGTGCCTTATTTATCGTTCTGGTCGATATCACATCAGTACTTCAAAGAGAATTACAAACGATTTTTTTCGTACTTTTTTTCGTACCCATAGACTACTTAACGGTGTGATTTTTGATTCCTTGTACAAGGCCATTCTGGCCTCCGTTTTGCTTGACGTTTGCGCCGGCGTGCCTTATTTATCATTTTGGTCGATATCACATCAGTACTTCAAAGAGAATTACAAAAGATTTTTTCATACTTATTTTTGTACCCATAGAGTACTTAACGGTGTGATTCTGGCCTCCGTTTTGCTTGCCGTTTGCGCCGGCGTGCCTTATTTATCGTTCTGGTCGATATCACATCAGTACTTCAAAGAGAATTACAAACGTTTTTTTCGTACTTTTTTTGTACCCATAGAGTACTTAACGGTGTGAATTTTGATACCTTGTACAAGGCCATTCTGGCCTCCGTTTTGCTTGTCGTTTGCGCCGGCATGCCTTATTTATCGTTCTGGTCGATATCACATCAGTACTTCAAAGAGAATTACAAACGTTTTTTTCATACTTATTTTTGTACCCATAGAGTACTTAACGTTGTGATTCCGGCCTCCGTTTTGCTTGCCGTTTGCGCCGGCGTGCCTTATTTATCGTTCTGGTCGATATCACATTAGTACTTCAAAGAGAATTACAAAATTTTTTTTGTACTCTTTTTTGTACCCATAGACTACTTAACGGTGTGATTTTTGATTCCTTGTACAAGGCCATTATGGCCTCCGTTTTGCTTGCCGTTTGCGCCGGCGTGCCTTATTTATCGTTCTGGTCGATATCACATCATTACTTCAAAGAGAATTACAAACGTTTTTTTTCGTACTTATTTTTGTACCCATAGAGTACTTAACGGTGTGATTCTGGCCTCCGTTTTGCTTGCCGTTTGCGCCGGCGTGCCTTATTTATCGTTCTGGTCGATATCACGTCAGTACTTCAATGAGAATTACAAATGTTTTTTTTCATAATTTTTTTGTACCCATAGAGTACTTAACGGTGTGATTTTTGATACATTGTACAAGGCCATTCTGTCCTCCGTTTTTCTTGCTGTTTGCGCCGGCGTGCCTTATTTATCGTTCGGTCGATATCACATCGTACTTCAAAGAGAATTACAAACTTTTTTTTTCATACTTTTTTTCGTACCCATAGAGTACTTAACTGTGTCATTTTTTGATTCCTTGTACAAGGCCTTTCTGGCCACCGTTTTGCTTGCCGTTTGCGCCGGCGTGTCTTATTTATCGTTCGGTCGATATCACATCGTACTTCAAAGAGAATTACAAACGTTTTTTTTCGTACTTTTTTTGTACCCATAGAGTACTTAACGGTGTGATTTTTGATACCTTTGTACAAGGCCATTCTGGCCTCCGTTTTGCTTGCCGTTTGCGCCGGCGTGCCTTATTTATCGTTCGGTCGATATCACATCAGTACTTCAAAGAGAATTACAAACGTTTTTTTTCATAACTTTTTTTGTACCCATAGAGTACTTAACGGTGTGAATTTTGATACCTTGTACAAGGCCATTTTGGCCTCCGTTTTGCTTGCCGTTTGCGCCGGCGTGCCTTATTTATCGTTCTGGTCGATATCACATCAATACTTCAAAGAGAATTACAAACGATTTTTTTCGTACTTTTTTTCGTACCCATAGAGTACTTAACTGTGTGATTTTTGATTCCTTGTACAAGGCCATTCTGGCCAATTACAAACGTTTTTTTTCGTACTCTTTTTCGTACCCATAGAGTACTTAACGATGTGATTTTTGATTCCTTGTACAAGGCCATTCTGGCCTCCGTTTTGCTTGCCGTTTGCGCCGGCGTGCCTTATTTATCGTTCTGGTCGATATCACAACATTACTTCAAAGAGAATTACGAACGTTTTTTTTTCGTACTTATTTTTGTACCCATAGAGTACTTAACGTGTGATTTTTGATTCCTTGTACAAGGCCATTCTCGGCCTCCGTTTTGCTTGCCGTTTGCGCCGGCGTGCCTTATTTATCGTTCGGTCGATATCACATCGTACTTCAAAGAGAATTACAAACGTTTTTTTTCGTACTTATTTTTGTACCCATAGAGTACTTAACGTGTGATTTTTGATACCTTGTACAAGGCCATTCTGGCCTCCGTTTTGCTTGCCGTTTGCGCCGGCGTGCCTTATTTATCGTTCTGGTCGATATCACATCAGTACTTCAAAGAGAATTACAAACGTTTTTTTTCGTACTTATTTTTGTACCCATAGAGTACTTACTGGTGTGATTCTGGCCTCCGTTTTGCTTGCCGTTTGCGCCGGCGTGCCTTATTTATCGTTCTGGTCGATATCACATCAGTACTTCAAAGAGAATTACAAACGTTTTTTTTTCGTACTTTTTTTGTACCCATAGAGTACTTAACGGTGTGAATTTTGATACCTTGTACAAGGCCATTCTGGCCTCCGTTTTGCTTGCCGTTTGCGCCGGCATGCCTTATTTATCGTTCTTGTCGATATCACATAAGTACTTCAAAGAGAATTACAAACGTTTTTTTCATACTTATTTTTGTACCCATAGAGTACTTAGTACTTAATTTGTGATTCTTGTACGGCCTCCGTTTTGCTTGCCGTTTGCGCCGGCGTGCCTTATTTATCGTTCTGGTCGATATCACATCAGTACTTCAAAGAGAATTACAAACGTTTTTTTTCGTAACTTTTTTTGTACCCATAGAGTACTTAACGGTGTGAATTTTGATACCTTGTACAAGGCCATTCTGGCCTCCGTTTTGCTTGCCGTTTGCGCCGGCGTGCCTTATTTATCGTTCTGGTCGATATCACATCAGTACTTCAAAGAGAATTACAAACTTTTTTTTTCGTACTTTTTTTCGTACCCATAGAGTACTTAACTGTGTGATTTTTGATTCCTTGTACAAGGCCATTCTGGCCAATTACAAACGTTTTTTTCGTACTCTTTTTTGTACCCATAGAGTACTTAACGATGTGATTTTTGATTCCTTGTACAAGGCCATTCTGGCCTCCGTTTTGCTTGCCGTTTGCGCCGGCGTGCCTTATTTATCGTTCTGGTCGATATCACATCAGTACTTCAAAGAGAATTACAAACGTTTTTTTTCGTACTCTTTTTTGTACCCATAGAGTACTTAACGGTGTGATTTTTGATTCCTTGTACAAGGCCATTCGGCCTCCGTTTTGCTTGCCGTTTGCGCCGGCGTGCCTTATTTATCGTTCGGTCGATATCACATCGTACTTCAAAGAGAATTACAAACGTTTTTTTTCGTACTTTTTTTGTACCCATAGAGTACTTAACGTGTGATTTTTGATTCCTTGTACAAGGCCATTCTCGGCCTCCGTTTTGCTTGCCGTTTGCGCCGGCGTGCCTTATTTATCGTTCTGGTCGATATCACGTCAATACTTCAAAGAGAATTACAAACGTTTTTTTTCGTACTTTTTTTGTACCCATAGAGTACTTAACGGTGTGATTTTTGATACCTTGTACAAGGCCATTCTGGCCTCCGTTTTGCTTGCCGTTTGCGCCGGCGTGCCTTATTTATCGTTCTGGTCGATATCACATCGTACTTCAAAGAGAATTACAAACGTTTTTTTTCATACTTTTTTTGTACCCATAGAGTACTTAACGGTGTGATTTTTGATTCCTTGTACAAGGCCATTCGGCCTCCGTTTTGCTTGCCGTTTGCGCCGGCGTGCCTTATTTATCGTTCTGGTCGATATCACATCAGTACTTCAAAGAGAATTACAAACGTTTTTTTCGTACTTTTTTTTCGTACCCATATAGTACTTAACTGTGTGATTTTTGATTCCTTGTACAAGGCCATTCTGGCCTCCGTTTTGCTTGCCGTTTGCGCCGGCGTGCCTTATTTATCGTTCTGGTCGATATCACATCAGTACTTCAAAGAGAATTACAAACGTTTTTTTTTCGTACTCTTTTTTGTACCCATAGAGTACTTAACGGTGTGATTTTTGATTCCTTGTACAAGGCCATTCTGGCCTCCGTTTTGCTTGCCGTTTGCGCCGGCGTGCCTTATTTATCGTTCTGGTCGATATCACATCGTACTTCAAAGAGAATTACAAACGTTTTTTTTTCGTACTTTTTTTGTACCCATAGAGTACTTAACGGTGTGATTTTTGATTCCTTGTACAAGGCCATTTCGGCCTCCGTTTTGCTTGCCGTTTGCGCCGGCGTGCCTTATTTATCGTTCGGTCGATATCACATCGTACTTCAAAGAGAATTACAAACTTTTTTTTTTCGTACTTTTTTTGTACCCATAGAGTACTTAACGGTGTGATTTTTGATTCCTTGTACAAGGCCATTCGGCCTCCGTTTTGCTTGCCGTTTGCGCCGGCGTGCCTTATTTATCGTTCGGTCGATATCACATCGTACTTCAAAGAGAATTACAAACGTTTTTTTTTTTCGTACTTATTTTTGTACCCATAGAGTACTTAACGTGTGATTTTTGATTCCTTGTACAAGGGCCTCCGTTTTGCTTGCCGTTTGCGCCGGCGTGCCTTATTTATCGTTCGGTCGATATCACATCAAAGTACTTCAAAGAGAATTACAAACGATTTTTTTTTTTTCGTACTCTTTTTTGTACCCATAGAGTACTTAACGGTGTGATTTTTGATTCCTTGTACAAGGCCATTCTGGCCTCCGTTTTGCTTGCCGTTTGCGCCGGCGTGCCTTATTTATCGTTTTGGTCGATATCACATCAGTACTTCAAAGAGAATTACAAACGTTTTTTTTCATACTTATTTTTGTACCCATAGAGTACTTAACGGTGTGATTTTGGCCTCCGTTTTGCTTGCCGTTTGCGCCGGCGTGCCTTATTTATCGTTCTGGTCGATATCACATCAGTACTTCAAAGAGAATTACAAACGTTTTTTTTCGTAACTTTTTTTGTACCCATAGAGTACTTAACGGTGTGAATTTTGATACCTTGTACAAGGCCATTCTGGCCTCCGTTTTGCTTGCCGTTTGCGCCGGCGTGCCTTATTTATCGTTCTGGTCGATATCACATCAGTACTTCAAAGAGAATTACAAACGTTTTTTTCGTACTTTTTTCGTACCCATAAAGTACTTAAGTGTGTGATTTTTGATTCCTTGTACAAGGCCATTCTGGCCAATTACAAACGTTTTTTTCGTACTCTTTTTTTTGTACCCATAGAGTACTTAACGATGTGATTTTTGATTCCTTGTACAAGGCCATTCTGGCCTCCGTTTTGCTTGCCGTTTGCGCCGGCGTGCCTTATTTATCGTTCTGGTCGATATCACATCAGTACTTCAAAGAGAATTACAAACGTTTTTTTTCGTACTCTTTTTTGTACCCATAGACTACTTAACGGTGTGATTTTTGATTCCTTGTACAAGGCCATTCTGGCCTCTGTTTTGCTTGCCGTTTGCGCCGGCGTGCCTTATTTATCGTGTTGGTCGATATCACATCATTACTTCAAAGAGAATTACAAACGTTTTTTTCGTACTTATTTTTGTACCCATAGAGTACTTAACGGTGTGACGTGTACAAGGATTTCGGCCTCCGTTTTGCTTGCCGTTTGCGCCGGCGTGCCTTATTTATCGTTCGGTCGATATCACATCGTACTTCAAAGAGAATTACAAACGTTTTTTTTCGTACTTTTTTTGTACCCATAGAGTACTTAACGGTGTGATTTTTGATTCCTTGTACAAGGCCATTCGGCCTCCGTTTTGCTTGCCGTTTGCGCCGGCGTGCCTTATTTATCGTTCGGTCGATATCACATCGTACTTCAAAGAGAATTACAAACGTTTTTTTTCGTACTTTTTTTGTACCCATAGAGTACTTAACGGTGTGATTTTTGATTCCTTGTACAAGGCCATTCGGCCTCCGTTTTGCTTGCCGTTTGCGCCGGCGTGCCTTATTTATCGTTCGGTCGATATCACATCGTACTTCAAAGAGAATTACAAACGTTTTTTTTTTTCGTACTTTTTTTCGTACCCATAGAGTACTTAACGTGTGATTTTTGATTCCTTGTACAAGGCCATTCGGCCTCCGTTTTGCTTGCCGTTTGCGCCGGCGTGCCTTATTTATCGTTCGGTCGATATCACATCGGTACTTCAAAGAGAATTACAAACGTACTTTTTTTTTTTTTTTCGTATTTTTTTTTTCGTACCCATAGAGTACTTAACGGTGTGATTTTTGATTCCTTGTACAAGGCCATTCGGCCTCCGTTTTGCTTGCCGTTTGCGCCGGCGTGCCTTATTTATCGTTCGGTCGATATCACATCGTACTTCAAAGAGAATTACAAACGTTTTTTTTTCGTACTTTTTTTTGTACCCATAGAGTACTTAACGGTGTGATTTTTGATTCCTTGTACAAGGCCATTTTGGCCTCCGTTTTGCTTGCCGTTTGTGCCGGCGTGCCTTAATTATCGTTCGGTCGATATCACATCGTACTTCAAAGAGAATTTCAAACTTTTTTTTTCGTACTTTTTTTGTACCCATAGAGTACTTAACGGTGTGATTTTTGATTCCTTGTACAAGGCCATTCGGCCTCCGTTTTGCTTGCCGTTTGCGCCGGCGTGCCTTATTTATCGTTCGGTCGATATCACATCAGTACTTCAAAGAGAATTACAAACGTTTTTTTTCATACTTTTTTTGTACCCATAGAGTACTTAACGGTGTGATTTTTGATTCCTTGTACAAGGCCATTCCGGCCTCCGTTTTGCTTGCCGTTTGCGCCGGCGTGCCTTATTTATCGTTCTGGTCGATATCACATCATTACTTCAAAGAGAATTACAAACGTTTTTTTTCGTACTTTTTTTCGTACCCATAGAGTACTTAACTGTGTGATTTTTGATTCCTTGTACAAGGCCATTCTGGCCAATTACAACGTTTTTTTCGTACTCTTTTTTGTACCCATAGAGTACTTAACGATGTGATTTTTGATTCCTTGTACAAGGCCATTCTGGCATCCGTTTTGCTTGCCGTTTGCGCCGGCGTGCCTTATTTTTCGTTTTGGTCGATATCACATCAGTACTTCAAAGAGAATTACAAACGTTTTTTTTCGTACTTTTTTTGTACCCACAGAGTACTTAACGATGTGATTTTTGATTCCTTGTACAAGGCCATTCTGGCATCCGTTTTGCTTGCCGTTTGCGCCGGCGTGCCTTATTTTTCGTTTTGGTCGATATCACATCAGTACTTCTAAGAGAATTACAAACGTTTTTTTTTCGTACTTTTTTTGTACCCATAGAGTACTTAACGTGTGATTTTTGATTCCTTGTACAAGGCCATTCGGCCTCCGTTTTGCTTGCCGTTTGCGCCGGCGTGCCTTATTTATCGTTCGGTCGATATCACATCGTACTTCAAAGAGAATTACAAACGTTTTTTTTTTTTCGTACTTTTTTTGTACCCATAGAGTACTTAACGGTGTGATTTTTGATTCCTTGTACAAGGCCATTCGGCCTCCGTTTTGCTTGCCGTTTGCCCCGGCGTGCTTTAATTATCGTTCTGGTCGATACCACATTATTACTTCAAAGAGAATTACAAACTTTTTTTTTTTCGTACTTTTTTTGTACCCATAGAGTACTTAACAGTGTGATTTTTGATTCCTTGTACAAGGCCATTCTGGCCTCCGTTTTGCTTGCCGTTTGCGCCGGCGTGCCTTATTTATCGTTCGGTCGATATCACATCGTACTTCAAAGAGAATTACAAACGTTTTTTTTTGTACTTATTTTTGTACCCATAGAGTACTTAACGTGTGATTTTTGATTCCTTGTACAAGGCCATTCTTGCCTCCGTTTTGCTTGCCGTTTGCGCCGGCGTGCCTTATTTATCGTTCGGTCGATATCACATCGTACTTCAAAGAGAATTACAAACGTTTTTTTTCGTACTTTTTTTGTACCCATAGAGTACTTAACGGTGTGATTTTTGATTCCTTGTACAAGGCCATTCGGCCTCCGTTTTGCTTGCCGTTTGCGCCGGCGTGCCTTATTTATCGTTCGGTCGATATCACATCGTACTTCAAAGAGAATTACAAACGTTTTTTTTCGTACTTATTTTTGTACCCATAGTACTTAAGTACTTAACGGTGTGATTTCGGCCTCCGTTTTGCTTGCCGTTTGCGCCGGCATGCCTTATTTATCGTTCGGTCGATATCACATCGTACTTCAAAGAGAATTACAAACGTTTTTTTTCGTACTTTTTTTGTACCCATAGAGTACTTAACGGTGTGATTTTTGATTCCTTGTACAAGGCCATTCGGCCTCCGTTTTGCTTGCCGTTTGCGCCGGCGTGCCTTATTTATCGTTCGGTCGATATCACATCGTACTTCAAAGAGAATTACAAACGTTTTTTTTCGTACTTTTTTTCGTACCCATAGAGTACTTAATGTGTGATTTTTGATTCCTTGTACAAGGCCATTTCGGCCTCCGTTTTGCTTGCCGTTTGCGCCGTGCCTTATTTATCGTTCGGTCGATATCACATCATTACTTCAAAGAGAATTACAAACGTTTTTTTCGTACTTTTTTTCAAAGAGAATTACAAAACGTTTTTTTTCGTACTCTTTTTTGTACCCCATGAGTACTTAACGATGTGATTTTTGATTCCTTGTACAAGGCCATTCTGGCCTCCGTTTTGCTTGCCGTTTGCGCCGGCGTGCCTTATTTATCGTTCTGGTCGATATCACATCAGTACTTCAAAGAGAATTACAAACGTTTTTTTGTACCCATAGACTACTTAACGGTGTGATTTTTGATTCCTTGTACAAGGCCATTATGGCCTCCGTTTTGCTTGCCGTTTGCGCCGGTGTGCCTTATTTATCGTTCTGGTCGATATCACATCATTACTTCAAAGAGAATTACAAACGTTTTTTTCGTACTTTTTTTGTACCCATAGAGTACTTAACGGTGTGATTTTTGATTCCTTGTACAAGGCCATTCTGGCCTCCGTTTTGCTTGCCGTTTGCGCCGGCGTGCCTTATTTATCGTTCTGGTCGATATCACATCAGTACTTCAAAGAGAATTACAAACATTTTTTTTCGTAACTTTTTTGTACCCATAGAGTACTTAACGGTGTGAATTTTGATACCTTGTACAAGGCCATTCGGCCTCCGTTTTGCTTGTCGTTTGCGCCGGCGTGCCTTATTTATCGTTCGGTCGATATCACATCGTACTTCAAAGAGAATTACAAACGTTTTTTTTTTCGTACTTTTTTTGTACCCATAGAGTACTTAACGGTGTGATTTTTGATTCCTTGTACAAGGCCATTCGAGCCTCCGTTTTGCTTGCCGTTTGCGCCGGCGTGCCTTATTTATCGTTCGGTCGATATCACTTGTCAAGGCCATTTCAAAGAGAATTACAAACTTTTTTTTCGTACTCTTTTTTGTACCCATAGAGTACTTAACGATGTGATTTTTGATACCATGTACAAGGCCATTCTTGCCTCCGTTTTGCTTGCCGTTTGCGCCGGCGTGCCTTATTTATCGTTCTGGTCGATATCACGTCAGTACTTCAAAGAGAATTACAAACGTTTTTTTTCGTACTTTTTTTTGTACCCATAGAGTACTTAACGGTGTGATTTTTGATACCATTTACAAGGCCATTCTGGACTCCGTTTTGCTTGCCGTTTGCGCCGGCGTGCCTTATTTATCGTTCGGTCGATATCACATCGTACTTCAAAGAGAATTACAAACGTTTTTTTTCGTACTTTTTTTTGTACCCATAGAGTACTTAACGGTGTGATTTTTGATTCCTTGTACAAGGCCATTTCGGCCTCCGTTTTGCTTGCCGTTTGCGCCGGCGTGCCTTATTTATCGTTCGGTCGATATCACATCGTACTTCAAAGAGAATTACAAATGTTTTTTTCGTACTCTTTTTTGTACCCATAGAGTACTTAACGGTGTGATTTTTGATTCCTTGTACAAGGCCATTCGGGCTTCCGTTTTTCTTGCCGTTGGCGCCGGCATGCCTTATTTATTGTTCTGGTCTATATCACATCAGTACTTCAAAGAGAATTACAAACGTTTTTTTTTTCGTAACTTTTTTTGTACCCATAGAGTACTTAACGGTGTGAATTTTGATACCTTGTACAAGGCCATTCTGGCCTCCGTTTTGCTTGCCGTTTGTGCCGGCATGCCTTATTTATCGTTCGGTCGATATCACTTTCGGTACTTCAAAGTGAATTACAAACGTTTTTTTTTCGTTTTTTTTGTACCCATAGAGTACTTAACGTGTGATTTTTGATTCCTTGTACAAGGCCATTCTGGACTCCGTTTTGCTTGCCGTTTGCGCCGGCGTGCCTTATTTATCGTTCTGGTCGATATCACATCAGTACTTCAAAGAGAATTACAAACGTTTTTTTTGTACTCTTTTTTGTACCCATAGACTACTTAACGGTGTGATTTTTGATTCCTTGTACAAGGCCATTCTGGCCTCCGTTTTGCTTGCCGTTTGCGCCGGCGTGCCTTATTTATCGTTCTGGTCGATATCACATCATTACTTCAAAGAGAATTACAACATTTTTTTTTCGTACTTATTTTTGTACCCATAGAGTACTTAACGGTGAGATTCTGGCCTCCGTTTTGCTTGCCGTTTGCGCCGGCATGCCTTATTTATCGTTCGGTCGATATCACATCGCATACTTCAAAGAGAATTACAAACGTTTTTTTCATACTTTTTTTCGTACCCATAGAGTACTTAACGGTGTGATTTTTTGATTCCTTGTACAAGGCCATTCGGCCTCCGTTTGGCTTGCCGTTTGCGCCGGCGTGCCTTATTTATCGTTCGGTCGATATCACATCGTACTTCAAAGAGAATTACAAACGTTTTTTTCGTACTTTTTTCCGTACCCATAGAGTACTTAACGGTGTGATTTTTGATTCATTGTACAAGGCCATTTCGGCCTCCGTTTTGCTTGCCGTTTGCGCCGGCATGCCTTATTTATTTTTCGGTCGATATCACATCGTACTTCAAAGAGAATTACAAACGTTTTTTTCGTACTTTTTTTCGTACCTATATAGTACTTAACGTGTGATTTTTGATTCCTTGTACAAGGCCATTCGGCCTCCGTTTTGCTTGCCGTTTGCGCCGGGGTGCCTTATTTATCGTTCTGGTCGATATCACATCATTACTTCAAAGAGAATTACAAACGTTTTTTTTCGTACTCTTTTTTGTACCCATAGAGTACTTAACGGTGTGATTTTTGATTCTTTGTACAAGGCCATTCTGGCCTCCGTTTTGCTTGCCGTTTGCGCCGGCGTGCCTTATTTATCGTTCTGGTCGATATCACATTAGTACTTCAAAGAGAATTACAAACGTTTTTTTTCGTACTCTTTTTTGTACCCATAGAGTACTTAACGGTGTGATTTTTGATTCCTTGTACAAGGCCATTGTGGCCTCCGTTTTGCTTGCCGTTTGCGCCGGCGTGCCTTATTTATCGTTCTGGTCGATATCACATCAGTACTTCAAAGAGAATTACAAACAATTTTTTTTCGTACTTATTTTTGTACCCATAGAGTACTTAACGGTGTGATTCTGGCCTCCGTTTTGCTAGCCGTTTGTGCCGGCGTGCCTTATTTATCGTTCTGGTCGATATCTAATCAGTACTTCAAAGAGAATTACAAACTTTTTTTTTTCGTAACTTTTTTTGTACCAATAGAGTACTTAACGGTGTGAATTTTGATACCGTGTACAAGGACATTCTGGCCTCCGTTTTGCTTGCCGTTTACGCCGGCGTGCCTTATTTATCGTTCTGGTCGATATCACGTCAGAACTTCAAAGAGAATTACAAACGTTTTTTTTCGTACTTTTTTTGTACCCATAGAGTACTTAACGGTGTGATTTTTGATACCTTGTACAAGTCCATTCTGGCCTCCGTTTTGCTTGTCGTTTGTGCCGGCGTGCCTTAATGATCGTTCTGGTCGATATCACATCAGTACTTCAAAGAGAAATACAAAGGTTTTTTTTCGTACCCATAGAGTACTTAACTGTGTGATTTTTGATTCCTTGTACAAAGCCATTCTGGCCTCCGTTTTGCTTGCCGTTTGCGCCGTCGTGCCTGATTTATCATTATGGTCGATATCACATCAGTACTTCAAAGAGAATTACAAACGTTTATTTTCGTACTCTTTTTTGGTCCCATAGAGTACTTAACGGTGTGATTTTTGATTCCTTGTACAAGGCCATTCTGGCCTCCGTTTTGCTTGCCGTTTGCGCCGGCGTGCCTTATTTATCGTTTTGGTCGATATCACATCAGTACTTCAAAGAGAATTACAAACGTTTTTTTGTACTCTTTTTTGTACCCATAGAGTACTTAACGGTGTGATTTTTGATTCCTTGTACAAGGCCATTATGGCCTCCGTTTTGCTTGCCGTTTGCGCCGACGTGCCTTATTTATCGTTCTGGTCAATATCACATCAGTACTTCAAAGAGAATTACAAACGTTTTTTTTCGTACTCTTTTTTGTACCCATAGAGTACTTAACGGTGTGATTTTTGATTCTTTGTACAAGGCCATTCTGGCCTCCGTTTTGCTTGCCGTTTGCGCCGGCGTGCCTTATTTATCGTTCGGGTCGATATCACACTAGTACTTCAAAGTGAATTACAAACGTTTGTTTTCGTACTCTTTTTTGTACCCATAGAGTACTTAACGGTGTGATTTTTGATTCCTTGTACAAGGCCATTGTGGCCTCCGTTTTGCTTGCCGTTTGCGCCGGCGAGCCTTATTTATCGTTCTGGTCGATATCACATCAGTACTTCAAAGAGAATTACAAACACGTTTTTTCGTACTTATTTTTGTACCCATAGAGTACTTAACGGTGTGATTCTGGCCTCCGTTTTGCTAGCCGTTTGTGCCGGCGTGCCTTATTTATCGTTCTGGTCGATATCGAATCAGTACTTCAAAGAGAATTACAATCATTTTTTTTCGTAACTTTTTTTGTACCAATAGAGTACTTAACGGTGTGAATTTTGATACCTTTTACAAGGCCATTCAGGCCTCCGTTTTGCTTGCCATTTGCGCCGGCGTGCCTTATTTATCGTTCTGGTCGATATCACATCAGTACTTCAAAGAGAATTACAAACATTTTTTTCGTACTTTTTTTCGTACCCATAGAGTACTTAACGTGTGATTTTTGATTCCTTGTACAAGGCCATTCTGGCCTCCGTTTTGCTTGCCGTTTGCGCCGGCGTGCCTTATTTATCGTTCTTGTCGATATCACATCAGTACTTCAAAGAGAATTACAAATGTTTTTTTTCGTACTTTTTTTCGTACCCATAGAGTACTTAACTGTTTGATTTTTGATTCCTTGTACAAGGCCATTCAGGCCTCCGTTTTGCTTTCCGTTTGCGCCGGCGTGCCTTATTTATCTTCTGGTCGATACCACATCAGTACTTCAAAGAGAATTACAAATGTTTTTTTTCGTACTCTTTTTTGTACCCATAGAGTACTTAACGGTGTGATTTTTGATTCCTTGTACAAGGCCATTCTGGCCTCTGTTTTGCTTGCCGTTTACGCCGGCGTGCCTTATTTATCGTTCTGGTCGTTATCACATCAGTACTTCAAAGAGAATTACAAACATTTTTTTTCGTACTCTTTTTTTGTACCCATAGAGTACTTAACTGTGTGATTTTTGATTCCTTGTACAAGGCCATTCTGGCCTCCATTTTGTTGGCCGTTTGCGCCGGCGTGCCTTATTTATTGTTCTGGTCAATATCACATCAGTACTTCAAAGAGAACGTTTTTTTTTCGTACTTATTTTTGTACCCATAGAGTACTTAACGGTGTGATTCTGGCCTCCGTTTTGCTTGCCGTTTGCGCCGGCGTGCCTTATTTATCGTTCTGGTCGATATCACATCAGTACTTCAAAGAGAATTACAAACGTTTTTTTTTCGTACTCTTTTTTGTACCCATAGAGTACTTAACGGTGTGAATTTTGATTCCTTGTACAAGGCCATTCTGGCCTCCGTTTTGCTTGCCGTTTGCGCCGGCGTGCATTATTTATCGTTCTGGTCGATATCACGTCAGTACTTCAAAGAGAATTACAAACGTTTTTTTTCATACTTTTTTTTGTACCCATAGAGTACTTAACGGTGTGATTTTTGATACCGTGTACAAGGCCATTCTGGCCTCCGTTTTGCTTGCCGTTTACGCCGGCGTGCCTTATTTATCGTTCTGGTCGATATCACGTCAGAACTTCAAAGAGAATTACAAACGTTTTTTTTCGTACTTTTTTTGTACCCATAGAGTACTTAACGGTGTGATTTTTGATACCTTGTACAAGTCCATTCTGGCCTCCGTTTTGCTTGTCGTTTGTGCCGGCGTGCCTTAATGATCGTTCTGGTTGATATCACATCAGTACTTCAAAGAGAAATACAAAGGTTTTTTTTCGTACTTTTTTTCGTACCCATAGAGTACTTAACTGTGTGATTTTTGATTCCTTGTACAAAGCCATTCTGGCCTCCGTTTTGCTTGCCGTTTGCGCCGTCGTGCCTTATTTATCATTCTGGTCGATATCATATCAGTACTTCAAATAGAATTACAAATGTTTTTTTCATACTTATTTTTGTACCCATAGTACTAGTTCTTAACGGTGTGATTCTTGCCTCTGTTTTGCTTGCCGTTTGCGCGGGCGTGCCTTATTTATCGTTCTGGTCGATATCACATCATTACTTCAAAGAGAATTACAAACGTTTTTTTTCGTAACTTTTTTTGTACCCATAGAGTACTTAACGGTGTGAACTTTGATACCTTGTACAAGGCCATTCTAGCCTCCGTTTTGCTAGCGGTTTGCGCCGGCGTGCCTTATTTATCGTTCTGGTCGATATCACATCAGTACTTCAAAGTGAATTACAAACGTTTTTTTTGATACTTTTTTTTGTACCCATAGTGTACTTAACGGTGTGATTTTTGATACCTTGTACAAGGCCATTCTGGCCTCCGTTTTGCTTGCCGTTTGTGCCGGCGTGCCTTATTTATCGTTCTGGTCGATATCACATCAGTACTTCAAAGAGAATTACAAAGGTTTTTTTCATACCTATAGAGTACTTAACTGTGATTTTTGATTCCTTGTACAAAGGCCATTCGGGCCTCCATTTTGCTTGCCGTTTGCGCCGGCGTGCCTTATTTATCGTTTTGGTCGATATCACATCAGTACTTCAAAGATAATTGCAAACATTTTAGTTCGTACTTTTTTTCGTACCCATACAGTACTTAACTGTGTGATTTTGATTCCTTGTACAAGGCCATTCTGGCCTCCGTTTTGCTTGCCGTTTCCGCCGGCGTGACTTATTTATCGTTCTGGTCGATATCACATCGTACTTCAAAGAGAATTACAAACGTTTTTTTTTTTTTTTCGTACCCATAGAGTACTTAACGTGTGATTTTTGATTCCTTGTACAAGGCCATTCGGCTTCCGTTTTGCTTGCCTTTTGCGCCGGCGTGCCTTATTTATCGTTCGGTCGATATCACATCGTACTTCAAAGAGAATTACAAACGTTTTTTTTCGTACTCTTTTTTGTACCCATAGAGTACTTAACGGTGTGATTTTTGAATCCTTGTACAAGGCCTTTCTGGCCTCCGTTTTGCTTGCCGTTTGCGCCGGCGTGCCTTATTTATCATTCAGGTCGATATCACATCAGTACTTCAAAGAGAATTACAAACGTTTTTTTCGTACACTTTTTTGTACCCATAGAGTACTTAAAGGTGTGATTTTTGATTCCTTGTACAAGGCCATTCTGGCCTCCGTTTTGCTTGCCGTTTGCGCCGGCGTGCCTTATTTATCGTTCTGGTCGATATCACATCTGTACTTCAAAGTGAATTACAAACTTTTTTTTCTACTTTTTTTCGTACCCATAGAGTACTTAACTGTGTGATTTTTGATTCTTGTACAAGGCCATTCTGGCCTCCGTTTTGCTTGTGTTTGCGCCGGCATGCTTTATTTATCGTTCTGGTCGATATCACATCAGTACTTCAAAGAGAATTACAAACGTTTTTTTTCTTACTTTTTTTTGTACCCATAGAGTACTTAACTGTGTGCTTTTTGATTCCTTGTACAAGGCCATTCTGGCCTCCGTTTTGCTTGCCGTTTGCGCCGGCGTGCCTTATTTATCGTTCTGGTCGATATCACATCAGTACTTCAAAGAGAATTACAAACGTTTTTTTTTGTACTTATTTTTGTACCCATAGAGTACTTAACGGTGTGATTCTGGCCTCCGTTTTGCTTGCCGTTTGCGCCGGCGTGCCTTATTTATCGTTCTGGTCGATATCACATCAGTACTTCAAAGAGAATTACAAACGCTTTTTTTTTCGTACTCTTTTTTGTACCCATAGAGTACTTAACGGTGTGAATTTTGATTCCTTGTACAAGGCCATTCTGGCCTCCGTTTTGCTTGCCGTTTGCGCCGGCGTGCATTATTTATCGTTTGGGTCGATATCACGTCAGTACTTCAAAGAGAATTACAAACGTTTTTTTTCGTACTTTTTTTTGTACCCATAGAGTTCTTAACGGTGTGATTTTTGATACCTTGTACAAGGCCATTCTGGCCTCCGTTTTGCTTGCCGTTTACGCCGGCGTGCCTTATTTATCGTTCTGGTCGATATCACGTCAGTACTTCAAAGTGAATTACAAACGTTTTTTTTCATACTTTTTTTTGTACCCATAGTGTACTTAACGGTGTGATTTTTGATACCTTGTACAAGGCCATTCTGGCCTCCGTTTTGCTTGCCGTTTGCGCCGGCGTGCCTTATTTATCGTTCTGGTCGATATCACATCAGTACTTCAAAGAGAATTACAAAGGTTTTTTTCGTACCTATAGAGTACTTAACGGTGTGATTTTTGATTCCTTGTACAAAGGCCATTCGGGCCTCCGTTTTGCTTGCCGTTTGCGCCGGCGTGCCTTATTTATCGTTTTGGTCGATATCACATCAGTACTTCAAAGATAATTGCAAACATTTTTTTTCGTACTTTTTTTCGTACCCATAGAGTACTTAACTGTGTGATTTTGATTCCTTGTACAAGGCCATTCTGGCCTCCGTTTTGCTTGCCGTTTCCGCCGGCGTGACTTATTTATCGTTCTGGTCGAGATCACGTCAGTACTTCAAAGAGAATTACAAATTTTTTTTCGTACCCTTAGAGTACTTAACTGTGTGATTTTTGATTCCTTGTACAAGGCCATTCTGGCTTCCGTTTTGCTTGACTTTTGCGCCGGCGTGCCTTATTTATCGTTCAGGTCGATATCACATCAGTACTTCAAAGAGAATTACAAACGTTTTTTTGTCGTACTCTTTTTTATACCCATAGAGTACTTAACGGTGTGATTTTTGAATCCTTGTACAAGGCCTTTCGGCCTCCGTTTTGCTTGCCGTTTGCGCCGGCGTGCCTTATTTATCATTCAGGTCGATATCACATCAGTACTTCAAAGAGAATTACAAACGTTTTTTTCGTACACTTTTTTGTACCCATAGAGTACTTAAAGGTGTGATTTTTGATTCCTTGTACAAGGCCATTCTGGCCTCCGTTTTGCTTGCCGTTTGCGCCGGCGTGCCTTATTTATCGTTCTGGTCGATATCACATCTGTACTTCAAAGTGAATTACAAACTTTTTTTTCTACTTTTTTTCGTACCCATAGAGTACTTAACTGTGTGATTTTTGATTCTTGTACAAGGCCATTCGGCCTCCGTTTTGCTTGCCGTTTGCGCCGGCATGCTTTATTTATCGTTCGGTCGATATCACATCGTACTTCAAAGAGAATTACAAACGTTTTTTTTCTTACTTTTTTTTGTACCCATAGAGTACTTAACGTGTGATTTTTGATTCCTTGTACAAGGCCATTCTAGCCTCCGTTTTGTTGCCGTTTGCGCCGGCGTGCCTTATTTATCGTTCGGTCAATATCACATCGTACTTCAAAGAGAATTACAAACGTTTTTTTTTGTACTTACTTTTTTTGTACCCATAGAGTACTTAACGTGTGATTTTTGATTCCTTGTACAAGGCCATTCGGCCTCCGTTTTGCTTGCCGTTTGCGCCGGCGTGCCTTATTTATCGTTCGGTCGATATCACATCAGTACTTCAAAGAGAATTACAAACGTTTTTTTTTCGTACTCTTTTTTGTACCCATAGAGTACTTAACGGTGTGATTTTTGATTCCTTGTACAAGGCCATTCTGGCCTCCGTTTTGCTTGCCGTTTGCGCCGGCGTGCATTATTTATCGTTTGGGTCGATATCACATCAGTACTTCAAAGAGAATTACAAACGTTTTTTTTCGTACTTTTTTTGTACCCATAGAGTACTTAACGGTGTGATTTTTGATACCTTGTACAAGCCATTCTGGCCTCCGTTTTGCTTGCCGTTTGCGCCGGCGTGCCTTATTTATCGTTCTGGTCGATATCACATCGTACTTCAAAGAGAAATACAAAGGTTTTTTTTTCGTACTTTTTTCGTACCCATAGAGTACTTAACGTGTGATTTTTGATTCCTTGTACAAGGCCATTCGGCCTCCGTTTTGCTTGCCGTTTGCGCCGGCGTGCCTTATTTATCGTTCGGTCGATATCACATCGTACTTCAAAGAGAATTACAAATGTTTTTTTCATACTTATTTTTGTACCCATAGTACTATTTTTGATTCTCAAGTGTGATTCGGCCTCCGTTTTGCTTGCCGTTTGCGCCGGCGTGCCTTATTTATCGTTCGGTCGATATCACATCATTACTTCAAAGAGAATTACAAACGTTTTTTTTCGTACTTTTTTTTGTACCCATAGAGTACTTAACGGTGTGAATTTTGATACCTTGTACAAGGCCATTCTAGCCTCCGTTTTGCTTGCCGTTTGCGCCGGCGTGCCTTATTTATCGTTCTGGTCGATATCACATCAGTACTTCAAAGAGAATTACAAACATTTTTTTTCAAACTTTTTTTTGTACCCATAGAGTACTTAACGGTGTGATTTTTGATACCTTGTACAAGGCCATTCTGGCCTCCGTTTTGCTTGCCGTTTGTGACGGCGTGCCTTATTTATCGTTCGGTCGATATCACATCGTACTTCAAAGAGAATTACAAACGTTTTTTTTTCGTTTTTTTTGTACCCATAGAGTACTTAACGGTGTGATTTTTGATTTCTTGTACAAGGCCATTCGGGCCTCCGTTTTGCTTGCCGTTTGCGCCGGCGTGCCTTATTTATCGTTTTGGTCGATATCACATCAGTACTTCAAAGATAATTACAAACATTTTAGTTCGTACTTTTTTTCGTACCCATACAGTACTTAACTGTGTGATTTTGATTCCATGTACAAGGCCATTCTCGCCTCGTTTTGCTTGCCGTTTGCGCCGGCGTGCCTTATTTATCGTTCGGTCGATATCACGTCGTACTTCAAAGAGAATTACAAACGTTTTTTTTTCATACTTTTTTTGTACCCATAGAGTACTTAACGGTGTGATTTTTGATTCCTTGTACAAGGCCATTCGGCCTCCGTTTTGCTTGCCGTTTGCGCCGGCGTGCCTTATTTATCGTTCTGGTCGATATCACATCAGTACTTCAAAGAGAATTACAAACGTTTTTTTCGTACTCTTTTTTGTACCCATAGAGTACTTAACGGTGTGATTTTTGATTCCTTGTACAAGGCCTTTACGGCCACCGTTTTGCTTGCCGTTTGCGCCGGCGTGCCTTATTTATCATTCTGGTCGATATCACATCAGTACTTCAAAGAGAATTACAAACGTTTTTTTTCGTACTCTTTTTTGTACCCATAGAGTACTTAACGGTGTGATTTTTGATTCCTTGTACAAGGCCATTCGGCCTCCGTTTTGCTTGCCGTTTGCGCCGGCGTGCCTTATTTATCGTTCGGTCGATATCACATCGTACTTCAAAGAGAATTACAAACGTTTTTTTTGTACTTTTTTTTGTACCCATAGAGTACTTAACGTGTGATTTTTGATTCTTGTACAAGGCCATTCGGCCTCCGTTTTGCTTGCCATTTGCGCCGGCGTGCTTTATTTATCGTTCGGTCGATATCACATCGTACTTCAAAGAGAATTACAAACGTTTTTTTTCGTACTTTTTTTGTACCCATAGAGTACTTAACGGTGTGCTTTTTGATTCCTTGTACAAGGACATTCTGGCCTCCGTTTTGCTTGCCATTAGCGCCGGCGTGCCTTATTTATCGTTCTGGTCGATATCACGTCAGTACTTCAAAGAGAATTACAAACGTTTTTTCATACTTTTTTCGTACCCATAGAGTAATTAACTGTGTGATTTTTGATTCCTTGTACAAGGCCATTCTCGCCTCCGTTTTGTTGCCGTTTGCGCCGGCGTGCCTTATTTATCGTTTGGTCGATATCACATCGTACTTCAAAGAGAATTACAAACATTTTTTTTCGGTTTTTTTCGTACCCATAGAGTACTTAACGTGTGATTTTGATTCCTTGTACAAGGCCATTCGGCCTCCGTTTTGCTTGCCGTTTGCGCCGGCGTGCCTTATTTATCGTTTTGGTCGATATCACATCGTATTTCAAAGAGAATTACAAAAATTTTTTTTCGTACCCATAGAGTACTTAACTGTGTGATTTTTGATTCCTTGTACAAGGCCATTCTGGCCACCGTTTTGCTTGCCTTTTGCGCCGGCGTGCCTTATTTATCGTTCAGGTCGATATCACATCAGTACTTCAAAGAGAATTACAAACGTTTTTTTGTCGTACTCTTTTTTATACCCATAGAGTACTTAACAGTGTGATTTTTGAATCCTTGTAGAAGGCCTTTCTGGCCTCCGTTTTGCTTGCCGTTTGCACCGGCGTGCCTTATTTATCATTCAGGTCGATATCACATCAGTACTTCAAAGAGAATTACAAACGTTTTTTTTCGTACTCTTTTTTGTACCCATAGAGTACTTAAAGGTGTGATTTTTGATTCCTTGTACAAGGCCATTCTGGCCTCCGTTTTGCTTGCCGTTTGCGCCGGCGTGCCTTATTTATCGTTCTGGTCGATATCACATCTGTACTTCAAAGTGAATTACAAACTTTTTTTTCTACTTTTTTTCGTACCCATAGAGTACTTAACTGTGTGATTTTTGATTCTTGTACAAGGCCATTCTGGCCTCCGTTTTGCTTGCCGTTTGCGCCGGCATGCTTTATTTATCGTTCTGGTCGATATCACATCAGTACTTCAAAGAGAATTACATACGTTTTTTTTCATACTTTTTTTTGTACCCATAGAGTACTTAACTGTGTGATTTTTGATTCCTTGTACATGGCCATTCTGGCCTCCGTTTTGCTTGCCGTTAGCGCCGGCGTGCCTTATTTATCGTTCTGGTCGATATCACGTCAGTACTTCAAAGGGAATTACAAACGTTTTTTCGTACCCATAGAGTAATTAACTGTGTGATTTTTGATTCCTTGTACAAGACCATTCTGGCCTCCGTTTTGCTTGCCGTTTGCGCCGGCGTGCCTTATTTATCGTTCTGGTCGAGATCACATCAGTACTTCAAAGTGAATTACAAACGTTTTTTTTCGTACTTTTTTTTGTACCCATAGAGTACTTAACGGTGTGATTTTTGATACCTTGTACAAGGCCATTCTGGCCTCCGTTTTGCTTGCCGTTTGTGCCGGCGTGCATTATTTATCGTTCTGGTCGATATCACATCAGTACTTCAAAGAGAATTACAAAGGTTTTTTTCGTACCTATAGAGTACTTAACTGTGGGATTTTTGATTCCTTGTACAAGGCCATTATGGCCTCCGTTTTGCTTGCCGTTTGTGCCGGCGTGCCTTATTTATCGTTTTGGTCGATATCACACCGTACTTCAAAGATAATTACAAACGTTTTTTTCGTACCCATATAGTACTTAACTGTGTGATTTTGATTCTTTGTACAAGGCCATTCTGGCCTCCGTTTTGCTTGCCGTTTGCGCGTGTGTGCCTTATTTATCATTCTGGTTGAGATCACGTCAGTACTTCAAAGAGAATTACAAACGTTTTTTTTCGTACTTTTTCTCGTACCCATAGAGTACTTAACTGTGTGATTTTTGATTCCCTGTCTAAGGCCATTCTAGCCTCTGTTTTGCTTGCCGTTTGCGCCGGCGTGCCTAATTTATCGTTCTGGTCGATATCACATCAGTACTTCAAAGAGAATTACAAACGTTTTTTTTTCGTACTTTTTTTCGTACCCATAGAGTACTTAACTCGTGTGATTTTTGATTCCTTGTATAAGGCCATTCGGCCTCCGTTTTGCTTGCCGTTTGCGCCGGCGTGCCTTATTTATCGTTCTGGTCGATATCACATCAGTACTTCAAAGATAATTGCAAACATTTTTTTTCGTATTTTTTTTCGTACCCATAGAGTACTTAACTGTGTGATTTTGATTCCTTGTACAAGGCCATTCTGGCCTCCGTTTTGCTTGCCGTTTCCGCCGGCGTGCCTTATTTATCGTTTTGGTGGAGATCACGTCAGTATTTCAAAGAGAATTACAAATTTTTTTTCTTACCCATAGAGTACTTAACTGTGTGATTTTTGATTCCTTGTACAAGGCCATTCTGGCCTCCGTTTTGCTTCCCTTTTGCGCCGGCGTGGCTTATTTATCGTTCAGGTCGATATCACATCAGTACTTCAAAGAGAATTACAAACGTTTTTTTGTCGTACTCTTTTTTATACCCATAGAGTACTTAACAGTGTGATTTTTGAATCCTTGTAGAAGGCCTTTCTGGCCTCCGTTTTGCTTGCCGTTTGCGCCGGCGTGCCTTATTTATCATTCAGGTCGATATCACATCAGTACTTCAAAGAGAATTACAAACGTTTTTTTCGTACTCTTTTTTGTACCCATAGAGTACTTAAAGGTGTGATTTTTGATTCCTTGTACAAGGCCATTCTGGCCTCCGTTTTGCTTGCCGTTTGCGCCGGCGTGCCTTATTTATCGTTCTGGTCGATATCACATCTGTACTTCAAAGTGAATTACAAACTTTTTTTCTACTTTTTTTCGTACCCATAGAGTACTTAACTGTGTGATTTTTGATTCTTGTACAAGGCCATTCTGGCCTCCGTTTTGCTTGCCGTTTGCGCCGGCATGCTTTATTTATCGTTCGGTCGATATCACATCGTACTTCAAAGAGAATTACATACGTTTTTTTTTTCGTACTTTTTTTTGTACCCATAGAGTACTTAACTCGTGTGATTTTTGATTCCTTGTACATGGCCATTCGGCCTCCGTTTTGCTTGCCGTTAGCGCCGGCGTGCCTTATTTATCGTTCTGGTCGATATCACGTCAGTACTTCAAAGGGAATTACAAACGTTTTTTCGTACTTTTTTCGTACCCATAGAGTAATTAACTGTGTGATTTTTGATTCCTTGTACAAGACCATTCTGGCCTCCGTTTTGCTTGCCGTTTGCGCCGGCGTGCCTTATTTATCGTTCTGGTCGAAATCACATCAGTACTTCAAAGTGAATTACAAACGTTTTTTTTCGTACTTTTTTTTGTACCCATAGAGTACTTAACGGTGTGATTTTTGATACCTTGTACAAGGCCATTCTGGCCTCCGTTTTGCTTGCCGTTTGTGCCGGCGTGCATTATTTATCGTTCGGTCGATATCACATCGGTACTTCAAAAGAGAATTACAAAGGTTTTTTTCGTACCTATAGAGTACTTAACGTGGGATTTTTGATTCCTTGTACAAGGCCATTATGGCCTCCGTTTTGCTTGCCGTTTGTGCCGGCGTGCCTTATTTATCGTTTTGGTCGATATCACATCAGTACTTCAAATATAATTACAAACGTTTTTTCCGTACCCATAGAGTACTTAACTGTGTGATTTTGATTCTTTGTACAAGGCCATTCTGGCCTCCGTTTTGCTTGCCGTTTGCGCGTGTGTGCCTTATTTATCATTCTGGTTGAGATCACGTCAGTACTTCAAAGAGAATTACAAACGTTTTTTTTCGTACTTTTTCTCGTACCCATAGAGTACTTAACTGTGTGATTTTCGATTCCCTGTCTAAGGCCATTCTAGCCTCTGTTTTGCTTGCCGTTTGCGCCGGCGTGCCTAATTTGTCGTTCTGGTCGATATCACATCAGTACTTCAAAGAGAATTACAAACGTTTTTTTTCGTACTTTTTTTCGTACCCATAGAGTACTTAATCGTGTGATTTTTGATTCCTTGTACAAGGCCATTCGGCCTCCGTTTTGCTTGCCGTTTGCGCCGGCGTGCCTTATTTATCGTTCTGGTCGATATCACATCAGTAGTTCAAAGAGAATTACAAACGTTTTTTTTCGTACTCTGTTTTGTACCCATAGAGTACTTAACGTTGTGATTTTTGATTCCTTGTACAAGGCCTTTTTGGCCTCCGTTTTGCTTGCTTATTGCGCCGGCGTGCCTTATTTATCGTTTAGGTCGATATCACATCAGTACTTCAAAGAGAATTACAACGTTTTTTTTCGTACTCTTTTTTGTACCCATAGAATACTTAACGGTGTGATTTTTGATTCCTTGTACAAGGCCATTCTGGACTCCGTTTTGATTGCCGTTTGCGCCAGCGTACCTTATTTATCGTTCTGGTCGATATCACATCAGTACTTCAAAGAGAATTACAAACGTTTTTTTCGTACTTATTTTTGTACCCATAGAGTACTTAACGGTGTGATTCTGGCCTCCGTTTTGCTTGCCGTTTGCGCCGGCGTGCCTTATTTATCGTTCTGGTCGGTATCACATCAATACTTCAAAGAGAATTACAAAAGTTTTTTTTCATAACTTTTTTGGACCCATAGAGTACTTAACGGTGTGAATTTTGATTCCTTGTACAAGGCCATTCTGGCCTCCGTTTTGCTTGCCGTTTGCGCCGGCGTGCCTTATTTACCGTTCTGGTCGATATCACATCAGTACTTCAAAGAGAATTACAAACGTTTTTTTTTCGTACTCTTTTTTGTACCCATAGAGTACTTAACATTGTGATTTTTGATTCCTTGTACAAGGCCTTTTTGGCCTCCGTTTTGCTTGCCTATTGCGCCGGCGTGCCTTATTTATCGTTTAGGTCGATATCACATCAGTACTTCAAAGTGAATTACAAACGTTTTTTTTTGTACTTTTTTCGTACCCATTGAGTACTTAACTGTGTGATTTTTGATTCCTTGTACAAGGCCACTCTTGCCTCCATTTTGCTTGCCGTTTCCGCCGGCGTGCTTTATTTATTGTTCTGGTCGATATCACAACAGTACTTCAAAGAGAATTACAAACGTTTTTTCCTTACTTTTTTTGTACCCATAGAGTACTTAACAGTGTGATTTTTGATTCCTGGTACAAGGCCATTCTAGCCTCCGTTTTGCTTGCTGTTTGCGCCGGCGTGCCTTATTTATCATCTGGTCGATACCACATCCGTACTTCAAAGAGAATTACAAACATTTTTTTCCGTACTCTTTTTTGTACCCATAGAGTACTTAACTGTGTGATTTTTGATTCCTTGTACAAGGCCATTCTGGCAAATTACAAACGTTTTTTTCGTACTCTTTTGTGTACCCATCGAGTACTTAACGATGTGATTTTGATTCCTTGTACAAGGCCATTCTGGCCTCCATTTTGCTTGCCGTTTGTGCCGGCGTGCCTTATTTATCGTTCTGGTCGATATCACATCAGTACTTCAAAGAGAATTACAAACGTTTTTTTTGTACTCTTTTTTGTACCTATAGACTACTTAACGGTGTGATTTTTGATTCCTTGTACAAGGCCATTCTGGCCTCTGTTTTGCTTGCCGTTTGCGCCGGCGTGCCTTATTTAACGTTCTGGTCGATATCACATCATTACATCAAAAAGAATTACAAACGTTATTTTTGTACCCATAGAGTACTTAACGGTGAGATTCTGGCCTCCGTTTTGCTTGCCGTTTGCGCCGGCATGCCTTATTTATCGTTCTGGTCGATATCACGCCAATACTTCAAAGAGAATTACAAACGTTTTTTTCGTACTTTTTTTTGTACCCATAGAGTACTTAACGGTGTGATTTTTGATACCTTGTACAAGGCATTATGGCCACCGTTTTCCTTGCCGTTTGCGCCGCCGTGCCTTATTTATCGCTCTGGGCGATATCACATCAGTACTTCAAAGAGAATTACAAACGTTTTTTTTCATACTTTTTTTCGTACCCATAGAGTACTTTACTGTGTCATTTATTATTGCTTGTACAAGGCCATTCTGGCCTAAATTTGGCTTGCCGTTTGCGCCGGCGTGCCATATTTATCGTTCTGGTCGATATCACATCAGTACTTCAAAGAGAATTACAAACGTTTATTTCGTACTTTTTTTCGTACCCATAGAGTACTTAACTGTGTGATTTTTGATAAATTGTACAAGGCCATTGTGGCCTCTGTTTTGCTTGCCGTTTGCGCTGGCGTGCCTTATTTATCGTTCTGGTTGATATCACATCAGTACTTCAAAGAGAATTACAAACGTTTTTTTTTCGTACTTTTTTTCGTACCCATAGAGTACTGAACTGTGTGATTTTTGATTCCTTGTACAAGGCCATTCTGGCCTCTGTTTTGCTTGCCGTTTGCGCCGGCATGCCTTATTTATAATTATAGTCGATATCACATCAGTACTTCAAAGAGAATTACAAACGTTTTTTTTTCGTACTTATTTTTGTACCCATAGAATACTTAACGGTGAGATTCCGGCCTCCGTTTTGCTTGCCGTTTGCGCCCGCGTGCCTTATTTATCGTTCTGGTCGATATCACATCATTACTTCAAAGAGAATTACAAACGTTTTTTTTCGTACTTATTTTTGTACCCATAGAGTACTTAACGGTGAGATTCTGGCCTCCGTTTTGCTTGCCGTTTGCGCCGGCATCCCTTATTTATCATTCTGGTCGATATCACGTCAATACTTCAAAGAGAATTACAAACGTTTTTTTCGTACTTTTTTTGTACCCATAGAGTACTTAACGGTGTGATTTTTGATACCTTGTACAAGGCATTCTGGCCACCATTTTGCTTGCCGTTTGCGCCGGCGTGCCTTATTTATCGTTCTGGTCGATATCACATCAGCACTTCAAAGAGAATTACAAACGTTTTTTTTCATACTTTTTTTCGTACCCAAAGAGTACTTTACTGTGTCATTTTTTATTCCTTGTACAAGGCCATTCTGGCCACCGTTTGGCTTGCCGTTTGCGCCGGCGTGCCTTATTTATCGTTCTGGTCGATATCATATCAGTACTTCAAAGAGAATTACAAACGTTTTTTTCATACTTTTTTTCATACCCATAGAGTACTTAACTGTGTGATTTTTCATTCATTGTACAAGGCCATTCTGGCCTCTGTTTTGCTTGCCGTTTGCACTGGCGTGCGTTATTTATCATTCTGGTCGATATCACATCAGTACTTCAAAGAGAATTACAAACGGTTTTTTTCGTACTTTTTTTCGTACCTATATAGTACTTAACTGTGTGATTTTTGATTCCTTGTACAAGGCCATTCTGGCCTCGTTTTGCTTGCCGTTTGCGCCGGCATGCCTTATTTATCTTTCTGGTCGATATCACATCATTACTTCAAAGAGAATTACAAACGTTTTTTTCATACACTTTTTTGTACCCATAGAGTTCTTAACGGTGTGATTTTTTATTCCTTCTACAAGGCCATTCTGGCCTCCGTTTTGCTTGCCGTTTACGCCGGCGTGCCTTATTTATCGTTCTGGTCGATATCACATCAGGTCTTCAAAGAGAATTACAAACGTTTTTTTTCGTACTCTTTTTTGTACCCATAGAGTACTTAACGGTGTGATTTTTGATTCCTTGTACAAGGCCATTCTGGGCTCCGTTTTGCTTGCCGTTTGTGCCGGCGTGCCTTATTTATCGTTCTGGTCGATATCACATCAGTACTTCAAAGAGAATTACAAACGTTTTTTTCATACTCTTTTTTGTACCCACAGAGTACTTAACGGTGTGATTTTTGATTCCTAGTACAAGGCCATTGTGGCCTCCGTTTTGCTTGCCGTTTGCGCCGGCAAGCCTTATTTATCGTTCTGGTCGATATCACATCAGTACTTCAAAGAGAATTACAAACGTTTTTTTTCATACTTTTTTTCGTACCCATTGAGTACTTTACTGTGTCAATTTTTATTCCTTGTACAAGGCCATTCTGGCCTCCGTTTGGCTTGCCGTTTGCGCCGGCGTGCCTTATTTATCGTTCTGGTCGATATCACATCAGTACTTCAAAGAGAATTACAAACGTTTTTTTCGTACTTTTTTTCGTACCCATAGAGTACTTAATTGTGTGATTTTTGATTCATTGTACAAGGTCATCGTGGCCTCTGTTTTGCTTGCCGTTTGCACTGGAGTGCCTTATTTATCGTTTTGGATGATATCACATCAGTACTTCAAAGAGAATTACAAACGTTTTTTTTTCGTACTTTTTTCGTACCCATAGAGTACTGAACTGTGTGATTTTTGATTCCTTGTACAAGGCCATTCTGGCCTCTGTTTTGCTTGCCGTTTGCGCCGGCATGCCTTATTTATCATTCTGGTCGATATCACATCAGTATTTCAAAGAGAATTACAAACATTTTTTTTCGTTCTTTTTTTCGTACCCATTGTGTACTCAACTGTGTGATTTTTGATTCCTTGTACAAGACCATTCTGGCTTCCGTTTTGCTTGCCGTTGGCCCCGGCGTGCCTTATTTATCGTTCTAGTCGATATCACATCTGTACTTCAAAGAGAATTACAAACGTTTTTTTTCGTACTTATTTTTGTACCCATAGAGTACTCAACGGTGAGATTCTGGCCTCCGTTTTGCTTGCCGTTGGCCCCGGCGTGCCTTATTTATCGTTCTGGCCGATATCACATCATTACTTCAAAGAGAATTACAAACGTTTTTTTTCGTACTTATTTTTGTACCCATAGAGTACTTAACGGTGAGATTCTGGCCTCCGTTTTGCTTGCCATTTGCGCCGGCATGCCTTATTTTTCGTTCTGGTCGATATCACGTCAATACTTCAAAGAGAATTACAAACGTTTTTTTCGTACTTTTTTTGTACCGATAGAGTACTTAACGGTGTGATTTTTGATACCTTGTACAAGGCATTCTGGCCACCGTTTTGCTTGCCGTTTGCGCCGACGTACCTTATTTATCGTTCTGGTCGATATCATATCAGTACTTCAAAGAGAATTACAAACGTTTTTTTTCATACTTTTTTTCGTACCCATAGAGTACTTTACTGTGTCATTTTTTATTCCTTGTACAAGGCCATTCTGGCCACCGTTTGGCTTGCCGTTTGCGCCGGCGTGCCTTGTTTATCGTTCTGGTCGATATCACATCAGTACTTCAAAAAGAATTACAAACGTTTTTTTCGTACTTTTTGTCGTACCCATAGAGTACTTAATTGTGTGATTTTTGATTCATTGTACAAGTCCATTCTGGCCTCTGTTTTGCTTGCCGTTTGCACTGGCGTGCCTTATTTATCGTTCTGGTCGATATCACATCATTACTTCAAAGAGAATTACAAACGTTTTTTTCATACTCTTTTTTGTACCCATAGAGTACTTAACTGTATGATTTTTGATTCCTGTACAAGGCCATTCTGGCCTCCGTTTTGCTTGCCGTTTGCGCCGGCGTGCCTTATTTATCGTTCTGGTCGATATCACATCAGTACTTCAAAGAGAATTACAAATATTTTTTTTTCGTACTCTTTTTTTTACCCATAGAGTACTTAACGGTGTGATTTTTGATTCCTTCTACAAGGCCATTATGGCCTCCGTTTTGCTTGCCGTTTACGCCGGCGTGCCTTATTTATCGTTCTGGTCGATATCACATCAGTACTTCAAAGAGAATTACAAACGTTTTTTTTCGTACTCTTTTTTGTACCCATAGAGTACTTAACGGTGTGATTTTTGATTCCTTGTACAAGGCCATTCTGGCCTCCGTTTTGCATGCCGTTTGTGCCGGCGTGCCTTAGTTATCGTTGTGGTCGATATCACATCAGTACTTCAAAGAGAATTACAAACGTTTTTTTTTCATACTCTTTTTTGTACCCATAGAGTACTTAAGGGTGTGATTTTTGATTCCTAGTACAAGGCCATTGTGGCCTCCGTTTTGCTTGCCGTTTGCGCCGGCGAGCCTTATTTATCATTCTGGTCGATATCACATCAGTACTTCAAAGAGAATTACAAACATTTTTTTTCGTACTTATTTTTGTACCCATAGAGTACCTTACGGTGTGATTCTGGCTTCCGTTTTGCTAGACATTTGTGCCGGCGTGCCTTATTTATCGTTCTGGTCGATATCACATCAGTAATTCAAAGAGAATTACAAACATTTTTTTTCGTAACTTTTTTTGTACCCATAGAGTACTTAACGGTGTGAATTTTGATACCTTTGACAAGGCTATTCTGGCCTCCGTTTTGCTTGCCGTTTGCGTCGGCGTGCCTTATTTATCGTTCTGGTCGATATCACATCAGTACTTCAAAGAGAATTACAAATGTTTTTTTTGTACTTTTTTTTCGTACCCATAGAGTTTTAACTATTTGATTTTTGATTGGGTACAAGGCCATTCTGGCCTCCGTTTTGCTTGCCGTATGCGCCGGCGTTCCTTATTTATCTTCTGGTCGATACCACATCAGTACTTCAAAGAGAATTACAAAAGTTTTTTTCGTACTCTTTTTTGTACCCATAGAGTACTTAACAGTGTGATTTTTGATTCCTTGTACAAGGCCATTCTGACCTCCGTTTTCCTTGCCGTTTGCGCCGGCGTGCCTTATGTATCGTTCTGGTCGATACCACATCAGTACTTCAAAGAGAATTACAAACGTTTTTTTCGTACTCTTTTTTGTACCCATAGAGTACTTAACAGTGTGATTTTTGATTCCTTGTACAAGGCCATTCTGACCTCCGTTTTCCTTGCCGTTTGCGCCGGCGTGCCTTATTTATCGTTCTGGTCGATATCACATCAGTACTTCAAAGAGAATTACAAACGTTTTTTTTCATACTTTTTTTCGTACCCATAGAGTACTTTACTGTGTCATTTTTTATTCCTTGTACAAGGCCATTCTGGCTTCCGTTTGGCTTGCCGTTTGCGCCGGCGTGCCTTATTTATCGTTCTGGTCGATATCACATCAGTACTTCCAAGAGAATTACAAACGTTTTTTTCATACTTTTTTTCGTACCCATAGAGTACTTAACTGTGTGATTTTTGATTCATTGTACAAGGCCATTGTGGCCTCTGTTTTGCTTACCGTTTGCCCTAGCGTGCCTTATTTATCGTTCTGGTCGATATCACATCAGTACTTCAAAGAGAATAACAAACCTTTTTTTCGTTATTTTTTTCGTACCCATAGAGTACTCAGCTGTGTGATTTTTGATTCCTTGTACAAGGCCATTCTGGCTTCCGTTTTGCTTGCCGTTGGCCCCGGCGTGCCTTATTTATCGTTCTAGTCGACATCACATCAGTACTTCAATGAGAATTACAAACGTTTTTTTTTGTACTTATTTTTGTACCCATAGAGTACTTAACGGTGAGATTCTGGCCTCCGTTTTGCTTGCCGTTTGCGCCGGCGTGCCTTATTTATCGTTCTGGTCGATATCACATCATTACTTCAAAGAGAATTACAAACGTTTTTTTCGTACTTATTTTTGTACACATAGAGTACTTAACGGTGAGATTCTGGCCTCCGTTTTGCTTGCCGTTTGCACCTGCATGCCTTATTTATCGTTCTGGTCGATATCACGTCAATACTTCAAAGAGAATTACAAATGTTTTTTTCGTACTTTTTTTGTACCCATAGAGTACTTAACGGTGTGATTTTTGATACCTTGTACAAGGCATTCTGGCCACCGTTTTGCTTGCCGTTTGCGCCGGCGTCCCTTATTTATCGTTCTAGTCGATATCACATCAGTACTTCAAAGAGAATTACAAACGTTTTTTTCATACTTTTTTTCGTACCCATAGAGTACTTTACTGTGTCATTTTTTATTCCTTGTACAAGGCCATTCTGGCCACCGTTTGGCTTGCCGTTTGCGCCGGCGTGCCTTATTTATCGTTCTGGTCGATATCACATCAGTACTTCAGAGAGAATTACAAACGTTTTTTTCGTACTTTTTTTCGTACCCATAGAGTACTTAACTGTGTGATTTATGATTCATTGTACAAGGCCATTCTGGCCTCTATTTTGCTTCCCGTTTGCACTGGCGTGCCTTATTTATTGTTCTGGTCGATATCACATCAGTACTTCAAAGAGAATTACAAACGTTTTTTTTCGTACTTTTTTTCGTACGCATATAGTACTTAACTGTGTGATTTTTGATTCCTTGTACAAGGCCATTCGGCCTCTGTTTTTCTTGCCGTTTGCGCCGGCGTGCCTTATTTATCGTTCTGGTCGATATCACATCATTACTTCAAAGAGAATTACAAACGTTTTTTTCATACTCTTTTTTGTACCCATAGAGTACTTAACTGTATGATTTTTGATTCCTTGTACAAGGCCATTCTGGCCTCCGTTTTGCTTGCCGTTTGCGCCGGCGTGCCTTATTTATCGTTCTGGTCGATATCACATCAGTATTTCAAAGAGAATTACAAACGTTTTTTTTCATACTCTTTTTTGTACCCATAGAGTACTTAACGGTGTGATTTTTGATTCCTTCTACAAGGCCATTCTGGCCACCGTTTTGCTTGCCGTTTACGCCGGTGTGCCTTATATATCGTTCTGGTCGATATCACCTCAGTACTTCAAAGAGAATTACAAACATTTTTTTTCGTACTCTTTTTTGTACCCATAGAGTACTTAACGGTGTGATTTTTGATTCCTTGTACAAGGCCATTCTGGCCTCCGTTTTGCTTGCTGTTTGTGCCGGCGTGCCTTATTTATCGTTCTGGTCGATATCACATCAGTACTTCAAAGAGAATTACAAACGTGTTTTTTCATACTCTTTTTTGTACCCATAGAGTACTTAACGGTGTGATTTTTGATTCCTAGTACAAGGCCATTGTGGCCTCCGTTTTGCTTGCCGTTTGCGCCGGCGAGCCTTATTTATCGTTCTGGTCGATATCATATCAGTACTTCAAAGAGATTTACAAACATTTTTTTTGTACTTATTTTTGTACCCATAGAGTACCTAACGGTGTGATTCTGGCCTCCGTTTTGCTTGACGTTTGTGCCGGCGTGCCTTATTTATCATTCTGGTCGATATCACATCAGTACTTCAAAGAGAATTACATAAATTTTTTTTCGTAACTTTTTTTTGTACCCATATAGTACTTAACGGTGTGAATTTTGATACCTTTTACAAGGCCATTCTGGCCTCCGTTTTGCTTGCCGTTTGCGTCGGCGTGCCTTATTTATCGTTCTGGTCGATATCACATCAGTACTTCAAAGAGAATTACAAATGTTTTTTTCGTACTTTTTTTCGTACCCATAGAGTTTTAACTATTTGATTTTTGATTCCTTGTACAAGGCCATTCTGGCCTCCGTTTTGCTTGCCGTATGCGCCGGCGTGCCTTATTTATCTTCTTCTCGATACCACATCAGTACTTCAAAGAGAATTACCAATGTTTTTTTTCGTACTCTTTTTTCTACCCATAGAGTACTTAACAGTGTGATTTTTGATTCCTTGTACAAGGCCATTCTGACCTCCGTTTTGCTTGCCGTTTGCGCCGGCGTGCCTTATTTATCGTTCTGGTCGTTATCACATCAGTACTTCAATGAGAATTACAAACTTTATTTTTCGTACTCTTTTTTGTACCCATAGAGTACTTAACGGTGTGATTTTTGATTCCTTGTACAAGGCCAATCTGGCCTCCGTTTTGTTGGCCGTTTGCGCCGGCGTGCCTTATTTATCGTTCTGGTCGATATAACATCAGTACTTCAAAGAGAACTTTTTTTTTTGTACTTATTTTTGTACCCATAGAGTACTTTACGGTGTGATTCTGACCTCCGTTTTGCTTGCCGTTTGCGCCGGCGTGCCTTATTTATCGTTCTGGTCGATATCACATCAGTACTTCAAAGAGAATTACAAACGTTTTTTTTTCGTACTCTTATTTGTACCCATAGAGTACTTAACGATGTGAATTTTGATTCCTTGTACAAGGCCATTCTGGCCTACGTTTTGCTTGCCGTTTGCGCCGGCGTGCCTTATTTATCGCTCTGGTCGATATCACGTCAGTACTTCAAAGAGAATTACAAACGTTTTTTTTTCGTACTTTTTTTTGTACCCATAGAGTACTTAAAGGTGTGATTTTTGATACCGTGTACAAGGCCATTCTGGCCTCCGTTTTGCTTGCCGTTTACGCAGGCGTGCCTTATTTATCGTTCTGGTCGATATCACATCCGTACTTCAAAGAGAATTACAAACGTTTTTTTCGTACTTTTTTTGTACCCATAGAGTACTTAACGGTGTGATTTTTGAAACCCTGTACAAGGCCATTCTGGCCTCCGTTTTGCTTGCCGTTTGTGCCGGCGTGCCTTATTGATCGTTCTGGTCGATATCACATCAGTACTTCAAAGAGAAGTACGAACGTTTTTTTTTTCGTACTTATTTTTGTACCCGTAGAGTACTTAACGGTGTGATTCTGGCCTCCGTTTTGCTTGCCGTTTGTGCCGGCATGCCTTATTTATCGTTCTGGTCGATATCACATCAGTACTTCAAGGAGAATTACAAAAGTTTTTTTTTGTACTTTTTTTCGTACCCATAGAGCACTGAATTGTGTGATTTTTGATTCCTTGTACAATTCCATTATGGCCTCTGTTTTGCTTGCCGTTTGCGCCGGCGTGCCTTATTTATCGTTCTGGTCGATATCACATTAGTACTTCAAAGAGAATTACAAACCTTTTTTTTGTACTTTTTTTCGTACTCATAGAGTACTTAACTGTGTGATTTTTGATTCCTTATACAAGGCCATTCTGGCTTCTGTTTTGCTTGCCGTTTGCGCCGGCGTGACTTATTTATCGTTCTGGTCGATATCACATCATTACTTCAAAGAGAATTACAAACGTTTTTTTCGTACTATTTTTTGTACCCATAGAGTACTTAACGGTGTGATTTTTGATTCCTTGTACAAGGCCATTCTGGCCTCCGTTTTGCTTGCCGTTTGCGCCGGCGTGCATTATTTATCGTTCTGGTCGATATCACATCAGTACTTCAAAGAGAATTACAAACATTTTTTTTCGTACTCTTTTTTGTACCCATAGAGTACTTCACGGTGTGAATTTTGATACCTTGTACAAGGCCATTCTGGCCTCCGTTTTGCTTATCGTTTGCGCCGCCGTGCCTTATTTATCGTTCTGGTCGATATCACATCAGTACTTCAAAGAGAATTACAAATGCTTTTTTTCGTACCCATAGAGTACTTAACTGTGTGATTTTTGATTCCATTTAAAAGGCCATTCTGGCCAATTACAAACCATTTTTTTCGTACTCTTTTTTGTACCCATAGAGTACTTAATGATGTGATTTTTGATACCATGTACAAGGCCATTCTGGCCTCCGTTTTTCTTGCCGTTTGCGCCGGCATGCCTTATTTATCGTTCTGGTCGATATCACATCAGTACTTCAAAGAGAATTACAAACGTTTGTTTTCGTACTTTTTTCGTAATAGAGCGTGTGATTTTTGATTCCTTGTACAAGGCCATTTTGGCCTCCATTTTGCTTGCCGTTTGCTCCGGCGTGCCTTATTTATAGTACGGTTGAGATTCGTACTTCAAAGAGAATTACAAACGTTTTTTTTCGTACTTTTTTTCGTACCCATAGAGTACTTAACTGTGTGAATTTGGATTCCATGTACATGGCCATTCTGGCCTCCGTTTTGCTTGCCGTTTGCGCCGGCGTGCCTTATTTATGTTCTCGTCGATATCACATCAGTACTTCAAAGAGAATTACAAACGTTTCTTTTCGTACTTATTTTTGAACCCATATAGTACTTAACGGTGTGATTCTGGCCTCCGTTTTGCTTGCCGTTTGCGCCGGCGTGCATTATTTATCGTTCTGGTCGATATCACATCAGTACTTCAAAGTGAATTACAAACGTTTTTTTTCGTACTCTTTTTTGTACCCATAGAGTACTTAACGGTGTGATTTTTGATTCCTTCTACAAGGCTATTCTGGCCACCGTTTTGCTTGCCGTTTACGCCGGCGTGCCTTATTTATCGTTCTGGTCGATATCACATCAGTACTTCAAAGAGAATTACAAACAATTTTTTTCGTACTCTTTTTTGTACCCATAGAGTACTTAACGGTGTGATTTTTGATTCCTTGTACAAGGCCATTCTTGCCTCCGTTTTGCTTGCCGTTTGTGCCGGCGTGCCTTATTTATCGTTCTGGTCGATATCACATCAGTACTTCAAAGAGAATTACAAACGTGTTTTTTCATACTCTTTTTTGTACCCATAGAGTACTTAACGGTGTGATTTTTGATTCCTAGTACAAGGCCATTGTGGCCTCCGTTTTGCTTGCCGTTTGCGCCGGCGAGCCTTATTTATCGTTCTGGTCGATATCACATCAGTACTTCAAAGACAATTACAAACAATTTTTTTTGTACTTATTTTTGTACCCATAGAGTACCTAACGGTGTGATTCTGGCCTCCGTTTTGCTAGACGTTTGTGCCGGCGTGCCTTATTTATCGTTCGTAACTTTTTTTTGTACCCATAGAGTACTTAACGGTGTGAATTTTGATACCTTTTACAAGGCCATTCTGGCCTCCGTTTTGCTTGCCGTTTGCGTCAGCGAGCCTTATTTATCGTTCTGGTCGATATCACATCAGTACTTCAAAGAGAATTACAAATGTTTTTTTCGTACTTTTTTTCGTACCCATAGAGTTTTAACTATTTGATTTTTGATTCCTTGTACAAGGCCATTCTGGCCTCCGTTTTGCTTGCCGTATGCACCGGCGTGCCTTATTTATCTTCTGGTCGATACCACATCAGTACTTCAAAGAGAATTACAAATGTTTTTTTCGTACTCTTTTTTGTACCCATAGAGTACTTAACGGTGTGATTTTTGATTCCTTGTACAAGGCCATTCGACCTCCGTTTTGCTTGCCGTTTGCGCCGGCGTGCCTTATTTATCGTTCTGGTCGTTATCACATCAGTACTTCAAAGAGAATTACAAACGTTTTTTTTCGTACTCTTTTTTGTACCCATAGAGTACTTAACGGTGTGATTTTTGATTCCTTGTACAAGGCCAATCTGGCCTCCGTTTTGTTGGCCGTTTGCGCCGGCGGGCCTTATTTATCGTTCTGGTCGATATCACATCAGTACTTCAAAGAGAATGTTTTTTTTCGTACTTATTTTTGTACCCATAGAGTACTTAACGGTGTGATTCTGACCTCCGTTTTGCTTGTCGTTTGCGCCGGCGTGCCTTATTTATCGTTCTGATCGATATCACATCAGTACTTCAAAGAGAATTACAAACGTTTTTTTTTCGTACTCTTATTTGTACCCATATAGTACTTAACGGTGTGAATTTTGATTCCTTGTACAAGGCCATTCTGGCCTCCGTTTTGCTTGCAGTTTGCGCCGGCGTGCCTTATTTATCGTTCTAGTCGATATCACGTCAGTACTTCAAAGAGAATTACAAACGTTTTTTCTTGTACTTTTTTTTGTACCCATAGAGTACTTAAAGGTGTGATTTTTGATACCGTGTACAAGGCCATTCTGGCCTCCGTTTTGCTTGCCGTTTACGCAGGCGTGCCTTATTTATCGTACTGGTCGATATCACATCTGTACTTCAAAGAGAATTACAAACGTTTTTTTTCGTACTTTTTTTGTACCCATAGAGTGCTTAACGGTGTGATTTTTGATACCCTGTACAAGGCCATTCTGGCCTCCGTTTTCCTTGCCTTTTGTGCCGGCGTGCCTTATTGATCGTTCTGGTCGATATCACATCAGTACATCAAAGAGAATTACGAACGTTTTTTTTTCGTACTTATTTTTGTACCCATAGAGTACTTAACGGTGTGATTCTGGCCTCTGTTTTGCTTGCCGTTTGCGTCGGCATGCCTTATTTATCGTTCTGGTCGATATCACATCAGTACTTCAAAGAGAATTACAAAAGTTTTTTTTGTACTTTTTTTCGTACCCATAGAGCACTGAATTGTGTGATTTTTGCTTCCTTGTACAAGTCCATTCTGGCCTCCGTTTTGCTTGCCGTTTGAGCCAGCGTGCATTATTTATCGTTCTGGTCGATATCACATTAGTACTTCAAAGAGAATTACAAACCTTTTTTTTGTACTTTTTTTCGTACCCATAGAGTACTTAACTGTGTGATTTTTGATTCCTTGTACAAGGCCATTCTGGCTTCTGTTTTGCTTGCCATTTGCACCGGCGTGCCTTATTTATCGTTCTGGTCGATATCACATCATTACTTCAAAGAGAATTACAAACGTTTTTTTCGTACTTTTTTTGTACCCATAGAGTACTTAATGGTGTGATTTTTGATTCCTTGTACAAGGCCATTCTGGCCTCCGTTTTGCTTGCCGTTTGCACCGGCGTGCATTATTTATCGTTCTGGTCGATATCACATCAGTACTTCAAAGAGAATTACAAACATTTTTTTCGTACTCTTTTTTGTACCCATAGAGTACATCACGGTGTGAATTTTGATACCTTGTACAAGGCCATTCTGGCCTCCGTTTTGCTTTTCGTTTGCGCCGGCGTGCCTTATTTATCGTTCTGGTCGATATCACATCAGTACATCAAAGAGAATTACAAATGCTTTTTTTCGTACTTTTTTTAGTACCCATAGAGTACTTAACTGTGTGATTTTTGATTCCATTTACAAGGCCATTCTGGCCAATTACAAACCTTTTTTTCGTACCCATAGAGTACTTAACGATGTGATTTTTGATACCATGTACAAGGCCATTCTGGCCTCCGTTATTCTTGCCGTTTGCGCCGTCATGCCTTATTTATCATTCTGGTCGATACCACATCAGTACTTCAAAGAGAATTACAAACGTTTGTTTTCGTACTTTTTTCGTACCCATAAAGTACTTAACTTTGTGATTTTTGATTCCTTGTACAAGGCCATTCTGGCCTCCATTTTGCTTGCCGTTTGCGCCTGCGTGCCTTATTTATAGTTCTGGTTGAGATCACGTCAGTACTTCAAAGAGAATTACAATCGTTTTTTTTCGTACTTTTTTTCGTACCCATAGAGTACTTAACTGTGTGAATTTTGATTCCATGTACATGGCCATTCTGGCCTCCGTTTTGCTTGCCGTTTGCGCCGGCGTGCCATGTTTATGTTTTCGTCGATATCACATCAGTACTTCAAAGAGAATTACAAACGTTTCTTTTCGTACTTATTTTTGAACCCATAGAGTACTTAACGGTGTGATTTTGGCCTCCGTTTTGCTTGCCGTTTGCGCCGGCGTGCCTTATTTATCGTTCTGGTCGATATCACATCAGTACTTCAAAGTGAATTACAAACGTTTTTTTTCGTAACTTTTTTTGTATCCATAGAGTACTTAACGGTGTGAATTTAGATTCCTTGTACAAGGCCATTCTGGCCTCCGTTTTGCTTGCCGTTTGCGCCGGCGTGCCTTATTTATCATTCTGGTCGATATCACCTCAGTACCTCAAAGAGAATTACAAACGTTTATTTTCGTACTTTTTTTTGTACCCATAGAGTACTTAACGGTGTGATTTTTGATACAATTTACAAGGCCATTCTGGACTCCGTTTTGCTTGCCGTTTGCACCGGCGTGCCTTATTTATCATTCTGGTCGATATCACATCAGTACTTCAAAGAGAATTACAAACTTTTTTTTCGTACGTTTTTTCGTATCCATAGAGTACTGAACTGTGTGATTTTTGATTCCTTGTACAAGGCCGTTCTGGCCTCCGTTTTGCTTGCCGTTTGCAACGGCGTGCCTTATTTATCGTTCTGGTCGATATCACATCAGTACTTCAAAGAGAATTACAAACGTTTTTTTTCGTTCTTTTTTTCGTATCCATAGAGTACTCAACTGTGTGATTTTTGATTCCTTGTACAAGGCCATTCTAGCCTCCATTTTGCTTTCCGTTTGCGCCGGCGTGCCTTATTTATCGTTCTAGTCGATATCACATCAGTACTTCGAAGAGAATTACAAACGTTTTTTTTCGTACTTATTTTTGTACCCATAGAGTACTTAACGGTGTGATTTTGGCCTCCGTTTTGCATGCCTTTTGAGCCGGCATGCCTTATTTATCGTTCTGGCCGATATCACATCAGTACTTCAAAGAGAATTACAAACGTTTTTTTTCGTTACTTTTTTTGTACCCATAGAGTACTTAACGGTGTGAATTTTGATACCTTGTACAAGGCCATTCTGGCCTCCGTTTTGCTTGCCGTTTGCGCCGGCGTGCCTTATTTATCGTTCTGGTCGATATCACATCAGTACTTCAAAGAGAATTACAAACGTTTTTTTCATACTTATTTTTGTACCCATAGAGTACTTAACGGTGTGATTCCGGCCTCCGTTTTGCTTGCCGTTTGCGCCGGCGTGCCTTATTTATTGTTCTGGTCAATATCACATCAGTACTTCAAAGAGAATTACAAACATTTTTTTTGTTACTTTTTTTCGTACCCATAGAGTACTCAACTGTGTGATTTTTGATTCCTTGTACAAGGCCATTCTAGCCTCCGTTTTGCTTTCCGTTTGCGCCGGCGTGCCTTATTTATCGTTCTAGTCCATATCACATCAGTACTTCAAAGAGAATTACAAACGTTTTTTTCCGTTACTTTTTTTGTACCCATAGAGCACTTAACGGTGTGAATTTTGATACCTTGTACAAGGCCATTCTGGCCTCCGTTTTGCTTGCCTTTGCGCCGGCATGCCTTATTTATCGTTCTGGTCGATATCATATCAGTACTTCAAAGAGAATTACAAAAGTTTCTTTCATACTTATTTTTGTACCCATAGAGTACTTGACGGTGTGATTCCGGCCTCCGTTTTGCTTGCCGTTTGCGCCGGCATGTCTTATTTATTGTTTCGGTCGATATCACATCATTACTTCAATGAGGATTACAAACGTTTTTTTCGTAACTTTTTTTGTACCCATAGAGTACTTACCGGTGTGAATTTTGATACCTTGTACAAGGCCATTATGGCCTCCGTTTTGCTTGCCGTTTGTGCCGGCATGCCTTATTTATCGTTCTGGTCGATATCACATCGTACTTCAGAGAATTACAAACTTTTTTTTCATACCCATAGAGTACTTAACTGTGTGATTTTTGATACCTTGTACAAGGCCATTCTGGCCAATTACAAACGTTTTTTTTCGTACTCTTTTTTGTACCCATTGTGTACTTAACGATGTGATTTTTGATTCCGTGTACAAGGCCATTCGGCCTCCGTTTTGCTTGCCGTTTGCGCCGGTGTGCCTTATTTATCGTTCGGTCGATATCACATCGTACTTCAAAGGAATTACAAACGTTTTTTTTTGTACTCTTTTTTGTACCCATAGACTAATTAACGGTGTGATTTTTGATTCCTTGTACAAGGCCTTTCGGCCTCCGTTTTGCTTGCCGTTTGCGCCGGCGTGCCTTATTTATCGTTCGGTCGAAATCACATCAGTACTTCAAAGAGAATTACAAACGTTTTTTTTCATACGTTTTTCGTACCCATAGATTACTTTATTGTGTCATTTTTTATTCCTTGTACAAGGCCATTCTGGCCTCCGTTTGGCTTGCCGTTTGCGCCGGCGTGCCTTATTTATCGTTCTGGTCGATATCACATCAGTATTTCAAAGAGAATTACAAACGTTTTTTTCGTACTTTTTTTCGTACCCATAGAGTACTTAACTGTGTGATTTTTGATTCATTTTACAAGGCCATTATGGCCTCTTTTTGCTTGCCGTGCCTTTTTTTCTGGTCGATATCACATCAGTACTTCAAAGAGAATTTCAAACGTTTTTTTTCGTACCCATATAGTACTTAACTGTGTGATTTTTGATTCCTTGTACAAGGCCATTCTGGCCTCCGTTTTGCTTGCCGTTTGCGCCGGCATGCCTTATTTATCGTTCTGGTCGATATCACATCATTACTTCAAAGAGAATTACAAACGTTTTTTTTCGTACTCTTTTTTGTACCCATAGAGTACTTCACGGTGTGAATTTTGATACCTTGTACAAGGCCATTCTGGCCTCCGTTTTGCTTGCCTTTGCGCCGGCATGCCTTATTTATCGTTCTGGTCGATATCATATCAGTACTTCAAAGAGAATTACAAAAGTTTCTTTCATACTTATTTTTGTACCCATAGAGTACTTGACGGTGTGATTCCGGCCTCCGTTTTGCTTGCCGTTTGCGCCGGCATGTCTTATTTATTGTTCTGGTCGATATCACATCATTACTTCAATGAGGATTACAAACGTTTTTTTCGTAACTTTTTTTGTACCCATAGAGTACTTACCGGTGTGAATTTTGATACCTTGTACAAGGCCATTATGGCCTCCGTTTTGCTTGCCGTTTGTGCCGGCATGCCTTATTTATCGTTCTGGTCGATATCACATCAGTACTTCATAGAGAATTACAAACTTTTTTTTCATACCCATAGAGTACTTAACCGTGTGATTTTTGATCCCTTGTACAAGGCCATTCTGGCCAATTACAAACGTTTTTTTTTCGTACTCTTTTTTGTACCCATTGTGTACTTAACGATGTGATTTTTGATTCCGTGTACAAGGCCATTCTGGCCTCCGTTTTGCTTGCCGTTTGCGCCGGTGTGCCTTATTTATCGTTCTGGTCGATATCACATCAGTACTTCAAAGGGAATTACAAACGTTTTTTTTTGTACTCTTTTTTGTACCCATAGACTAATTAACGGTGTGATTTTTGATTCCTTGTACAAGGCCTTCTGGCCTCCGTTTTGCTTGCCGTTTGCGCCGGCGTGCCTTATTTATCGTTCTGGTCGAAATCACATCAGTACTTCAAAGAGAATTACAAACGTTTTTTTTCATACGTTTTTCGTACCCATAGATTACTTTATTGTGTCATTTTTTATTCCTTGTACAAGGCCATTCTGGCCTCCGTTTGGCTTGCCGTTTGCGCCGGCGTGCCTTATTTATCGTTCTGGTCGATATCACATCAGTATTTCAAAGAGAATTACAAACGTTTTTTTCGTACTTTTTTTCGTACCCATAGAGTACTTAACTGTGTGATTTTTGATTCATTTTACAAGGCCATTATGGCCTCTTTTTGCTTGCCGTTTGCGTTGGCGTGCCTTTTTTTCTGGTCGATATCACATCAGTACTTCAAAGAGAATTTCAAACGTTTTTTTTCGTACCCATATAGTACTTAACTGTGTGATTTTTGATTCCTTGTACAAGGCCATTCTGGCCTCCGTTTTGCTTGCCGTTTGCGCCGGCATGCCTTATTTATCGTTCTGGTCGATATCACATCATTACTTCAAAGAGAATTACAAACGTTTTTTTTCGTACTCTTTTTTGTACCCATAGAGTACTTCACGGTGTGAATTTTGATACCTTGTACAAGGCCATTCTGGCCTACGTTTTGCTTGTCGTTTGCGCCGGCGTGCCTTATTTATCGTTCTGGTCGATATCACATCAGTACTTCAAAGAGAATTACAAGTACTTTTTTTCGTACCCATAGAGTATTTAACTGTGTGATTTTTGATTCCATGTACAAGGCCATTCTGTCCAATTACAGACCTTTTTTTTCGTACTCTTTTTTGTACCCATAGAGTACTTAACGATGTGATTTTTGATACCATGTACAAGGCCATTCTGGCCTCCGTTTTTCTTGCCGTTTGCGCCGGCATGCCTTATTTATCGTTCTGGTCGATATCACATCAGTACTTCAAAGAGAATTACAAACGTTTTTTTCGTACTTTTTTCGTACCCATAGAGTACTTAACTGTGTGATTTTTTATTCCTTGTACAAGGCCATTCTGGCCTCCGTTTAGCTTGCCGTTTGCGCCTGCGTGCCTTATTTATAGTTCTTGTTGAGATCACATCAGTACTTCAAAGAGAATTACAAACGTTTTTTTTCGTACTTTTTTTCGTACCCATAGAGTACTTCACTGTGTGAATTTTCCTTCCATGTACAAGGCGATTCTGGCCTCCGTTTTGCTTGCCGTTTGCGCTGGCGTGCCTTATTTATCGTTCTCGTCGATATCACATCAGTACTTCAAAGAGAATTACAAACGTTTTTTTTCGTACTTATTTTTGAACCCATAGAGTACTTAACGGTGTGATTCTGGCCTACGTTTTGCTTGCCGTTTGCGCCGGAGTGCCTTATTAATCGTTCTGGTCGATATCACATCAGTACTTCAAAGTGAATTACAAACGTTTTTTTTCGTAACTTTTTTTGTATCCATAGAGTACTTAACAGTGTGAATTTTGATTCCTTGTACAAGGCCATTCTGGCCTCCGTTTTGCTTGCCGTTTGCGCCGGCGTGCCTTATTTATCGTTCTGGTCGATATCACGTCAGTACTTCAAAGAGAATTACAAACGTTTATTTTCGTACTTTTTTTTGTACCCATAGAGTACTTAACGGTGTGATTTTGGATTCCTTGTACAAGGCCATTCTGGCCTCCGTTTTGCTTGCCGTTTGCGCCGGCGTGCATTATTTATCGTTCTGGTCGATATCACATCAGTACTTCAAAGAGAATTACAAACATTTTTTTTCATACTCTTTTTTGTACCCATAGAGTACTTCATGGTGTGAATTTTGATACCTTGTACAAGGCTATTCTGGCCTCCGTTTTGCTTTTCATTTGCGCCGCCGTGCCTTATTTATCGTTCTGGTCGATATCACATCAGTACTTCAAAGAGAATTACAAATGCTTTTTTCGCACCCATAGAGTACTTAACTGTGTGATTTTTGATTCCATTTAAAAGGCCATTCTGGCCAATTACAAACTTTTTTTTCGTACTCTTTTTTGTACCCATAGAGTACTTAACGATGTGATTTTTGATACCATGTTCAAGGCCATTCTGGCCTCCGTTTTTCTTGCCGTTTGCGCCGGCATGCCTTATTTATCGTTCGGGTCGATATCACATCAGTACTTCAAAGAGAATTACAAACGTTTGTTTTCGTACTTTTTTCGTACCCATAGAGTACTTAACTGTGTGATTTTTGATTCCTTGTACAAGGCCATTTTGGCCTCCATTTTGCTTGCCGTTTGCTCCTGCGTGCCTTATTTATAGTTCTGGTTGAGATCACGTCAGTACTTCAAAGAGAATTACAAACGTTTTTTTCGTACTTTTTTTCGTACCCATAGAGTACTTAACTGTGTGAATTTGGATTCCATGTACATGGCCATTCTGGCCTCCGTTTTGCTTGCCGTTTGCGCCGGCGTGCCTTATTTATGTTCTCGTCGATATCACATCAGTACTTCAAAGAGAATTACAAACGTTTCTTTTCGTACTTATTTTTGAACCCATAGAGTACTTAACGGTGTGATTCTGGCCTCCGTTTTGCTTGCCGTTTGCGCCAGCGTGCCTTATTTTCGTTCTGGTCGATATCACATCAGTACTTCAAAGTGAATTACAAACGTTTTTTTTCGTACTCTTTTTTGTACCCATAGAGTACTTAACGGTGTGATTTTTTATTCCTTCTACAAGGCCATTCTGGCCACCGTTTTGCTTGCCGTTTACGCCGGCGTGCCTTATTTATCGTTCTGGTCGATATCACATCAGTACTTCAAAGAGAATTACAAACATTTTTTTTCGTACTCTTTTTTGTACCCATAGAGTACTTAACGGTGTGATTTTTGATTCCTTGTACAAGGCCATTCTTGCCTCCGTTTTGCTTGCCGTTTGTGCCGGCGTGCCTTATTTATCGTTCTGGTCGATATCACATCAGTACTTCAAAGAGAATTACAAACGTGTTTTTTCATACTCTTTTTTGTACCCATAGAGTACTTAACGGTGTGATTTTTTATTCCTAGTACAAGGCCATTGTGGCCTCCGTTTTGCTTGCCGTTTGCGCCGGCGAGCCTTATTTATCGTTCTGGTCGATATCACATCAGTACTTCAAAGAGAATTACAAACAATTTTTTTTGTACTTATTTTTGTACCCATAGAGTACCTAACGGTGTGATTCTGGCCTCCGTTTTGCTAGACGTTTGTGCCGGCGTGCCTTATTTATCGTTCTGGTCGATATCACATCAGTACTTCAAAGAGAATTACAAACATTTTTTTTCGTAACTTTTTTTTGTACCCATAGAGTACTTAACGGTGTGAATTTTGATACCTTTTACAAGGCCATTCTGGCCTCCGTTTTGCTTGCCGTTTGCGTCGGCGTGCCTTATTTATCGTTCTGGTCGATATCACATCAGTACTTCAAAGAGAATTACAAATGTTTTTTTCGTACTTTTTTTCGTACCCATAGAGTTTTAACTATTTGATTTTTGGTTCCTTGTACAAGGCCATTCTGGCCTCCGTTTTGCTTGCCGTATGCGCCGGCGTGCCTTATTTATCTTCTGGTCGATACCACATCAGTACTTCAAAGAGAATTACAAATGTTTTTTTCGTACTCTTTTTTGTACCCATAGAGTACTTAACAGTGTGATTTTTGATTCCTTGTACAAGGCCATTCTGACCTCCGTTTTGCTTGCCGTTTGCGCCGGCGTGCCTTATTTATCGTTCTGGTCGTTATCACATCAGTACTTCAAAGAGAATTACAAACGTTTTTTTTCGTACTCTTTTTTGTACCCATAGAGTACTTAACAGTGTGATTTTTGATTCCTTGTACAAGGCCATTTCGACCTCCGTTTTGCTTGCCGTTTGCGCCGCCGTGCCTTATTTATCGTTCTGGTCGTTATCACATCAGTACTTCAACGAGAATTACAAACGTTTTTTTTCGTACTCTTTTTTGTACCCATAGAGTACTTAACGGTGTGATTTTTGATTCCTTGTACAAGGCCAATATGGCCTCCGTTTTGTTGGCCGTTTGCGCCGGCGTGCCTTATTTATCGTTCTGGTCGATATCACATCAGTACTTCAAAGAGAACGTTTTTTTTTCGTACTTATTTTTGTACCCATAGAGTACTTAACGGTGTGATTCTGACCTCCGTTTTGCTTGCCGTTTCCGCCGGCGTGCCTTATTTATCGTTCTGATCGATATCACATCATTACTTCAAAGAGAATTACAAACGTTTTTTTTTTCGTACTCTTATTTGTACCCATAGAGTACTTAGCGGTGTGAATTTTGATTCCTTGTACAAGGCCATTCTGGCCTCCGTTTTGCTTGCCGTTTGCGCCGGCGTGCCTTATTTATCGTTCTAGTCGATATCACGTCAGTACTTCAAAGAGAATTACAAACGTTTTTTCTTGTACTTTTTTATGTACCTATAGAGTACTTAAAGGTGTGATTTTTGATACCGTGTACAAGGCCATTCTGGCCTCCGTTTTGCTTGCCGTTTACGCAGGCGTGCCTTATTTATCGTTCTGGTCGATATTACATCAGTACTTCAAAGAGAATTACAAACGTTTTTTTTCGTACTTTTTTGTACCCATGGAGTACTTAACGGTGTGATTTTTGATACCCTATACAAGGCCATTCTGGCCTCCGTTTTGCTTGCCGTTTGTGCTGGCGTACCTTATTGATCATTCTGGTCGATATCACATCAGTACTTCAAAGAGAATTACGAACGTTTTTTTTCGTACTTATTTTTGTACCCATTGAGTACTTAACGGTGTGATTCTGGCCTCCGTTTTGCTTGCCGTTTGCGTCGCCATGCCTTATTTAGCGTTCTGGTCAATATCACATCAGTACTTCAAAGAGAATTACAAAAGTTTTTTTTGTACTTTTTTCGTACCCATAGAGCACTGAATTGTGTGATTTTTGATTCCTTGTACAAATCCATTATGGCCTCCGTTTTCCTTGCCGTTTGAACCAGCGTGCCTTATTTATCGTTCTGGTCGATATCACATTAGTACTTCAAAGAGAATTACAAACCTTTTTTTTTGTACTTTTTTTCGTACCCATAGAGTACTTAACTGTGTGATTTTTGATTCCTTGTACAAGGCCATTCTGGCTTCTGTTTTGCTTGTCGTTTGCGCCGGCGTGCCTTATTTATCGTTCTGGTCGATATCACATCATTACTTCAGAGAGAATTACAAACGTTTTTTTCGTACTATTTTTTGTACCCATAGAGTACTTAATGGTGTGATTTTTGATTCCTTGTACAAGGCCATTCTGGCCTCCGTTTTGCTTGCCGTTTGCGCCGGCGTGCATTATTTATCGTTCTGGTCGATATCACATCAGTACTTCAAAGAGAATTACAAACAGTTTTTTTCGTACTCTTTTTTTGTACCTATAGAGTACTTCACGGTGTGAATTTTGATACGTTGTACAAGGCCATTCTGGCCTCCGTTTTGCTTTTCGTTTGCGCCGGCGTGCCTTATTTATCGTTCTGGTCGATATCACCTCAGTACTTCAAAGAGAATTACAAATGCTTTTTTTCGTACTTAACTGTGTGATTTTTGATTCCATTTACAAGGCCATTCTGGCCAATTACAAACCTTTTTTTCGTATTTGTACCCATAGAGTACTTAACGATGTGATTTTTGATACCATGTACAAGGCCATTCTGGCCTCCGTTTTTCTTGCCGTTTGCGCCGTCATGCCTTATTTATCATTCTGGTCGATAACACATCAGTACTTCAAAGAGAATTACAAACGTTTGTTTTCGTACTTTTTTCGTACCCATAGAGTACTTAACTGTGTGATTTTTGATTCCTTGTACAAGGCCATTCTGGCCTCCATTTTGCTTGTCGTTTGCGCCTACGTGCCTTATTTATAGTTCTGGTTGAGATCACGTCAGTACTTCAAAGAGAATTACAATCGTTTTTTTCGTACTTTTTTTCGTACCCATAGAGTACTTAACTGTGTGAATTTTGATTCCATGTACATGGCCATTCTGGCCTCCGTTTTGCTTGCCGTTTGCGCCGGCGTGCCATGTTTATGTTCTCGTCGATATCACATCAGTACTTCAAAGAGAATTACAAACGTTTCTTTTCGTACTTATTTTTGAACCCATAGAGTACTTAACGGTGTGATTCTGGCCTCCGTTTTGCTTGCCGTTTGCGCCGGCGTGCCTTATTTATCGTTCGGTCGATATCACATCAGTACTTCAAAGTGAATTACAAATGTTTTTTTTCGTAACTTTTTTTGTATCCATAGAGTACTTAACGGTGTGAATTTAGATTCCTTGTACAAGGCCATTCTGGCCTCCGTTTTGCTTGCCGTTTGCGCCGGCGTGCCTTATTTATCGTTCTGGTCGATATCACCTCAGTACCTCAAAGAGAATTACAAACGTTTATTTTCGTACTTTTTTTTGTACCCATAGAGTACTTAACGGTGTGATTTTTGATACAATTTACAAGGCCATTCTGGACTCCGTTTTGCTTGCCGTTTGCACCGGCGTGCCTTATTTATCATTCTGGTCGATATCACATCAGTACTTCAAAGAGAATTACAAACTTTTTTTTCGTACTTTTTTTCGTATCCATAGAGTACTGAACTGTGTGATTTTTTATTCCTTGTACAAGGCCATTCTGGCCTCCGTTTTGCTTGCCGTTTGCAACGGCGTGCCTTATTTATCGTTCTGGTCGATATCACATCAGTACTTCAAAGAGAATTACAAACGTTTTTTTCGTTCTTTTTTTCGTACCCATAGAGTACTCAACTGTGTGATTTTTGATTCCTTGTACAAGGCCATTCTAGCCTCCATTTTGCTTTCCGTTTGCGCCGGCGTGCCTTATTTATCGTTCTAGTCGATATCACATCAGTACTTCAAAGAGAATTACAAACGTTTTTTTTCGTACTTATTTTTGTACCCATAGAGTACTTAACGGTGTGATTTTGGCCTCCGTTTTGCATGCCTTTTGAGCCGGCATGCCTTATTTATCGTTCTGGCCGATATCACATCAGTACTTCAAAGAGAATTACAAACGTTTTTTTCGTTACTTTTTTTGTACCCATAGCGTACTTAACGGTGTGAATTTTGATACCTTGTACGAGGCCATTCTGGCCTCCGTTTTGCTTGCCGTTTGCGCCGGCATGCCTTATTTATCGTTCTGGTCGATATCACATCAGTACTTCAAAGAGAATTACAAACGTTTTTTTCATACTTATTTTTGTACCCATAGAGTACTTAACGGTGTGATTCCGGCCTCCGTTTTGCTTGCCGTTTGCGCCGGCGTGCCTTATTTATTGTTCTGGTCGATATCACATCAGTACTTCAAAGAGAATTACAAACGTTTTTTTTTGTTACTTTTTTTCGTACCCATAGAGTACTCAACTGTGTGATTTTTGATTCCTTGTACAAGGCCATTCTAGCCTCCGTTTTGCTTTCCGTTTGCGCCTGCGTGCCTTATTTATCGTTCTAGTCCATATCACATCAGTACTTCAATGAGAATTACAAACGTTTTTTTTCCGTTACTTTTTTTGTACCCATAGAGCACTTAACGGTGTGAATTTTGATACCTTGTACAAGGCCATTCTGGCCTCCGTTTTGCTTGCCGTTTGCGCCGGCATGCCTTATTTATCGTTCTGGTCGATATCACATCAGTACTTCAAAGAGAATTACAAAAGTTTCTTTCATACTTATTTTTGTACCTATAGAGTACTTAACGGTGTGATTCCGGCCTCCGTTTTGCTTGCCGTTTGCGCCGGCATGTCTTATTTATTGTTCTGGTCGATATCACATCATTACTTCAATGAGAATTATAAACATTTTTTTTCGTAACTTTTTTTTGTACCCATAGAGTACTTAACGGTGTGAATTTTGATACCTTTTACAAGGCCATTCTGGCCTCCGTTTTGCTTGCCGTTTGCGCCGGCGTGCCTTATTTATCGTTCTGGCCGATATCACATCAGTACTTCAAAGAGAATTACAAGCGTTTTTTTCGTACTTTTTTTCGTACCCATAGAGTACTTAACTGTGTGATTTTTGATTCATTGTACAAGGCCATTCTGGCCTCTGTTTTGCTTGCCGTTTGCGCTGGCGTGCCTTATTTTTTTTTTTTGGTCGATATCACATCAGTACTTCAAAGAGAGTTACAAACTATTTTTTTCGTACTTTTTTTCGTACCCATTAGTACTTAACTGTGTGATTTTTGATTCCTTGTTCAAGGCCATTCTGGCCTCCGTTTTGCTTGCTGTTTGCGCCGGCGTGCCTTATTTATCGTTCTGGTCGATATCACATCATTACTTCAAAGAGAATTACAAACGTTTTTTTCGTACTCTTTTTTATACCCATAGAGTACTTAACGGTATGATTTTTGATTCCTTGTACAAGGCCATTCTGGCCTCCGTTTTGCTTGCCGTTTGCGCCGGTGTGCCTTATTTATCGTTCTGGTCGATATCACATATTTTTTTTCGTACTCTTTTTTGTACCCATAGAGTACTTAACGGTGTGAGTTTTGATTCCTTGTACAAGGCCATTCTGGCCTCCGTTTTGCTTGCCGTTTGCGCCGGCGTGCCTTATTTATCGTTCTGGTCGATATCACATCTGTACTTCAAAGAGAATTACAAACGTTTTTTTTCGTACTCTTTTTGGTACCCATAGAGTACTTAACGGTGTGATTTTTGATTCCTTGAACAAGGCCATTCTGGCCTCCGTTTTGCTTGCCGTTTGCGTCGGCGAGCCTTATTTATCGTTCTGGTCGATATCGCATCAGTACTTCAAAGAGAATTACAAACGTTTTTTTTTGTACTTATTTTTGTACCCATAGAGTACTTAACGGTGTGATTTTGGCCTCCGTTTTGCATGCCTTTTGAGCCGGCATGCCTTATTTATCGTTCTGGCCGATATCACATCAGTACTTCAAAGAGAATTACAAACGTTTTTTTTCGTTACTTTTTTTGTACCCATAGCGTACTTAACGGTGTGAATTTTGATACCTTGTACGAGGCCATTCTGGCCTCCGTTTTGCTTGCCGTTTGCGCCGGCATGCCTTATTTATCGTTCTGGTCGATATCACATCAGTACTTCAAAGAGAATTACAAACGTTTTTTTCATACTTATTTTTGTACCCATAGAGTACTTAACGGTGTGATTCCGGCCTCCGTTTTGCTTGCCGTTTGCGCCGGCGTGCCTTATTTATTGTTCTAGTCGATATCACATCAGTACTTCAAAGAGAATTACAAACGTTTTTTTTTGTTACTTTTTTTCGTACCCATAGAGTACTCAACTGTGTGATTTTTGATTCCTTGTACAAGGCCATTCTAGCCTCCGTTTTGCTTTCCGTTTGCGCCTGCATGCCTTATTTATCGTTTAGTCCATATCACATCAAGTACTTCAAAGAGAATTACAAACGTTTTTTTCCGTTACTTTTTTTGTACCCATAGAGCACTTAACGGTGTGAATTTTGATACCTTGTACAAGGCCATTCTGGCCTCCGTTTTGCTTGCCGTTTGCGCCGGCATGCCTTATTTATCGTTCTGGTCGATATCACATCAGTACTTCAAAGAGAATTACAAAAGTTTCTTTCATACTTATTTTTGTACCCATAGAGTACTTAACGGTGTGATTCCGGCCTCCGTTTTGCTTGCCGTTTGCGCCGGCATGTCTTATTTATTGTTCTGGTCGATATCACATCATTACTTCAATGAGAATTATAAACATTTTTTTTCGTAACTTTTTTTGTACCCATAGAGTACTTAACGGTGTGAATTTTGATACCTTTTACAAGGCCATTCTGGCCTCCGTTTTGCTTGCCGTTTGCGCCGGCGTGCCTTATTTATCGTTCTGGCCGATATCACATCAGTACTTCAAAGAGAATTACAAACGTTTTTTTCGTACCCATAGAGTACTTAACTGTGTGGTTTTTGATTCATTGTACAAGGCCATTCTGGCCTCTGTTTTGCTTGCCGTTTGCGCTGGCGTGCCTTTTTTTTTTTCGGTCGATATCACATCAGTACTTCAAAGAGAATTACAAACGTTTTTTTCGTACTTTTTTTGTACCCATAGAGTACTTAACTGTGTGATTTTTGATTCATTGTACAAGCCCATTCTGTCCTCTGTACGGATGTGATATCGACCAGAATGATAAATAAGGCACGCCGGCGCAAACGGAAAGCAAAACGGAGGCCAGAATGGCCTTGTACAAGGAATCAATAATCACACAGTTAAGTACTTCATGGGTACGAAAAAAAAAAGTACGAAAAAACGTTTGTAATTCTCTTTGAAGTACCGATGTGATATCGACCGAACGATAAATAAGGCACGCCCGGCACAAACGGCAAGAAACGGAGGCCGAATGGCCTTGTACAAGGAATCAAAAATCACACGAGTTAAGTACTCTATGGGTACCAAAAAAAGTACGAAAAAAAACGTTTGTAATTCTCTTTGAAGTACTGATGTGATATCAACCAGAACGATAAATAAGGCACGCCGGCGGAAACGGCAAGACAAAGGGTGGCAAGAATGGCCTTGTACAAGGAATCAAAAATCACACAGTTAAGTACTCTATGGGTACGAAAAAAAGTACGAAAAAAAACGTTTGTAATTCTCTTTGAAGTACTGATGTGATATCGACCGAATGATAAATAAGGCACGCCGGCGCAAACGGCAAGCAAAACGGAGGCCGAATGGCCTTGTACAAGGAATAAAAAATCACACAGTTAAGTACTCTATGGGTACGAAAAAAAGTACGAAAAAAACGTTTGTAATTCTCTTTGAAGTACTGATGTGATATCGACAAGAACGATAAATAAGGCACGCCGGCACAAACGGCAAGCAAAACGGAGGCCAGAATGGCCTTGTACAAGGAATCAAAAATCACAGTTAAGTACTCTATGGGTACGAAAAAAAGTACGAAAAAAAACGTTTGTAATTCTCTTTGAAGTACTGATGTGATATCGATCATAACGATAAATAAGGCACGCCGGCGCAAACGGCAAGCAAAACGGAGGCCAGAATGGCCTTGTACAAGGAATCAAAAATCACACGTTAAGTACCTATGGGTACGAAAAAAAATACGAAAAAAACGTTTGTAATTCTCTTTGAATTACTATTGTGATATCGACCAGAACGATAAAAAAGGCACGCCGGCACAAACGGGAAGCAAAACGAAGGCCAGAATGGCCTTGTACAAGGTATCAAAAATCACACCGTTAAGTACTCTATGGGTACAAAAAAAAGTACGAAAAAAAAACCTTTTTAATTCTCTTTGAAGTACTGACGTGATATCGACCGAACGATAAATAAGGCACGCCGGCGCAAACGGCAAGCAAAACGGAGGCCGAATGGCCTTGTACAAGGAATCAAAAATCACACGTTAAGTACTCTATGGGTACGGGTACGAAAAAAAACGTTTGTAATTCTCTTTGAAGTACCGATGTGATATCGACCAATAACGAAAAATAAGTCACGCCGGCGCAAATGGCAAGCAAGCAAAACGGAGGCCGAATGGCCTTGTACAAGGAATCAAAAATCACACGTTAAGTACTCTATGGGTACGGAAAAAAAAGTACGAAAAAAAACGTTTGTAATTCTCTTTGAAGTACCGACGTGATATCAACCGAACGATAAATAAGGCACGCCGGCGCAAACGGCAAGCAAAACGGAGGCCAGAATGGCCTTGTACAAGGAATCAAAAATCACACAGTTAAGTACTCTATGGGTACGAAAAAAAGTATGAAAAAAAACGTTTGTAATTCTCTTTGAATTACTAATGTGATATCGACCAGAACGATAAATAAGGCACGCCGGCGCAAACGGCAAGCAAAACGGCCAGAATGGCCTTGTACAAGGTATCAAAAACCACACCGTTAATGATACGAACCATATTGGAACTTTCAAAGCCCAAACATTAAAGACACATTACTATTTTAGAACTATTCAGCAAATTCTGGAAACTGAAGCGCAGCCACTGTATTTAGCAATTTTGACCCTTATAACTCATCCGTATGATATTAAGTCCTTCATGAACGTTGTAGATCTCTTCGAGAAATATAATTTTCATATATGGTTTGCATTCATTGGATAAACGAAGCTCAAGATACAGACCGAGAAAGCTGCTGATCAAAATACATTGTATTTGGAGCATTCAAGATACATTGAATCTGGAAGATACATCCAAGAGAATTTATGGCTGATCTTGGAATAGCAAATGGCGCCATTATTGATTATAATTTCTAGGGAGTCTTTTCATATTTAGTGCATGAATTCTAGTCCTACTTATTACCTATATAAAGCATTGTAATTTTCATTTGTAAGATAGCTGAGACAACTTTGAGTGATTAAATATATTTCTCCTAAAGTTCAGTGATTGAATTTTAGTTTTGATTGCCTTGTGATTAGGTGATTGTCGTGATTATCCTGAGACGGGATCTTCACAAACCTCGGGTGCGATGCTCGAGTTCCCTACAATATTCTGAGATAGAGTATTGTATCTTCTTCTCATTCCTTTTCCTTTATTAATTTTCGTGCTTGATCCATTGTTGATGTGCTTTAATCTAGATCCATAAACCAAATCATAACAAGTGGTATCAGAGAATAGGCGATTAAAGCATCATCTTTTTGCGTTGTGAAGGTAAATTTTCGTTCTCTGAATCAGTCCAACCCGATTTCCGTATTTTGTTCAATTCGTTTCCTATTCAAAACAAATCGGAAATTTATCAATTTTTACCAGTAGATAGATATTGCTTTTATCTATCTTTTTCCTCTTTACGACTTTTCCAAATTCGGAGTTTATCGTGGTCAAATCTGCCCCACAATATCCTGTTCATTTCTTTGGAACAGTTTATAACGAATTCGATTTTCCGGAGTTGTAACGGTCGGAATTAAGTGATTTTTTCTGAGCTTATAGGAAATTGCCTGTTCTACAACTTGAATTCTTTGCATTTTTCCAAATTACCGATCAATTCTTCTCAATGGTCACCGTAACGTGCTAGTCTGTTTCTATCGGAAAATCTGTTTGTGTAGTCATCTGTTTACAAATTTATTTTGAGGAGGCTATCCATTTTCAATTTTCGTGAAACTCAACAGTCTTGAAGCAAATTTCATGATCTGCAAGTTTCGTTCTTTGTGTCTTTTCAAATTCCTTACCGTTTGGTCGTGAAAATTGCTGTCATTTCGTGTTCTTGTTTGGAATTATCCGAGTTTGAGATGAAGTGGGGTTGTTGTGGTACGATACGGTACGATGGTTTTGTGTACTATATGGAATATGATCCCAAAATATATTATCCGGATGATGTCAAGGAAGCCGACTCTGAATTTGTGAAGGAACAAAATGACTACCTCGAGGAGCGAAAAAGAATACCTTTACGACAACTTCTGCAAGAAAATATTGCTCGATTACAGAAGGAACTAGAGCATTACAAACATACTGACGCAAGACGAAGGAGGATATTTGGTGCAAAATTGACGGCTGAAGACGCGCTTTTCTTTACCGCAAGTATGGTATAACTATTGCCGAAGCCGCACGGGGCAAGGCACCAAAATTCTTTCATGTTAACCGTATTGTTCAAAATCCTCTTAATGTTGTGGTGCACGGTGATAATGTTCAATTTGAAGCCAAAACCGTGGCTGATACAGTTTTGGATGATGTTGTTGTTGTTACTACGGTGGAAGAGATAGTCGTTGAGGCTGAAGTACACCCAAATGTAGTTGAAGAGATAGTCATTGAGGCTGAGGTTGTCAGTGATTTCAATGTTGCCGATGATAGTGCTGCTGATACAGTGGATGAGTTAGTGGTTATGGATACTCCATACGAAGCCCCTATTCTTCCTATAGTTGATATTCATATTGTTGAGGATAGTGGCATATTGAAGCACAGGTTTGCTGATCCGTATTTGGTACACGTTGACGTATCTCCGGATTTGCATTTATCTGATTCTCTTGTTTCCGACCATGGGTTCGTTTCCAAATATATCCAGTCACGAGGTTGTTTTGGCATACTTTTGGTGCAGCGTGGTGCGCATACTCCAAATCCGCATGCGTTCAAGTTCTTTGTTCGCATAAGTTTTGACCCTGGCATATCTTTGAGATTTCTTGTGGAGGTTACTGGTGTCAAGATTGCTGGTGCGCACTTCTACGACATCTTGTTGATTCGAGGACGAATCATTTTCAGCCGGGAGGGAATGATACGAACCATATTGGAACTTTCAAAGCCCAAACATTAAAGACACATTACTATTTTAGAACTATTCAGCAAATTCTGGAAACTGAAGCGCAGCCACTGTATTTAGCAATTTTGACCCTTATAACTCATCCGTATGAAATTAAGTCCTTCATGAAAGTTGTAGATCTCTTCGAGAACTATAATTTTCATATATGGTTTGCATTCATTGGATAAACGAAGCTCAAGATACAGACCGAGAAAGCTGCTGATCAAAATACATTGTATTTGGAGCATTCAAGATACATTGAATCGGAAGATACATCCAAGAGAATTTATGGCTGATCTTGGAATAGCAAATGGCGCCATTATTGATTATAATTTCTAGTGAGTCTTTTCATATTTAGTGCATGAATTCTAGTCCTACTTATTACCTATATAAAGCATTGTAATTTTCATTTGTAAGATACCTGAGACAACTTTGAGTGATTAAATATATTTCTCCTAAAGTTCAGTGATTGAATTTTAGTTTTGATTGCCTTGTGATTAGGTGATTGTCGTGATTATCCTGAGACGAGATCTTCACAAACCTCGGGTGCGATGCTCGAGTTCCCTACAATATTCTGAGATAGAGTATTGTATCTTCTTCGCATTTCTTTTCCTTTATTAATTTTCGTGCTTGATCCATTGTTGATGTGCTTTAATCTAGATCCACAAACCAAATCATAACAGTTAAGTACTCTATGGGTACCAAAAAAAAGTACGAAAAAAAACCTTTGTAATTCTCTTTGAAGTACTAACGTGATATCGACCAGAACAATAAATAAGGCACGCCGGCGCAAACAGGAAGCAAAACGGAGGCCAGAATGGCCTTGAACAAGGAATCAAAAATCACACAGTTAGGTACTCTATGGGTAGGATAAAAAAATGTTTGTAATTCTCTTTGAAGTACTGACGTGATATCGACCAATAGGAAAAATAAGGCACGCCGGCGCAAACGGCAAGCAAAATGGAGGCCAGAATAGCCTTGTACAAGGAATCAAAAATCACACTGTTAAGTACTCTATGGGTACGAAAAAAAGTACGGAAAAAAACGTTTGTAATTCACTTTGAAGTACTGATGTGATATCGACCAGAACGATAAATAAGGCACGCCGGCGCAAACAGCAAGAAAAACGGAGGCCAGAATCACACGTTAAGTACTCTATGGGTACACAAATAAGTACGAAAAAAATGTATGTAAATCTCTTTGAAGTACTGATGTGATATCGACCAGAACGATAAATAAGGCACGCCGGCGCAAACGGCAAGCAAAACGGAGGCCAGAATGGCCTTGTACAAGGAATCAAAAATCACACCGTTAATTACTCTATGGGTACAAAAAAGAGTACAAAAAACGTTTGTAATTCTCTTTGAAGTACTGGTGTGATATCGACCAGAACGATAAATAAGGCACGCCGGTGCAAATGGCCAGCAAAACGGAGGCTAGAATGGCCTTGTACAAGAAATCAAAATCACACAGTTAAGTACTCTATGGGTACGAAAAAAACGTTTGTAATTCACTTTAAAGTACGGATGTGATATCGACCAGAATGATAAATAAGGCGCGCCGGCGCAAACTGAAAGCAAAACGGAGGCCAGAATGGCCTTGTACAAGGAATCAATAATCACACAGTTAAGTACTTCATGGGTATGAAAAAAAGTACGAAAAAAACGTTTGTAATTCTCTTTGAAGTACTGATGTGATATCGACCAGAACGATAAATAAGGCACCCCGGCACAAACAGCAAGAAAAACGGAGGCCAGAATGGCCTTGTACAAGGAATCAAAAATCACACAGTTAAGTACTCTATAGGTACCAAAAAAAGTACGAAAAAAAACGTTTGTAATTCTCTTTGAAGTACTAATGTGATATCAACCAGAACGATAAATAAGGCACGCCGGCGCAAACGGCAAGCAAAACGGAGGCCAGAATGGCCTTGTACAAGGAATCAAAAATCACACAGTTAAGTACTCTATGGGTACGAAAAAAAGTACGAAAAAAACGTTTGTAATTCTCTTTGAAGTACTGATGTGATATCGACAAGAACGATAAATAAGGAACACCGGCGCAAACGGCAAGCAAAACGGAGGCCAGAATGGCCTTGTACAAGGAATAAAAAATCACACAGTTAAGTACTCTATGGGTACGAAAAAAAGTACGAAAAAAAACGTTTGTAATTCTCTTTGAAGTACTGATGTGATATCGATCATAACGATAAATAAGGGACACCGGTGCAAACGGCAAGCAAAACGGAGGCCAGAATGGCCTTGTACAAGGAATCAAAAATCACACAGTTAAGTACTCTATGGGTACGAAAAAAAGTACAAAAAAAACGTTTGTAATTCTCTTTGAATTACTAATGTGATATCGACCAGAACGATAAATAAGGCACGCCTGCGCAAACGGGAAGCAAAACGGATTTTGAATGGCCTTGTACAAGGTATCAAAAATCACACCGTTAAGTACTCTATGGGTACAAAAAAAAAGTACGAAAAAAAACCTTTGTAATTCTCTTTGAAGTACTGACGTGATATCGACCAGAACGATAAATAAGGCACGCCGGCGCAAACAGGAAGCAAAACGGAGGCCAGAATGGCCTTGTACAAGGAATCAAAAGTCACACAGTTAAGTACTATATGGGTATGATAAAAAAACGTTTGTAATTCTCTTTGAAGTACTGACGTGATATCAACCGAACGATAAATAAGGCATGCCGGCGCAAACGGCAAGCAAAACGGAGGCCAGAATGGCCTTGTACAAGGAATCAAAAATCACACAGTTAAGTACTCTATGGGTACGAAAAAAACATTTGTAATTCTCTTTGAAGTACTGATGTGATATCGACCAGAACGATAAATAAGGCACGCCGGCGCAAACGGCAAGCAAAACGGAGGCCGAATCACACGAATCAAAAATACGTTAAGTATGGGTACACAAAAAGTACGAAAAAAAACGTTGTAATTATCTTTGAAGTACCGATGTGATATCGACCAGAACGATAAATAAGGCACGCCGGCGCAAACGGCAAGCAAAACGGATGCCAGAATGGCCTTGTACAAGGAATCAAAAATCACACCGTTAAGTACTCTATGGGTGCAAAAAAAAACGTTTGTAATTCTCTTTAAAGTACGGATGTGATATCGACCAGAATGATAAATAAGGCACGCCGGCGCAAACGGAAAGCAAAACGGAGGCCAGAATGGCCTTGTACAAGGAATCAATAATCACACAGTTAAGTACTCCATGGGTACGAAAAAAAGTATGAAAAAACGTTTGTAATTCTCTTTGAAGTACTGATGTGATATCGACCAGAACGATAAATAAGGAACCCCGGCACAAACGGCAAGAAAAACGGAGGGCAGAATGGCCTTGTACAAGGAATCAAAAATCACACAGTTAAGTACTCTATAGGTACCAAAAAAAGTACAAAAAAAACGTTTGTAATTCTCTTTGAAGTACTGATGTGATATCAACCAGAACGATAAATAAGGCACGCCGGCGCAAACGGCAAGACAAAGGGAGGCGAATGGCCTTGTACAAGGAATCAAAAAAATCACACGTTAAGTACTCTATGGGTACGAAAAAAAGTACGAAAAAAAACGTTTGTAATTCTCTTTGAAGTACTGATGTGATATCGACCAGAATGATAAATAAGGCACGCCGGAGCAAACGGCAAGCAAAACGGAGGCCAGAATGGCCTTGTACAAGGAATCAAAAATCACACAGTTAAGTACTCTATGGGTACGAAAAAAAGTACGAAAAAAAACGTTTGTAATTCTCTTTGAAGTACTGATGTGATATCGATCATAACGATAAATAAGGCACACCGGCGCAAACGGCAAGCAAAACGGAGGCCAGAATGGCCTTGTACAAGGAATCAAAAATCACACAGTTAAGTACTCTATGGGTACGAAAAAAAGTAAGAAAAAAACGTTTGTAATTCTCTTTGAATTACTAATGTGATATCGACCAGAACGATAAATAAGGCACGCCGGCGCAAACGGGAAGCAAAACGGAGGCCAGAATGGCCTTGTACAAGGTATCAAAAATCACACAGTTAAGTACTTTATGGGTACGAAAAAAAATGTTTGTAATTCTCTTTGAAGTACCGACGTGATATCGACCAAACGAAAAATAAGTCACGCCGGCGCAAACGGCAAGCAAAACGGAGGCCGAATTGCCTTGTACAAGGAATCAAAAATCACACGTTAAGTACACTATGGGTACGAAAAAAAGTATGAAAAAAAAACGTTTGTAATTCTCTTTGAAGTACCGACGTGATATCGACCGAACGATAAATAAGGCACGCCGGCGCAAACGGCAAGCAAAACGGAGGCCAGAATGGCCTTGTACAAGGAATCAAAAATCACACAGTTAAGTACTCTATAGGTACGAAAAAAGTACGAAAAAAAACATTTGTAATTCTCTTTGAAGTACTGATGTGATATCGACAAGAACGATAAATAAGGAACACCGGCGCAAACGGCAAGCAAAACGGAGGCCAAAATGGCCTTGTACAAGGAATAAAAAATCACACAGTTAAGTACTCTATGGGTACGAAAAAAAGTATGAAAAAAAACATTTGTAATTCTCTTTGAAGTACTGATGTGATATCGATCATAACGATAAATAAGGCACACCGGTGCAAACGGCAAGCAAAACGGAGGCCAGAATGGCCTTGTACAAGGATTCAAAAATCACACAGTTAAGTACTCTATGGGTACGAAAAAAAGTACAAAAAAAACGTTTGTAATTCTCTTTGAATTACTAATGTGATATCGACCAGAACGATAAATAAGGCACGCCGGCGCAAACGGGAAGCAAAACGGAGGCCAGAATGGCCTTGTACAAGGTATCAAAAATCACACCGTTAAGTACTCTATGGGTACAAAAAAAAAGTACGAAAAAAAACCTTTGTAATTCTCTTTGAAGTATGCGACGTGATATCGACCGAACGATAAATAAGGCACGCCGGCGCAAACAGGAAGCAAAACGGAGGCCGAATGGCCTTGTACAAGGAATCAAAAATCACACAGTTAAGTACTCTATGGGTATGAAAAAAATAAAAAAATGTTTGTAATTCTCTTTGAAGTACCGACGTGATATCGACCGAACGAAAATAAGTCACGCCGGCGCAAACGGAAAGCAAAACGGAGGCCAGAATTGCCTTGTACAAGGAATCAATAATCACACAATTAGTACTCTATGGGTACGAAAAAAAGTACGAAAAAAACGTTTGTAATTCTCTTTGAAGTACTGACGTGATATCAACCAGAACGATAAATAAGGCATGCCGGCGCAAACGGCAAGAAGGGAGGCCAGAATGGCCTTGTACAAGGAATCAAAAATCACACGGTTAAGTTAAGTACTCTATAGGTACGTAAAAAAAACATTTGTAATTCTCTTTGAAGTACGATGTGATATCGACCGAACGATAAATAAGGCATGCCGGCGCAAACGGCAAGCAAAACGGAGGCTTGTACGAATCAAAAATCACACGTTAAGTACTCTATGGGTACACAAATAAGTACGAAAAAAAACGTATGTAATTCTCTTTGAAGTACCGATGTGATATCGACCGAACGATAAATAAGGCACGCCGGCGCAAACGGCAAGCAAAACGGATGCCAGAATGGCCTTGTACAAGGAATCAAAAATCACACCGTTAAGTACTCTATGGGTACAAAAAAGAGTATAAAAAAAACGTTTGTAATTCTCTTTGAAGTGCGGTGTGATATCGACCGAACGATAAATAAGGCACGCCGGTGCAAACGGCAAGCAAAACGGAGGCTAGAATGGCCTTGTACAAGAAATCAAAATCACGAGTTAAGTACTCTATGGTACGAAAAAAAGTACGAAAAAAACGTTTGTAATTCTCTTTAAAGTACGGATGTGATATCGACCGAATGATAAATAAGGCACGCCGGCGCAAACGAAAGCAAAACGGAGGCCGAATGGCCTTGTACAAGGAATCAATAATCACACGTTAAGTACTCCATGGGTACGAAAAAAAGTATGAAAAAACGTTTGTAATTCTCTTTGAAGTACCGATGTGATATCGACCAGAACGATAAATAAGGCACCCCGGCACAAACGGCAAGAAAAACGGAGGGCCGAATGGCCTTGTACAAGGAATCAAAAATCACACAGTTAAGTACTCTATAGGTACCAAAAAAAAGTACAAAAAAAACGTTTGTAATTCTCTTTGAAGTACTGATGTGATATCAACCAGAACGATAAATAAGGCACGCCGGCGCAAACGGCAAGACAAAGGGAGGCCGAATGGCCTTGTACAAGGAATCAAAAATCACACAAGTTAAGTACTCTATGGGTACGAAAAAAAGTACGAAAAAAAACGTTTGTAATTCTCTTTGAAGTGCGATGTGATATCGACCGAATGATAAATAAGGCACGCCGGAGCAAACGGCAAGCAAAACGGAGCCCAGAATGGCCTTGTACAAGGAATCAAAAATCACACAGTTAAGTACTCTATGGGTACGAAAAAAAGTACGAAAAAAAACGTTTGTAATTCTCTTTGAAGTGCTGATGTGATATCGATCATAACGATAAATAAGGCACACCGGCGCAAACGGCAAGCAAAACGGAGGCCAGAATGGCCTTGTACAAGGAATCAAAAATCACACAGTTAAGTACTCTATGGGTACGATAAAAAAATGTTTGTAATTCTCTTTGAAGTACTGACGTGATATCGACCAATAGGAAAAATAAGTCACGCCGGCGCAAACGGCAAGCAAAACGGAGGCCAGAATTGCCTTGTACAAGGAATCAAAAATCACACAGTTAAGTACACTATGGGTACGAAAAAAAGTATGAAAAAAACGTTTGTAATTCTCTTTGAAGTACTGACGTGATATCAACCAGAACGATAAATAAGGCATGCCGGCGCAAACGGCAAGCAAAAGGGAGGCCGAATGGCCTTGTACAAGGAATCAAAAATCACACGAGTTAAGTACTCTATAGGTACGAAAAAAAAAAAAAACATTTGTAATTCTCTTTGAAGTACCGATGTGATATCGACCGAACGATAAATAAGGCACGCCGGCGCAAACGGCAAGCAAAACGGAGGCCAGAATCACATGTTAAGTACTCTATGGGTACACAAATAAGTACAAAAAAAACGTATGTAATTCTCTTTGAAGTACTGATGTGATATCGACCAGAACGATTAATAAGGCACGCCGGCGCAAACGGCAAGCAAAACGGATGCAAGAATGGCCTTGTACAAGGAATCAAAAATCACACCGTTAAGTACTCTATGGGTACAAAAAAGAGTATAAAAAAAACGTTTGTAATTCTCTTTGAAGTACTGGTGTGATATCGACCAGAACGATAAATAAGGCACGCCGGTGCAAACGGCAAGCAAAACGGAGGCTAGAATGGCCTTGTACAAGAAATCAAAATCACACGGTTAAGTACTCTATGGGTACGAAAAACGTTTGTAATTCTCTTTAAAGTACGGATGTGAAATCGACCGAATGATAAATAAGGCACGCCGGCGCAAACGGAAAGCAAAACGGAGGCCAGAATGGCCTTGTACAAGGAATCAATAATCACACAGTTAAGTACTCCATGGGTACGAAAAAAAGTATGAAAAAACGTTTGTAATTCTCTTTGAAGTACTGATGTGATATCGACCAGAACGATAAATAAGGCACGCCGGCGCAAACGGCAAGCAAAACGGAGGCCAGAATCACATGTTAAGTACTCTATGGGTACACAAATAAGTACAAAAAAACGTATGTAATTCTCTTTGAAGTACTGATGTGATATCGACCAGAACGATTAATAAGGCACGCCGGCGCAAACGGCAAGCAAAACGGATGCAAGAATGGCCTTGTACAAGGAATCAAAAATCACACCGTTAAGTACTCTATGGGTACAAAAAAGAGTATAAAAAAAACGTTTGTAATTCTCTTTGAAGTACTGGTGTGATATCGACCAGAACGATAAATAAGGCACGCCGGTGCAAACGGCAAGCAAAACGGAGGCTAGAATGGCCTTGTACAAGAAATCAAAATCACACAGTTAAGTACTCTATGGGTACGAAAAAAAACGTTTGTAATTCTCTTTAAAGTACGGATGTGAAATCGACCAGAATGATAAATAAGGCACGCCGGCGCAAACGGAAAGCAAAACGGAGGCCAGAATGGCCTTGTACAAGGAATCAATAATCACACAGTTAAGTACTCCATGGGTACGAAAAAAAGTATGAAAAAACGTTTGTAATTCTCTTTGAAGTACTGATGTGATATCGACCAGAACGATAAATAAGGCACCCCGGCACAAACGGCAAGAAAAACGGAGGGCAGAATGGCCTTGTACAAGGAATCAAAAATCACACAGTTAAGTACTCTATAGGTACCAAAAAAAGTACAAAAACAACGTTTGTAATTCTCTTTGAAGTACTGATGTGATATCAACCAGAACGATAAATAAGGCACGCCGGCGCAAACGGCAAGACAAAGGGAGGCCAGAATGGCCTTGTACAAGGAATCAAAAATCACACGAGTTAAGTACTCTATGGGTACGAAAAAAAAGTACGAAAAAAAACGTTTGTAATTCTCTTTGAAGTGCGATGTGATATCGACCGAATGATAAATAAGGCACGCCGGAGCAAACGGCAAGCAAAACGGAGGCCGAATGGCCTTGTACAAGGAATCAAAAATCACACAGTTAAGTACTCTATGGGTACTAAAAAAAGTACGAAAAAAAACGTTTGTAATTCTCTTTGAAGTACTGATGTGATATCGATCATAACGATAAATAAGGCACACCGGCGCAAACGGCAAGCAAAACGGAGGCCAGAATGGCCTTGTACAAGGAATCAAAAATCACACGGTTAAGTACTCTATGGGTACGATAAAAAAATGTTTGTAATTCTCTTTGAAGTGCGACGTGATATCGACCAAAGGAAAAATAAGTCACGCCGGCGCAAACGGCAAGCAAAACGGAGGCCGAATTGCCTTGTACAAGGAATCAAAAATCACACGATTAAGTACACTATGGGTACGAAAAAAAGTATGAAAAAAACGTTTGTAATTCTCTTTGAAGTACCGACGTGATATCAACCGAACGATAAATAAGGCATGCCGGCGCAAACGGCAAGCAAAAGGGAGGCGAATGGCCTTGTACAAGGAATCAAAAATCACACGAGTTAAGTACTCTATAGGTACGAAAAAAAGTAAAAAAAACATTTGTAATTCTCTTTGAAGTACCGATGTGATATCGACCGAACGATAAATAAGGCACGCCGGCGCAAACGGCAAGCAAAACGGAGGCCGAATGGCCTTGAATCACATGTTAAGTACTCTATGGGTACACAAATAAGTACAAAAAAAACGTATGTAATTCTCTTTGAAGTACCGATGTGATATCGACCGAACGATTAATAAGGCACGCCGGCGCAAACGGCAAGCAAAACGGATGCCAGAATGGCCTTGTACAAGGAATCAAAAAATCACACCGTTAAGTACTCTATGGGTACAAAAAAGAGTATAAAAAAAACGTTTGTAATTCTCTTTGAAGTACTGGTGTGATATCGACCAGAACGATAAATAAGGCACGCCGGTGCAAACGGCAAGCAAAACGGAGGCTAGAATGGCCTTGTACAAGAAATCAAAATCACACAGTTAAGTACTCTATGGGTACGAAAAAAAACGTTTGTAATTCTCTTTAAAGTACGGATGTGAAATCGACCAGAATGATAAATAAGGCACGCCGGCGCAAACGGAAAGCAAAACGGAGGCCAGAATGGCCTTGTACAAGGAATCAATAATCACACAGTTAAGTACTCCATGGGTACGAAAAAAAGTATGAAAAAACGTTTGTAATTCTCTTTGAAGTACTGATGTGATATCGACCAGAACGATAAATAAGGCACGCCGGCGCAAACGGCAAGCAAAACGGAGGCCAGAATCACATGTTAAGTACTCTATGGGTACACAAATAAGTACGAAAAAAAACGTATGTAATTCTCTTTGAAGTACTGATGTGATATCGACCAGAACGATTAATAAGGCACGCCGGCGCAAACGGCAAGCAAAACGGATGCAAGAATGGCCTTGTACAAGGAATCAAAAATCACACCGTTAAGTACTCTATGGGTACAAAAAAGAGTATAAAAAAAACGTTTGTAATTCTCTTTGAAAATCGGTGTGATATCGACCGAACGATAAATAAGGCACGCCGGTGCAAACGGCAAGCAAAACGGAGGCTAGAATGGCCTTGTACAAGAAATCAAAATCACACGAGTTAAGTACTCTATGGGTACGTAAAAAAAACGTTTGTAATTCTCTTTAAAGTACGGATGTGAAATCGACCGAATGATAAATAAGGCACGCCGGCGCAAACGGAAAGCAAAACGGAGGCCGAATGGCCTTGTACAAGGAATCAATAATCACACGAGTTAAGTACTCCATGGGTACGAAAAAAAGTATGAAAAAACGTTTGTAATTCTCTTTGAAGTGCGATGTGATATCGACCGAACGATAAATAAGGCACCCCGGCACAAACGGCAAGAAAAACGGAGGCGAATGGCCTTGTACAAGGAATCAAAAATCACACAGTTAAGTACTCTATAGGTACCAAAAAAAGTACAAAAACAACGTTTGTAATTCTCTTTGAAGTACTGATGTGATATCAACCAGAACGATAAATAAGGCACGCCGGCGCAAACGGCAAGACAAAGGGAGGCCAGAATGGCCTTGTACAAGGAATCAAAAATCACACAGTTAAGTACTCTATGGGTACGAAAAAAAGTACGAAAAAAAACGTTTGTAATTCTCTTTGAAGTGCTGATGTGATATCGACCAGAATGATAAATAAGGCACGCCGGAGCAAACGGCAAGCAAAACGGAGGCCGAATGGCCTTGTACAAGGAATCAAAAATCACACGAGTTAAGTACTCTATGGGTACTAAAAAAAGTACGAAAAAAACGTTTGTAATTCTCTTTGAAGTATCGATGTGATATCGATCATAACGATAAATAAGGCACACCGGCGCAAACGGCAAGCAAAACGGAGGCCAGAATGGCCTTGTACAAGGAATCAAAAATCACACAGTTAAGTACTCTATGGGTACGAAAAAAAAGTACGAAAAAAACGTTTGTAATTCTCTTTGAATTACTAATGTGATATCGACCAGAACGATAAATAAGGCACGCCGGCGCAAACGGGAAGCAAAACGGAGGCCAGAATGGCCTTGTACAAGGTATCAAAAATCACACCGTTAAGTACTCTATGGGTACAAAAAAAGTACGAAAAAAAACCTTTGTAATTCTCTTTGAAGTACTGACGTGATATCGACCAGAACGATAAATAAGGCACGCCGGCGCAAACAGGAAGCAAAACGGAGGCCAGAATGGCCTTGTACAAGGAATCAAAAATCACACAGTTAAGTACTCTATGGGTACGGTAAAAAAATGTTTGTAATTCTCTTTGAAGTACTGACGTGATATCGACCAATAGGAAAAATAAGTCACGCCGGCGCAAACGGCAAGCAAAACGGAGGCCAGAATTGCCTTGTACAAGGAATCAAAAATCACACAGTTAAGTACACTATGGGTACGAAAAAAAGTATGAAAAAAACGTTTGTAATTCTCTTTGAAGTACTGACGTGATATCAACCAGAACGATAAATAAGGCATGCCGGCGCAAACGGCAAGCAAAAGGGAGGCCAGAATGGCCTTGTACAAGGAATCAAAAATCACACAGTTAAGTACTCTATAGGTACGAAAAAAAAAACATTTGTAATTCTCTTTGAAGTACTGATGTGATATCGACCAGAACGATAAATAAGGCACGCCGGCGCAAACGGCAAGCAAAACGGAGGCCAGAATCACATGTTAAGTACTCTATGGGTACACAAATAAGTACAAAAAAAACGTATGTAATTCTCTTTGAAGTACTGATGTGATATCGACCAGAACGATTAATAAGGCACGCCGGCGCAAACGGCAAGCAAAACGGAGGCCAGAATGGCCTTGTACAAGGAATCAAAAATCACACCGTTAAGTACTCTATGGGTACAAAAAAGAGTACAAAAAAACGTTTGTAATTCTCTTTGAAGTACTGGTGTGATATCGACCAGAACGATAAATAAGGCACGCCGGTGCAAACGGCAAGCAAAACGGAGGCTAGAATGGCCTTGTACAAGAAATCAAAATCACACAGTTAAGTACTCTATGGGTACGGAAAAAAAACGTTTGTAATTCTCTTTAAAGTACGGATGTGATATCGATCAGAATGATAAATAAGGCACGCCGGCGCAAACGGAAAGCAAAACGGAGGCCAGAATGGCCTTGTACAAGGAATCAATAATCACACAGTTAAGTACTCCATGGGTACGAAAAAAAGTACGAAAAAACGTTTGTAATTCTCTTTGAAGTACTGATGTGATATCGACCAGAACGATAAATAAGGCACCCAGGCACAAACGGCAAGAAAAACGGAGGCCAGAATGGCCTTGTACAAGGAATCAAAAATCACACAGTTAAGTACTCTAGGTACGAAAAAAAGTACGAAAAAAACGTTTGTAATTCTCTTTGAAGTACTGATGTGATATCGACAAGAACGATAAATAAGGAACACCGGCGCAAACGGCAAGCAAAACGGAGGCCAGAATGGCCTTGTACAAGGAATCAAAAATCACACCAGTTAAGTACTCTATGGGTACGAAAAAAAGTACGAAAAAAAACGTTTGTAATTCTCTTTGAAGTACTGATGTGATATCGATCATAACGATAAATAAGGCACACCGGCGCAAACGGCAAGCAAAACGGAGGCCAGAATGGCCTTGTACAAGGAATCAAAAATCACACAGTTAAGTACTCTATGGGTACGAAAAAAAAGTACGAAAAAAACGTTTGTAATTCTCTTTTAATTACTAATGTGATATCGACCAGAACGATAAATAAGGCACGCCGGCGCAAACGGGAAGCAAAACGGAGGCCAGAATGGCCTTGTACAAGGTATCAAAAATCACACCGTTAATTACTCTATGGGTACAAAAAAAGTACGAAAAAAAACCTTTGTAATTCTCTTTGAAGTACTGACGTGATATCGACCAGAACGATAAATAAGGCACGCCGGCGCAAACAGGAAGCAAAACGGAGGCCAGAATGGCCTTGTACAAGGAATCAAAAATCACACAGTTAAGTACTCTATAGGAGCGATAAAAAAATGTTTGTAATTCTCTTTGAAGTACTGACGTGATATCGACCAATAGGAAAAATAAGTCACGCCGGCGCAAACGGCAAGCAAAACGGAGGCCAGAATTGCCTTGTTCAAGGAATCAAAAATCACACAGTTAAGTACACTATGGGTACGAAAAAAAGTACGAAAAAAACGTTTGTAATTCTCTTTGAAGTACTGACGTGATATCAACCAGAACGATAAATAAGGCATGCCGGCGCAAACGGCAAGCAAAAGGAAGGCCAGAATGGCCTTGTACAAGGAATCAAAAATCACACAGTTAAGTACTCTATAGGTACGAAAAAAAACATTTGTAATTCTCTTTGAAGTACTGATGTGATATCGACCAGAACGATAAATAAGGCACGCCGGCGCAAACGGCAAGCAAAACGGAGGCCAGAATCACATGTTAAGTACTCTATGGGTACACAAATAAGTACGAAAAAAACATATGTAATTCTCTTTGAAGTACTGATGTGATATCGACCAGAACGATTAATAAGGCACGCCGGCGCAAACGGCAAGCAAAACGGAGGCCAGAATGGCCTTGTACAAGGAATCAAAAATCACACCGTTAAGTACTCTATGGGTACAAAAAAGAGTACAAAAAAACGTTTGTAATTCTCTTTGAAGTACTGGTGTGATATCGACCAGAACGATAAAAAAGGCACGCCGGTGCAAACGGCAAGCAAAACGGAGGCTAGAATGGCCTTGTACAAGAAATCAAAATCACACAGTTAAGTACTCTATGGGTACGAAAAAAAACGTTTGTAATTCTCTTTAAAGTACGGATGTGATATCGATCAGAATGATAAATAAGGCACGCCGGCGCAAACGGAAAGCAAAACGGAGGCCAGAATGGCCTTGTACAAGGAATCAATAATCACACAGTTAAGTACTCCATGGGTACGAAAAAAAGTACGAAAAAACGTTTGTAATTCTCTTTGAAGTGCGATGTGATATCGACCAGAACGATAAATAAGGCACCCCGGCACAAACGGCAAGAAAAACGGAGGCCAGAATGGCCTTGTACAAGGAATCAAAAATCACACAGTTAAGTACTCTAGGTACCAAAAAAAGTACGAAAAAAACGTTTGTAATTCTCTTTGAAGTACTGATGTGATATCAACTAGAACGATAAATAAGGCACGCCGGCGCAAACGGCAAGACGAAGGGAGGCCAGAATGGCCTTGTACAAGGAATCAAAAATCACACAGTTAAGTACTCTATGGGTACGAAAAAAAGTACGAAAAAAAGCGTTTGTAATTCTCTTTGAAGTACTGATGTGATATCGACCAGAATGATAAATAAGGCACGCCGGAGCAAACGGCAAGCAAAACTGAGGCCAGAATGGCCTTGTACAAGGAATCAAAAATCACACGTTATGTACTCTATGGGTACGAAAAAAAGTACGAAAAAAAAACGTTTGTAATTCTCTTTGAAGTGCGATGTGATATCGACAAGAACGATAAATAAGGAACACCGGCGCAAACGGCAAGCAAAACGGAGGCCGAATGGCCTTGTACAAGGAATCAAAAATCACACAGTTAAGTACTCTATGGGTACGAAAAAAAGTACGAAAAAAAACGTTTGTAATTCTCTTTGAAGTACTGATGTGATATCGATCATAACGATAAATAAGGCACACCGGCGCAAACGGCAAGCAAAACGGAGGCCATAATGGTCTTGTACAAGGAATCAAAAATCACACAGTTAAGTACTCTATGGGTACGAAAAAAAAGTACGAAAAAAACGTTTGTAATTCTCTTTTAATTACTAATGTGATATCGACCAGAACGATAAATAAGGCACGCCGGCGCAAACGGGAAGCAAAACGGAGGCCAGAATGGCCTTGTACAAGGTATCAAAAATCACACCGTTAAGTACTCTATGGGTACAAAAAAAAGTACGAAAAAAAACCTTTGTAATTCTCTTTGAAGTACTGACGTGATATCGACCAGAACGATAAATAAGGCACGCCGGCGCAAACAGGAAGCAAAACGGAGGCCAGAATGGCCTTGTACAAGGAATCAAAAATCACACAGTTATGTACTCTATAGGTACGATAAAAAAATGTTTGTAATTCTCTTTGAAGTACTGACGTGATATCGACCAATAGGAAAAATAAGTCACGCCGGCGCAAACGGCAAGCAAAACGGAGGCCAGAATTGCCTTGTTCAAGGAATCAAAAATCACACAGTTAAGTACACTATGGGTACGAAAAAAAGTACGAAAAAAACGTTTGTAATTCTCTTTGAAGTACTGACGTGATATCAACCAGAACGATAAATAAGGCATGCCGGCGCAAACGGCAAGCAAAAGGAAGGCCAGAATGGCCTTGTACAAGGAATCAAAAATCACACAGTTAAGTACTCTATAGGTACGAAAAAAAACATTTGTAATTCTCTTTGAAGTACTGATGTGATATCGACCAGAACGATAAATAAGGCACGCCGGCGCAAACGGCAAGCAAAACGGAGGCCAGAATCACATGTTAAGTACTCTATGGGTACACAAATAAGTACGAAAAAAACGTATGTAATTCTCTTTGAAGTACTGATGTGATATCGACCAGAACGATTAATAAGGCACGCCGGCGCAAATGGCAAGCAAAACGGAGGCCAGAATGGCCTTGTACAAGGAATCAAAAATCACACCGTTAAGTACTCTATGGGTACAAAAAAGAGTACAAAAAAACGTTTGTAATTCTCTTTGAAGTACTGGTGTGATATCGACCAGAACGATAAATAAGGCACGCCGGTGCAAACGGCAAGCAAAACGGAGGCTAGAATGGCCTTGTACAAGAAATCAAAATCACACAGTTAAGAACTCTATGGGTACGAAAAAAAACGTTTGTAATTCTCTTTAAAGTACGGATGTGATATCGACTAGAATGATAAATAAGGCACGCCGTCACAAACGGAAAGCAAAACGGAGGCCAGAATGGCCTTGTACAAGGAATCAATAATCACACAGTTAAGTACTCCATGGGTACGAAAAAAAGTACGAAAAAACATTTGTAATTCTCTTTGAAGTACTGATGTGATATCGACCAGAACGATAAATAAGGCACCCCGGCACAAACGGCAAGAAAAACGGAGGCCAGAATGGCCTTGTACAAGGAATCAAAAATCACACAGTTAAGTACTCTAGGTACCAAAAAAAGTACGAAAAAAACGTTTGTAATTCTCTTTGAAGTACTGATGTGATATCAACTAGAACGATAAATAAGGCACGCCGGCGCAAACGGCAAGACGAAGGGAGGCCAGAATGGCCTTGTACAAGGAATCAAAAATCACACAGTTAAGTACTCTATGGGTACGAAAAAAAGTACGAAAAAAAACGTTTGTAATTCTCTTTGAAGTACTGTTGTGATATCGACCAGAATGATAAATAAGGCACGCCGGAGCAAACGGCAAGCAAAACGGAGGCCAGAATGGCCTTGTACAAGGAATCAAAAATCACACAGTTAAGTACTCTATGGGTACGAAAAAAAAGTACGAAAAAAACGTTTGTAATTCTCTTTGAAGTACTGATGTGATATCGACAAGAACGATAAATAAGGAACACCGGCGCAAACGGCAAGCAAAACGGAGGCCAGAATGGCCTTGTACAAGGAATCAAAAATCACACAGTTAAGTACTCTATGGGTACGAAAAAAAGTACGAAAAAAAACGTTTGTAATTCTCTTTGAAGTACTGATGTGATATCGATTATAACGATAAATAAGGCACACCGGCGCAAACGGCAAGCAAAACGGAGGCCAGAGTGGCCTTGTACAAGGAATCAAAAATCACACAGTTAAGTACTCTATGGGTACGAAAAAAAAGTATGAAAAAAACGTTTGTAATTCTCTTTGAATTACTAATGTGATATCGACCAGAACGATAAATAAGGCACGCCGGCGCAAACGGGAAGCAAAACGGAGGCCAGAATGGCCTTGTACAAGGTATCAAAAATCACACCGTTAAGTACTCTATGGGTACAAAAAAAAAGTACGAAAAAAAACCTTTGTAATTCTCTTTGAAGTACTGACGTGATATCGACCAGAACGATAAATAAGGCACGCCGGCGCAAACGGGAAGCAAAACGGAGGCCAGAATGGCCTTGTACAAGGAATCAAAAATCACACAGTTAAGTACTCTATGGGTACGATAAAAAAATGTTTGTAATTCTCTTTGAAGTACTGACGTGATATCGACCAATAGGAAAAATAAGTCACGCCGGCGCAAACGGCAAGCAAAACGGAGGCCAGAATTGCCTTGTACAAGGAATCAAAAATCACACAGTTAATTACACTATGGGTACGAAAAAAAGTACGAAAAAAACGTTTGTAATTCTCTTTGAAGTATGCGACGTGATATCAACCGAACGATAAATAAGGCATGCCGGCGCAAACGGCAAGCAAAAGGGAGGCCAGAATGGCCTTGTACAAGGAATCAAAAATCACACAGTTAAGTACTCTATAGGTACGGAAAAAAAACATTTGTAATTCTCTTTGAAGTACTGATGTGATATCGACCAGAACGATAAATAAGGCACGCCGGCGCAAACGGCAAGCAAAACGGAGGCCAGAATCACATGTTAAGTACTCTATGGGTACACAAATAAGTACGAAAAAAACGTATGTAATTCTCTTTGAAGTACTGATGTGATATCGACCAGAACGATTAATAAGGCACGCCGGCGCAAACGGCAAGCAAAACGGAGGCCAGAATGGCCTTGTACAAGGAATCAAAAATCACACAGTTAAGCACTCTATGGGTACGAAAAAAAGTACGAAAAAAAACGTTTGTAATTCTCTTTGAAGTACCGATGTGATATCGACCGAATAATAAATAAGGCACGCCGGAGCAAACGGCAAGCAAAACGGAGGCCGAATGGCCTTGTACATGGAATCAAAAATCACACGAGTTAAGTACTCTATGGGTACGAAAAAAAAAAGTACGAAAAAAACGTTTGTAATTCTCTTTGAAGTGCGATGTGATATCGACAAGAACGATAAATAAGGAACACCGGCGCAAACGGCAAGCAAAGCGGAGGCCGAATGGCCTTGTACAAGGAATCAAAAATCACACGTTAAGTACTCTATGGGTACGAAAAAAAGTACGAAAAAAAACGTTTGTAATTCTCTTTGAAGTGCGATGTGATATCGATTATAACGATAAATAAGGCACACCGGCGCAAACGGCAAGCAAAACGGAGGCCAGAATGGCCTTGTACAAGGAATCAAAAATCACACAGTTAAGTACTCTATGGGTACGAAAAAAAAGTATGAAAAAAACGTTTGTAATTATCTTTGAATTACTAATGTGATATCGACCAGAACGATAAATAAGGCACGCCGGCGCAAATGGGAAGCAAAACGGAGGCCAGAATGGCCTTGTACAAGGTATCAAAAATCACACCGTTAAGTACTCTATGGGTACAAAAAAAAGTACGAAAAAAAACCTTTGTAATTCTCTTTGAAGTACTGACGTGATATCGACCAGAACGATAAATAAGGCACGCCGGCGCAAACAGGAAGCAAAACGGAGGCCAGAATGGCCTTGTACAAGGAATCAAAAATCACACAGTTAAGTACTCTATGGGTACGATAAAAAAAATGTTTGTAATTCTCTTTGAAGTACTGACGTGATATCGACCAATAGGAAAAATAAGTCACGCCGGCGCAAACGGCAAGCAAAACGGAGGCCAGAATTGCCTTGTACAAGGAATCAAAAATCACACAGTTAAGTACACTATGGGTACGAAAAAAAGTACGAAAAAAACGTTTGTAATTCTCTTTGAAGTACTGACGTGATATCAACCAGAACGATAAATAAGGCATGCCGGCGCAAACGGCAAGCAAAAGGGAGGCCAGAATGGCCTTGTACAAGGAATCAAAAATCACACAATTAAGTACTCTATAGGTACGAAAAAAAAACATTTGTAATTCTCTTTGAAGTACTGATGTGATATCGACCAGAACGATAAATAAGGCACGCCGGTGCAAACGGCAAGCAAAACGGAGGCCAGAATCACATGTTAAGTACTCTATGGGTACACAAATAAGTACGAAAAAACGTATGTAATTCTCTTTGAAGTACTGATGTGATATCGACCAGAACGATTAATAAGGCACGCCGGCGCAAACGGCAAGCAAAACGGAGGCCAGAATGGCCTTGTACAAGGAATCAAAAATCACACCGTTAAGTACTCTATGGGTACAAAAAAGAGTACAAAAAAACGTGTGTAATTCTCTTTGAAGTACTGGTGTGATATCGACCAGAACGATAAATAAGGCACGCCGGTGCAAACGGCAAGCAAAACGGAGGCTAGAATGGCCTTGTACAAGAAATCAAAATACACGATTAAGTACTCTATGGGTACGAAAAAAAAACGTTTGTAATTCTCTTTAAAGTACGGATGTGATATCGACCAGAATGATAAATAAGGCACGGCGGCGCAAACGGAAAGCAAAACGGAGGCCAGAATGGCCTTGTACAAGGAATCAATAATCACACAGTTAAGTACTCCATGGGTACGAAAAAAAGTACGAAAAAACGTTTGTAATTCTCTTTGAAGTACTGATGTGATATCGACCAGAACGATAAATAAGGCACCCCGGCACAAACGGCAAGAAAAACGGAGGCCAGAATGGTCTTGTACAAGGAATCAAAAATCACACAGTTAAGTACTCTAGGTACCAAAAAAAGTACGAAAAAAACGTTTGTAATTCTCTTTGAAGTACTGATGTGATATCAACTAGAACGATAAATAAGGCACGCCGGCGCAAACGGCAAGACAAAGGGAGGCCAGAATGGCCTTGTACAAGGAATCAAAAATCACAGTTAAGTAGTACTCTATGGGTACGAAAAAAAAAGTACGAAAAAAAACGTTTGTAATTCTCTTTGAAGTACTGATGTGATATCGACCAGAATGATAAATAAGGCACCCCGGAGCAAACGGCAAGCAAAACGGAGGCCAGAATGGCCTTGTACAAGGAATCAAAAATCACACAGTTAAGTACTCTATGGGTACGAAAAAAACGTTTGTAATTCTCTTTGAAATACTGATGTGATATCGACAAGAACGATAAATAAGGAACACCGGCGCAAACGGCAAGCAAAACGGAGGCCAGAATGGTGTACAAGGAATCAAAAATCACACAGTTAAGTACTCTATGGGTACGAAAAAAACGTTTGTAATTCTCTTTGAAGTACTGATGTGATATCGACAAGAACGATAAATAAGGAACACCGGCGCAAACGGCAAGCAAAACGGAGGCCAGAATGGCCTTGTACAAGGAATCAAAAATCACACAGTTAAGTACTCTATGGGTACGAAAAAAAGTACGAAAAAAACGTTTGTAATTCTCTTTGAAGTACTGATGTGATATCGATCATAACGATAAATAAGGCACACCGGCGCAAACGGCAAGCAAAACGGAGGCCAGAATGGCCTTGTACAAGGAATCAAAAATCACACAGTTAAGTACTCTATGGGTACGAAAAAAAAGTACGAAAAAAATGTTTGTAATTCTCTTTGAATTACTAATGTGATATCGACCAGAACGATAAATAAGGCACGCCGGCGCAAACGGGAAGCAAAACGGAGGCCAGAATGGCCTTGTACAAGGTATCAAAAATCACACCGTTAAGTACTCTATGGGTACAAAAAAAAGTACGAAAAAAAACCTTTGTAATTCTCTTTGATGTACTGACGTGATATCGACCAGAACGATAAATAAGGCACGCTGGCGCAAACAGGAAGCAAAACGGAGCCAGAATGGCCTTGTACAAGGAATCAAAAATCACACAGTTAAGTACTCTATGTGTACGATAAAAAAATGTTTGTAATTCTCTTTGAAGTACTGACGTGATATCGACCAATAGGAAAAATAAGTCACGCCGGCGCAAACGGCAAGCAAAACGGAGGCCAGAATTGCCTTGTACAAGGAATAAAAAATCACACAGTTAAGTACTCTATGGGTACGAAAAAAAGTACGAAAAAAACGTTTGTAATTCTCTTTGAAGTACTGACGTGATATCAACCAGAACGATAAATAAGGCATGCCGGCGCAAACGGCAAGCAAAAGGGAGGCCAGAATGGCCTTGTACAAGGAATCAAAAATCACAGAGTTAAGTACTCTATGGGTACGAAAAAAAGTACGAAAAAAAACATTTGTAATTCTCTTTGAAGTACTGATGTGATATCGACCAGAATGTTAAATAAGGCACGCCGGCGCAAACGGCAAGCAAAACTTAGGCTAGAATCACACGTTAAGTACTCTATGAGTACACAAATAAGTACGAAAAAAAAACGTATGTAATTCTCTTTGAAGTACTGATGTGATATCGACCAGAACGATAAATAAGGCATGCCGACGGAAACGGCAAGCAAAACGGAGGCCAGAATGGCCTTGTACAAGGTATCAAAAATCACACCGTTAAGTACTCTATGGGTACAAAAAAGAGTACAGAAAAACGTTTTTATTTCTCTTTGAAGTACTGGTGTGATATCGACCAGAACGATAAATAAGGCTCGCCGGCGCAAACGGCAAGCAAAACGGAGGCCGGAATGGCCTTGTACAAGAAATCAAAATCACACAGTTAAGTAATCTATGGGTACGAAAAAAAAATGTTTGTAATTCTCTTTGAAGTACGGATGCGATATCGACCAGAATGATAAATAAGGCACGCCGGCGCAAACGGCAAGCAAAACGGAGGCCAGAATGGCCTTGTACAAGGAATCAAAAATCACACAGTTAAGTACTCTATGGGTACCAAAAAAAGTACGAAAAAAAACGTTTGTAATTCTCTTTGAAGTACTGATGTGATATCGATCATAACGATAAATAAGGCACACCGCGCAAACGGCAAGCAAAACGGAGGCCAGAATGGCCTTGTACAAGGAATCAAAAATCACACAGTTAAGTACTCTATGGGTACGAAAAAAAAGTACGAAAAAAATGTTTGTAATTCTCTTTGAATTACTAATGTGATATCGACCAGAACGATAAATAAGGCACGCCGGCGCAAACAGGAAGCAAAACGGAGGCCAGAATGGCCTTGTACAAGGAATCAAAAATCACACAGTTAAGTACTCTATGGGTATGATAAAAAATGTTTGTAATTCTCTTTGAAGTACTGACGTGATATCGACCAATAGGAAAAATAAGTCACGCCGGCGCAAACGGCAAGCAAAACGGAGGCCAAAATTGCCTTGTTCAAGGAATCAAAAATCACACAGTTAAGTACACTATGGGTACGAAAAAAAGTACGAAAAAAACGTTTGTAATTCTCTTTGAAGTACTGACGTGATATCAACCAGAACGATAAATAAGGCATGCCGGCGCAAACGGCAAGCAAAAGGGAGGCCAGAATGGCCTTGTACAAGGAATCAAAAATCACACAGTTAAGTACTCTATAGGTACGAAAAAAAACATTTGTAATTCTCTTTGAAGTACTGATGTGATATCGACCAGAACGATAAATAAGGCACGCCGGCGCAAACGGCAAGCAAAACGGAGGCCAGAATCACATGTTAAGTACTCTATGGGTACACAAATAAGTACGCAAAAAACGTATGTAATTCTCTTTGAAGTACTGATGTGATATCGACCAGAACGATTAATAAGGCACGCCGGCGCAAATGGCAAGCAAAACGGAGGCCAGAATGGCCTTGTACAAGGAATCAAAAATCACACCGTTAAGTACTCTATGGGTACAAAAAAGAGTACAAAAAAACGTTTGTAATTCTCTTTGAAGTACTGGTGTGATATCGACCAGAACGATAAATAAGGCACGCCGGTGCAAACGGCAAGCAAAACGGAGGCTATAATGGCCTTGTACAAGAAATCAAAATCACACAGTTAAGAACTCTATGGGTACGAAAAAAAAACGTTTGTAATTCTCTTTAAAGTACGGATGTGATATCGACTAGAATGATAAATAAGGCACGCCGTCGCAAACGGAAAGCAAAACGGAGGCCAGAATGGCCTTGTACAAGGAATCAATAATCACACAGTTAAGTACTCCATGGGTACGAAAAAAAGTACGAAAAAACGTTTGTAATTCTCTTTGAAGTACTGATGTGATATCGACCAGAACGATAAATAAGGCACCCCGGCACAAACGGCAAGAAAAACGGAGGCCAGAATGGCCTTGTACAAGGAATCAAAAATCACACAGTTAAGTACTCTAGGTACCAAAAAAAGTACGAAAAAAACGTTTGTAATTCTCTTTGAAGTACTGATGTGATATCAACTAGAACGATAAATAAGGCACGCCGGCGCAAACGGCAAGACAAAGGGAGGCCAGAATGGCCTTGTACAAGGAATCAAAAATCACACAGTTAAGTACTCTATGGGTACGAAAAAAAGTACGAAAAAAAACGTTTGTAATTCTCTTTGAAGTACTGATGTGATATCGACCAGAATGATAAATAAGGCACGCCGGAGCAAACGGCAAGCAAAACGGAGGTCAGAATGGCCTTGTACAAGGAATCAAAAATCACACAGTTAAGTACTCTATGGGTACGAAAAAAAAGTACGAAAAAAACGTTTGTAATTCTCTTTGAAGTACTGATGTGATATCGACAAGAACGATAAATAAGGAACACCGGCGCAAACGGCAAGCAAAACGGAGGCCAGAATGGCCTTGTACAAGGAATCAAAAATCACACAGTTAAGTACTCTATGGGTACGAAAAAAGTACGAAAAAAAACGTTTGTAATTCTCTTTGAAGTACTGATGTGATATCGATTATAACGATAAATAAGGCACACCGGCGCAAACGGCAAGCAAAACGGAGGCCAGAATGGCCTTGTACAAGGAATCAAAAATCACACAGTTAAGTACTCTATGGGTACGAAAAAAAAGTATGAAAAAAACGTTTGTAATTCTCTTTGAATTACTAATGTGATATCGACCAGAACGATAATTAAGGCACGCCGGCGCAAACGGGAAGCAAAACGGAGGCCAGAATGGCCTTGTACAAGGTATCAAAAATCACACCGTTAAGTACTCTATGGGTACAAAAAAAAGTACGAAAAAAAACCTTTGTAATTCTCTTTAAAGTACTGACGTGATATCGACCAGAACGATAAATAAGGCACGCCGGCGCAAACAGGAAGCAAAACGGAGGCCAGAATGGCCTTGTACAAGGAATCAAAAATCACACAGTTAAGTACTCTATGGGTACGATAAAAAAATGTTTGTAATTCTCTTTGAAGTACTGACGTGATATCGACCAATAGGAAAAATAAGTCACGTCGGCGCAAACGGCAAGCAAAACGGAGGCCAGAATTGCCTTGTACAAGGAATCAAAAATCACACAGTTAAGTACACTATGGGTACGAAAAAAAGTATGAAAAAAACGTTTGTAATTCTCTTTGAAGTCTACCGACGTGATATCAACCGAACGATAAATAAGGCATGCCGGCGCAAACAGCAAGCAAAAGGGAGGCCAGAATGGCCTTGTACAAGGAATCAAAAATCACACAGTTAAGTACTCTATAGGTACGAAAAAAAAACATTTGTAATTCTCTTTGAAGTACTGATGTGATATCGACCAGAACGATAAATAAGGCACGCCGGCGCAAACGGCAAGCAAAACGGAGGCCAGAATCACATGTTAAGTACTCTATGGGTACACAAATAAGTACGAAAAAAACGTATGTAATTCTCTTTGAAGTACTGATGTGATATCAACCAGAACGATTAATAAGGCACGCCGGCGCAAACGGCAAGCAAAACGGAGGCCAGAATGGCCTTGTACAAGGAATCAAAAATCACACCGTTAAGTACTCTATGGGTACAAAAAAGAGTACAAAAAAACGTTTGTAATTCTCTTTGAAGTACTGGTGTGATATCGACCGTAACGATAAATAAGGCACGCCGGTGCAAACGGCAAGCAAAACGGAGGCTAGAATGGCCTTGTACAAGAAATCAAAATCACACGAGTTAAGTACTCTATGGGTACGAAAAAAAAACATTTGTAATTCTCTTTAAAGTACGGATGTGATATCGACCAGAATGATAAATAAGGCACGGCGGCGCAAACGGAAAGCAAAACGGAGGCCAGAATGGCCTTGTACAAGGAATCAATAATCACACAGTTAAGTACTCCATGGGTACGAAAAAAAGTACGAAAAAACGTTTGTAATTCTCTTTGAAGTACTGATGTGATATCGACCAGAACGATAAATAAGGCACCCCGGCACAAACGGCAAGAAAAACGGAGGCCAGAATGGCCTTGTACAAGGAATCAAAAATCACACAGTTAAGTACTCTAGGTACCAAAAAAAGTACGAAAAAAACGTTTGTAATTCTCTTTGAAGTACTGATGTGATATCAACTAGAACGATAAATAAGGCACGCCGGCGCAAACGGCAAGACAAAAGGAGGCCGAATGGCCTTGTACAAGGAATCAAAAATCACACGAGTTAAGTACTCTATGGGTACGAAAAAAAAGTACGAAAAAAAATGTTTGTAATTCTCTTTGAAGTACTGATGTGATATCGACCAGAATGATAAATAAGGCACCCCGGAGCAAACGGCAAGCAAAACGGAGGCCAGAATGGCCTTGTACAAGGAATCAAAAATCACACAGTTAAGTACTCTATGGGTACGAAAAAAACGTTTGTAATTCTCTTTGAAGTACTGATGTGATATCGACAAGAACGATAAATAAGGAACACCGGCGCAAACGGCAAGCAAAACGGAGGCCAGAATGGTGTACAAGGAATCAAAAATCACACAGTTAAGTACTCTATGGGTACGAAAAAAACGTTTGTAATTCTCTTTGAAGTACTGATGTGATATAGACAAGAACGATAAATAAGGAACACCGGCGCAAACGGCAAGCAAAACGGAGGCCAGAATCGCCTTGTACAAGGAATCAAAAATCACACAGTTAAGTACTCTATGGGTACGAAAAAAAGTACGAAAAAAAACGTTTGTAATTCTCTTTGAAGTACTGATGTGATATCGATCATAACGATAAATAAGGCACACCGGAGCAAACGGCAAGCAAAACGGAGGCCAGAATGGCCTTGTACAAGGAATCAAAAATCACACAGTTAAGTACTCTATGGGTACGAAAAAAAAGTACGAAAAAAATGTTTGTAATTCTCTTTGAATTACTAATGTGATATCGACCAGAACGATAAATAAGCCACGCCGGCGCAAACGGGAAGCAAAACGGAGGCCAGAATGGCCTTGTACAAGGTATCAAAAATCACACCGTTAAGTACTCTATGGGTACAAAAAAAAGTACGAAAAAAAACCTTTGTAATTCTCTTTGATGTACTGACGTGATATCGACCAGAACGATAAATAAGGCACGCCGGCGCAAACGGGAAGCAAAACGGAGGTCAGAATGGCCTTGTACAAGGAATCAAAAATCACACAGTTAAGTACTCTATGGGTACGATAAAAAAATGTTTGTAATTCTCTTTGAAGTACTGACGTGATATCGACCAATAGGAAAAATAAGTCACGCCGGCGCAAACGGCAAGCAAAACGGAGGCCAGAATCGCCTTGTACAAGGAATAAAAAATCACACAGTTAAGTACTCTATGGGTACGAAAAAAAGTACGAAAAAAACGTTTGTAATTCTCTTTGAAGTACTGACGTGATATCAACCGAACGATAACTAAGGCATGCCGGCGCAAACGGCAAGCAAAAGGAGGCCGTAATGGCCTTGTACAAGGAATTAAAATCACAGACTGTTAAGTACTCGATGGGTACGAAAAAAAGTACGAAAAAAAACATTTGTAATTCTCTTTGAAGTACTGATGTGATATCGACCAGAATGTTAAATAAGGCACGCCGGCGCAAACGGCAAGCAAAACGGAGGCCAGAATCACACGTTAAGTACTCTATGAGTACACAAATAAGTACGAAAAAAAAACGTATGTAATTCTCTTTGAAGTACTGATGTGATATCGACCAGAACGATAAATAAGGCATGCCGACGGAAACGGCAAGCAAAACGGAGGCCAGAATGGCCTTGTACAAGGTATCAAAAATCACACCGTTAAGTACTCTATGGGTACAAAAAAGAGTACAGAAAAACGTTTTTATTTCTCTTTGAAGTCGGTGTGATATCGACCGAACGATAAATAAGGCTCGCCGGCGCAAACGGCAAGCAAAACGGAGGCCGGAATGGCCTTGTACAAGAAATCAAAATCACAGTTAAGTAATCTATGGGTACGAAAAAAAAATGTTTGTAATTCTCTTTGAAGTACGGATGCGATATCGACCGAATGATAAATAAGGCACGCCGGCGCAAACGGCAAGCAAAACGGAGGCCGAATGGCCTTGTACAAGGAATCAAAAATCACACGAGTTAAGTACTCTATGGGTACCAAAAAAAGTACGAAAAAAAACGTTTGTAATTCTCTTTGAAGTACTGATGTGATATCGATCAGAACGATAAATAAGGCACACCGCCGCAAACGGCAAGCAAAACGGAGGCCAGTATGGCCTTGTACAAGGAATCAAAAATCACATAGTTAAGTACTCTATGGGTACGAAAAAAAGTACGAAAAAAAACGTTTGTAATTCTCTTTGAATTACTAATGTGATATCGATCAGAACGATAAATAAGGCACGCCGGCGCAAACGGCAAGCAAAACGGAGGCCAGAATGGCCTTGTACAAGGTATCAAAAGTCACACCGTTAAGTACTCTATGGGTACAAAAAAAAAGTACGAAAAAAACCTTTGTAATTCTCTTTTTGAAGTACTGACGTGATATCGACCAGAACGATAAATAAGGCACGCCGGCGCAAACATGAAGCAAAATGGAGGCCAGAATGGCCTTGTACAAGGAATCAAAAATCACACAGTTAAGTACTCTATGGGTACGATAAAAAAATGTTTGTAATTCTCTTTGAAGTACTGAAGTGATATCGACCAATAGGAAAAATAAGGCACGCCGGCGCAAACGGCAAGCAAAACGGAGGCCAGAATTTCCTTGTACAAGGAATCAAAAATCACACAGTTAAGTACTCTATGGGTACAAAAAAAAGTACGAAAAAAACGTTTGTAATTCTCTTTGAAGTACAGACGTGATATCAACCAGAACGATAAATAAGGCATGCCGGCGCACACGGCAAGCAAAATGGAGGCCAGAATGGCCTTGTACAAGGAATCAAAAATCACACGAGTTAAGTACTCTATGGGTACGAAAAAAAGTACAAAAAAAAACGTTTGTAATTCTCTTTGAAGTACCGATGTGATATCGACCGAACGATAAATAAGGCACGCCGGCGCAAACGGCAAGCAAAACAGAGGCCAGAATCACACGTTAAGTACTCTATGGGTACACAAATAAGTACGAAAAAAAAACGTATGTAATTCTCTTTGAAGTACTGATGTGATATCGACCAGAACGATAAATAAGGCACGCCGGCGCAAACGGCAAGCAAAACGGAGGCCAGAATCACATGTTAAGTACTCTATGGGTACACAAATAAGTACGAAAAAAACGTATGTAATTCTCTTTGAAGTACTGATGTGATATCGACCAGAACGATTAATAAGGCACGCCGGCGCAAACGGCAAGCAAAACGGAGGCCAGAATGGCCTTGTACAAGGAATCAAAAATCACACCGTTAAGTACTCTATGGGTACAAAAAAGAGTACAAAAAAACGTTTGTAATTCTCTTTGAAGTACGGGTGTGATATCGACCAGAACGATAAATAAGGCACGCCGGTGCAAACGGCAAGCAAAACGGAGGCTAGAATGGCCTTGTACAAGAAATCAAAATCACACAGTTAAGTACTCTATGGGTACGAAAAAAAAACATTTGTAATTCTCTTTAAAGTACGGATGTGATATCGACCAGAATGATAAATAAGGCACGGCGGCGCAAACGGAAAGCAAAACGGAGGCCAGAATGGCCTTGTACAAGGAATCAATAATCACACAGTTAAGTACTCCATGGGTACGAAAAAAAGTACGAAAAAACGTTTGTAATTCTCTTTGAAGTACTGATGTGATATCGACCAGAACGATAAATAAGGCACCCCGGCACAAACGGCAAGAAAAACGGAGGCCAGAATGGCCTTGTACAAGGAATCAAAAATCACACAGTTAAGTACTCTAGGTACCAAAAAAAGTACGAAAAAAACGTTTGTAATTCTCTTTGAAGTACTGATGTGATATCAACTAGAACGATAAATAAGGCACGCCGGCGCAAACGGCAAGACAAAGGGAGGCCAGAATGGCCTTGTACAAGGAATCAAAAATCACACAGTTAAGTACTCTATGGGTACGAAAAAAAAGTACGAAAAAAAATGTTTGTAATTCTCTTTGAAGTACTGATGTGATATCGACCAGAATGATAAATAAGGCACCCCGGAGCAAACGGCAAGCAAAACGGAGGCCAGAATGGCCTTGTACAAGGAATCAAAAATCACACAGTTAAGTACTCTATGGGTACGAAAAAAACGTTTATAATTCTCTTTGAAGTACTGATGTGATATCGACAAGAACGATAAATAAGGAACACCGGCGCAAACGGCAAGCAAAACGGAGGCCAGAATGGTGTACAAGGAATCAAAAATCACACAGTTAAGTACTCTATGGGTACGAAAAAAACGTTTGTAATTCTCTTTGAAGTACTGATGTGATATAGACAAGAACGATAAATAAGGAACACCGGCGCAAACGGCAAGCAAAACGGAGGCCAGAATCGCCTTGTACAAGGAATCAAAAATCACACAGTTAAGTACTCTATGGGTACGAAAAAAAGTTCGAAAAAAAACGTTTGTAATTCTCTTTGAAGTACTGATGTGATATCGATCATAACGATAAATAAGGCACACCGGAGCAAACGGCAAGCAAAACGGAGGCCAGAATGGCCTTGTACAAGGAATCAAAAATCACACAGTTAAGTACTCTATGGGTACGAAAAAAAAGTACGCAAAAAATGTTTGTAATTCTCTTTGAATTACTAATGTGATATCGACCAGAACGATAAATAAGCCACGCCGGCGCAAACGGGAAGCAAAACGGAGGCCAGAATGGCCTTGTACAAGGTATCAAAAATCACACCGTTAAGTACTCTATGGGTACAAAAAAAAGTACGAAAAAAAACCTTTGTAATTCTCTTTGATGTACTGACATGATATCGACCAGAACGATAAATAAGGCACGCTGGCGCAAACAGGAAGCAAAACGGAGGCCAGAATGGCCTTGTACAAGGAATCAAAAATCACACAGTTAAGTACTCTATGGGTACGATAAAAAAATGTTTGTAATTCTCTTTGAAGTACTGACGTGATATCGACCAATAGGAAAAATAAGTCACGCCGGCGCAAACGGCAAGCAAAACGGAGGCCAGAATTGCCTTGTACAAGGAATAAAAAATCACACAGTTAAGTACTCTATGGGTACGAAAAAAAGTACGAAAAAAACGTTTGTAATTCTCTTTGAAGTACTGACGTGATATCAACCAGAACGATAACTAAGGCATGCCGGCGCAAACGGCAAGCAAAAGGGAGGCCAGAATGGCCTTGTACAAGGAATCTAAAATCACAGAGTTAAGTACTCTATGGGTACGAAAAAAAGTACGAAAAAAAACATTTGTAATTCTCTTTGAAGTACTGATGTGATATCGACCAGAATGTTAAATAAGGCACGCCGGCGCAAACGGCAAGCAAAACGGAGGCCAGAATCACACGTTAAGTACTCTATGAGTACACAAATAAGTACGAAAAAAAAACGTATGTAATTCTCTTTGAAGTACTGATGTGATATCGACCAGAACGATAAATAAGGCATGCCGACGGAAACGGCAAGCAAAACGGAGGCCAGAATGGTCTTGTACAAGGTATCAAAAATCACACCGTTAAGTACTCTATGGGTACAAAAAAGAGTACAGAAAAACGTTTTTATTTCTCTTTGAAGTACTGGTGTGATATCGACCAGAACGATAAATAAGGCTCGCCGGCGCAAACGGCAAGCAAAACGGAGGCCGGAATGGCCTTGTACAAGAAATCAAAATCACACGAGTTAAGTAATCTATGGGTAAAAAAAAATGTTTGTAATTCTCTTTGAAGTACGGATGCGATATCGACCGAATGATAAATAAGGCACGCCGGCGCAAACGGCAAGCAAAACGGAGGCGAATGGCCTTGTACAAGGAATCAAAAATCACACGAGTTAAGTACTCTATGGGTACCAAAAAAAGTACGAAAAAAAACGTTTGTAATTCTCTTTGAAGTATCGATGTGATATCGATCAGAACGATAAATAAGGCACACCGCCGCAAACGGCAAGCAAAACGGAGGCCAGTATGGCCTTGTACAAGGAATCAAAAATCACATAGTTAAGTACTCTATGGGTACGAAAAAAAGTACGAAAAAAAACGTTTGTAATTCTCTTTGAATTACTAATGTGATATCGATCAGAACGATAAATAAGGCACGCCGGCGCAAACGGCAAGCAAAACGGAGGCCAGAATGGCCTTGTACAAGGTATCAAAAGTCACACCGTTATGTACTCTATGGGTACAAAAAAAAAGTACGAAAAAAACCTTTGTAATTCTCTTTTTGAAGTACTGACGTGATATCGACCAGAACGATAAATAAGGCACGCCAGCGCAAACATGAAGCAAAATGGAGGCCAGAATGGCCTTGTACAAGGAATCAAAAATCACACAGTTAAGTACTCTATGGGTACGATAAAAAAATGTTTGTAATTCTCTTTGAAGTACTGAAGTGTTATCGACCAATAGGAAAAATAAGGCACGCCGGCGCAAACGGCAAGCAAAACGGAGGCCAGAATTTCCTTGTACAAGGAATCAAAAATCACACAGTTAAGTACTCTATGGGTACAAAAAAAAGTACGAAAAAAACGTTTGTAATTCTCTTTGAAGTACAGACGTGATATCAACCAGAACGATAAATAAGGCATGCCGGCGCAAACGGCAAGCAAAATGGAGGCCAGAATGGCCTTGTACAAGGAATCAAAAATCACACAGTTAAGTACTCTATGGGTACGAAAAAAAGTACAAAAAAAAAACGTTTGTAATTCTCTTTGAAGTACTGATGTGATATCGACCAGAACGATAAATAAGGCACGCCGGCGCAAACGGCAAGCAAAACAGAGGCCAGAATCACACGTTAAGTACTCTATGGGTACACAAATAAGTACGAAAAAAAACGTATGTAATTCTCTTTGAAGTACTGATGTGATATCGACCAGAACGATAAATAAGGCACGCCGGCGCAAACGGCAAGCAAAACGGAGGCCAGAATGGCCTTGTACAAAGTATCAAAAATCACACCGTTAAGTACTCTATGGGTACAAAAAAGAGTACAAAAAACGTTTGTAATTCTTTTTGAAGTACTGGTGTGATATCGATCAGAACGTTAAATAAGGCACGCCGGCGCAAACGGCAAGCAAAACGGAGGCCAAGATTGGCCTTGTACAAGAAATCAAAATCACACGTTAAGTACTCTATGGGTACGAAAAAAAGTACGAAAAAAACGTTTGTAATTCTCTTTGAAGTACTGATGTGATATCGACCAGAACGATAAATAAGGCACCCCGGCACAAACGGCAAGAAAAACGGAGGCCAGAATGGCCTTGTACAAGGAATCAAAAATCACACAGTTAAGTACTCTATGGGTACCAAAAAAAGTACGAAAAAAAACGTTTGTAATTCTCTTTGAAGTACTGATGTGATATCAACCAGAACGATAAATAAGGCACGCCGGCGCAAACGGCAAGACAAAGGGAGGCGAATGGCCTTGTACAAGGAATCTAAAATCACACAGTTATGTACTCTATGGGTACGAAAAAAAGTACGAAAAAAAATGTTTGTAATTCTACTTGATGTACTGATGTGATATCGACCAGAATGATAAATAAGGCACGCCGGCGCAAACGGCAAGCAAAACGGAGGCCAGGATGGCCTTGTACAAGGAATCAAAAATCACACAGTTAATTACTCTATGGGTACGAAAAAATGTACGAAAAAAAACATTTGTAATTCTCTTTGAAGTACTGATGTGATATCGACCAGAATGATAAATAAGGCACGCCGGCACAAACGGCAAGCAAAACGGAGACCAGAATCACACGTTAAGTACTCTATGGGTACACAAATAAGTACAAAAAAAACGTATGTAATTCTCTATGAAGTACTGATGTGATATCGACAAGAACGATAAATAAGGCACGCCGGCGCAAACGGCAAGCAAAACGGAGGCCAGAATGGCCTTGTACTAGGAATCAAAAATCACACCGTTAAGTACTCTATGGGTACAAAAAAGAGTACAAAAAAATGTTTGTAATTCTCTTTGAAGTACTGGTGTGATATCAACCAGAATGATAAATAAGGCACGCCGGCACAAACGGCAAGTAAAACGGAGGCCAGAATGGCCTTGTACAAGGAATCAATAATCACACAGTTAAGTACTCTATGGGTACGAAAAAAAGTACGAAAAAAACGTTTGTAATTCTCTTTGAAGTACTGACGTGATATCGACCAGAACGATAAATAAGGCACTCCGGCGCAAACGGCAAGCAAAAAGGATGCCAGAATGGCCTTGTACAAGGAATCAAAAATCACACAGTTAAGTACTCTATGGGTACAAAAAAAGTACGAAAAAAACGTTTGTAATTCTCTTTGAAGTACTGACGTGATATCGACCAGAACGATATAAGGCACGCCGGCACAAACGGCAAGCAAAACGGAGGCCAGAATGGCCTTGTACAAGGTATCAAAAATCACACGGTTTCTATGGGTACAAAAAAAGTACGAAATAAAACATTGGTAATTCTCTTTGAAGTACTGATGTGATATCTCCCAGAACGATAAATAAGGCACGCCGGCGCAAACGGCAAGCAAAACGGAGGCCAGAATGGCCTTGTACAATGAATAAAAAATCACACAGTTAAGTACTCTATGGGTACGAAAAAAAAGTATGAAAAAAAACGTTTGTAATTATCTTTGAACTATTGATGTGATATTGACCAGAACGATAAATAAGGCACGCCGGCGCAAACGGCAAGCAAAACGGAGGCAGGAATCACACGTTAAGTACTCTATGGGTACAAATATAAGTACGAAAATAAACGTATGTAACTCTCTTTGAAGTACTGAGGTGATATCGACCAGAACGATAAATAAGGCACGCCGGCGCAAACGGCAAGCAAAAGGGAGGCCATAATGGCCTTGTACAAGGAATCAAAAATCACACAGTTAAGTACTCTATGGGTACGAAAAAAAAAGTATGAAAAAAAACGTTTGTAATTATCTTTGAAGTATTGATGTGATATCGACCAGAACGATAAATAAGGCACGCCGGCGCAAACGGCAAGTAAAACGGAGGCAGGAATCACACGTTAAGTACTCTATGGGTACAAATATAAGTACGAAAATAAACGTATGTAATTCTCTTTGAAGTACTGATGTGATATCGACCAGAACGATAAATAAGGCACGCCGGCGCAAACGGAAAGCAAAACGGAGGCCAGAATGGCCTTGTACAATGAATCAAAAATCACACCGTTAAGTACTCTATGGGTACGAAAAAAAGTACGAAAAAAACGTTTGTAATTCTCTTTGAAGTACTTATTTGATATCGACCAGAACGATAAATAAGGCACCCCGGAACAAACGGCAAGTAAAACGGAGGCCAGAATGGCCTTGTACAAGGAATGAAAAATCACACAGTTAAGTACTCTATGGGTACGAAAAAAAGTACGAAAAAAAACGTTTGTAATTCTCTTTGAAGTACTGATGTGATATCGACCTGAACGATAAATAAGGCACCCCGGCACAAACGGCAAGAAAAACGAAGGGCCTTGAAGAAGGAATCAAAAATCACACAGTTAAGTACTCTATGGGTACCAAAAAAAGTACGAAAGAAAAAAGTTTGTAATTCTCTTTGAAGTACTGACGTGATATCGACCAGAACGATAAATAAAGCATGCCGGCGCAAACGGCAAGCAAAAGGGAGGCCAGAATGGCCTTGTACAAGGAATCTAAAATCACATAGTTAAGTAATCTATGGGTACGAAAAAAAGTACGAAAAAACGTTTGTAATTCTCTTTGAAGTATCAATGTGATATCGACCAGAACGATAAATAAGGCACGCCGACGCAAACGGCAAGCAAAACGGAGGCCAGAATGGCCTTGTACAAGGAATCAATAATCACACAGTTAAGTACTCTATGGGTACGAAAAAAAGTACGAAAAAAAACGTTTGTAATTCTCTTTGAAGTACTGACGTGATATCGACCAGAACAATAAATAAGGCACTCCGGCGCAAACGGCAAGCAAAAAGGATGCCAGAATGGCCTTGTACAAGGAATCAAAAATCACACAGTTAAGTACTCTATGGGTAGAAAAAAAGTACGAAAAAAACGTTTGTAATTCTCTTTGAAGTACTGACGTGATATCGACCAGAACGATATAAGGCACGCCGGCACAAACGGCAAGCAAAACGGAGGCCAGAATGGCCTTGTACAAGGTATCAAAAATCACACGGTTTCTATGGGTACAAAAAAAGTACGAAATAAAACATTTGTAATTCTCTTTGAAGTACTGACGTGATATCGACCAGAACGATAAATAAGGCACGCCGGCGCAAACGGCAAGACCAAGGGAGGCCAGAATGGCCTTGTATAAGGAATCAAAAATCACATAGTTAAGTACTCTATGAGTACGAAAAAAAGTACGAAAAAAAACATTTGTAATTCTCTTTGAAGTACTGATGTGATATCTCCCAGAACGATAAATAAGGCACGCCGGCGCAAACGGCAAGCAAAACGGAGGCCAGAATGGCCTTGTACAAGGAATAAAAAATCACACAGTTAAGTACTCTATGGGTACGGAAAAAAGTACGAAAAAAAAACGTTTTTAATTCTCTTTGAAGTACTGATGTGATATCGACCAGAACGATAAATAAGGCACGCCGGCGCAAACGGCAAGCAAAAAGGAGGCCATAATGGCCTTGTACAAGGAATCAGAAATCACACAGTTAAGTACTCTATGGGTACGAAAAAAAAGTATGAAAAAAAAACGTTTGTAATTATCTTTGAACTATTGATGTGATATTGACCAGAACGATAAATAAGGCACGCCGGCGCAAACGGCAAGCAAAACGGAGGCAGGAATCACACGTTAAGTACTCTATGGGTACAAAAATAAGTACGAAAATAAACGTATGTAATTCTCTTTGAAGTACTGAGGTGATATCGACCAGAACGATAAATAAGGCACGCCGGCGCAAACGGCAAGCAAAACGGAGGCCAGAATGGCCTTGTACAAGGAATCAAAAATCACACAGTTAAGAACTCTATGGGTACAAAAAAAAGTGCGAAAAAAAACGTTTGTAATTCTCTTTGAAGTACTGATGTGATATCGACCAGAACGATAAATAAGGCACGCCGGCGCAAACGGCAAGCAAACGGGAGGCCATAATGGCCTTGTACAAGGAATCAAAAATCACACAGTTAAGTACTCTATGGGTACGAAAAAAAAGTATGAAAAAAAACGTTTGTAATTATCTTTGAAGTATTGATGTGATATCGACCGTAACGATAAATAAGGCACGCCGGCGCAAACGGCAAGCAAACGGACGGAGGCTTATACAAGGAATCACACGTTAAGTACTCTATGGGTACAAATATAAGTACGAAAATAAACGTATGTAATTCTCTTTGAAGTACCGATGTGATATCGACCAGAACGATAAATAAGGCACGCCGGCGCAAACGGAAAGCAAAACGGAGGCCAGAATGGCCTTGTACAATGAATCAAAAATCACACCGTTAAGTACTCTATGGGTACGAAAAAAAGTACGAAAAAAACGTTTGTAATTCTCTTTGAAGTACTGATTTGATATCGACCAGAACGATAAATAAGGCACCCCGGAACAAACGGCAAGTAAAACGGAGGCCAGAATGGCCTTGCACAAGGAATCAAAAATCACACAGTTAAGTACTCTATGGGTACGAAAAAAAGTACGAAAAAAAAGCGTTTGTAATTCTCTTTGAAGTACTGATGTGATATCGACCAGAACGATAAATAAGGCACCCCGGCACAAACGGCAAGAAAAACGAGGCCAGAATGGCCTTGATGAAGGAATAAAAAATCACACAGTTAAGTACTCTATGGGTACCAAAAAAAGTACGAAAGAAAAAAGTTTGTAATTCTCTTTGAAGTACTGACGGGATATCGACCAGAACGATAAATAAGGCATGCCGGCGCAAACGGCAAGCAAAAGGGAGGCCAGAATGGCCTTGTACAAGGAATCTAAAATAACATAGTTAAGTAATCTATGGGTACGAAAAAAAAGTACGAAAAAAACGTTTGTAATTCTCTTTGAAGTACTGTTGTGATATCGACCAGAACGATAAATAAGGCACGCCGGCGCAAATGGCAAGCAAAACGGAGGCCGAATGGCCTTGTACAAGGAATCAAAAATCACACGTTAAGTACTCTATGGGTACGAAAAAAAGTACGAAAAAAAACGTTTGTAATTCTCTTAGAAGTACTGATGTGATATCCACCAGAACAATAAATAAGGCACGCCGGCGCAAACGGCAAGCAAAATGGAGGCAGGAATCAAACGTTAAGTACCCTATAGGTACAAAAATAAGTACGAAAAAAAACGTATGTAATTCTCTTTGAAGTACTAATGTGATATCGACCAGAAAGATTAATAAGGCACGCCGGCTCAAACGGCAAGCAAAACGGAGGCCAGAATGGCCTTGCACAAGGAATCAAAAATCACACCGTTAAGTACTCTATGGGTACGAAAAAAAAGTACAAAAAAAACGTTTGTAATTCTCTTTGAAGTACTGATGTGATATCAACCAGAACGATAAATAAGGCACACCGGCACAAACGGGAAGAAAAACTGAGGCTAGAATGGCCTTGCACAAGGAATCAAAAATCACATAGTTAAGTACTCTATGGGTACCAAAAAAAGTACGAATAAAACGTTTGTAATTCTCTTTGAAGTACTGATGTGATATCAACCAGAACGATAAATAAGGCACGCCGGCGCAAACGGCGAGACAAAGGGAGGCCAGAATGGCCTTGTACAAGGAATCAAAAATCACACAGTTAAGTACTCTATGGGTACGAAAGAAAGTACGAAAAAAAATGTTTGTAATTCTCTTTGATGTTCTGATGTGATATCGACCAGAATGATAAATAAGGCACGCAGGCGCAAACGGCAAGCAAAACGGAGGCCAGATTCTCACGTTAAGTACTCTATGGGTACACAAATAAGTACGAAAAAAAACGTATGTAATTCTCTTTGAAGTACTGATGTGGTATCGACCAGAACGATAAATAAGGCACGCCGGCGCAAACGGTAAGAAAAACGGAGGCCAGTATGGCCTTGTACAAGGAATAAAAAATCACACCGTTAAATACTCTATGGGTAGAAAAAAAGAGTACAAAAAAACGTTTGTAATTCTCTATGAAGTACTGGTGTGATATCGACCAGAACGATAAATAAGGCACGCCGGTGCAAACGGCAAGAAAAACGGAGGCCAGAATGGCCTTGTACAAGAAATCAAAATCACACAGTTAAGTACTCTATGGGTACGAAAAAAAAGTACGAAAGAAAAAACGTTTGTAATTCTCTTTGAAGTACTACGTGATATCGACCAGAACGATAAATAAGGAACGCCGGCGCAAACGGCAAGCAAAACGGAGGCCAGAATGGCCTTGTACAAGGAATCAAAAATCACACAATTAAGTACTCTATGGGTACGAAAAAAAGTACGAAAAAAACGTTTGTTATTCTCTTTGAAGTACTGATGTGATATCGACCAGAACGATAAATAAGGCACGCCGGCGCAAACGGCAAGCAAAACGGAGGCCAGAATGGCCTTGTACAAGGAATCATAAATCACACAGTTAAGTACTCTATGGGTACGAAAAAAAGTACGAAAAAAAACGTTTGTAATTCTCTTTGAAGTGCTGATGTGATATCGACCAGAACGATAAATAAGGCACGCCGGCGCAAACGGCAAGCAAAACGGAGGCCGGAATCACACGTTAAGTACTCTATGGGTACAAAAATAAGTACGAAAAAAAACGTATGTAATTCTCTTTGAAGTACTGATGTGATATCGACCAGAACGATAAATAAGGCACGCCGGCGCAAACGGCAAGCAAAACGAAGGCCAGAATGGCCTTGTACAAGGAATCAAAAATCACTCCGTTAAGTACAAAAAAAACGTTTGTAATTCTTTTTGAAGTACTGGTGTGATATCGACCAGAACGATAAATAAGGCACGCCGGCACCAATGGCAAGCAAAACGGAGGCCAGAATGGCCTTGTACAAGAAATCAAAATCACACAGTTAAGTACTCTATGGGTACGAAAAAAAGTACGAAAAAAAACGTTTGTAATTCTCTTTGAAGTACGGATGTGATATCGACCAGAATGATAAATAAGGCACGCCGGCGCAAACGGCAAACAAAACGGGAGGCCGATGGCCTTGTACATGGAATCAAAAATCACACGTTAAGTACTCTATGGGTACGAAAAAAAGTACAAAAAAAACGTTTGTAATTCTCTTTGAAGTACCGACGTGATATCGACCGAACGATAAATAAGGCACTCCGGCGCAAACGGCAAGCAAAACGGAGGCCGAATGACCTTGTACAAGGAATCAAAAATCACACAAGTTAAGTACTCTATGGGTAAGAAAAAAAGTACGAAAAAAAATGTTTGTAATTCTCTTTGAAGTACTGACGTGATATCGACCAGAACGATAAATAAGGCACCCCGGCACAAACGGCAAGAAAAACGGAGGCCAGAATGTCCTTGTACTAGGAATCAAAAATAACACAGTTAAGTACTCTATGGGTACCCAAAAAGTACGAAAAAAAACATTTGTAATTCTCTTTGAAGTACTGATGTGATATCGACCAGAACGATAAATAAGGCACGCCGGCGCAAACGGCAAAACAAAGGGAGGCCAGAATGGCCATGTACAAGGAATCAAAAATCACACAATTAAGTACTCTATGGGTACGAAAAAAAGTACGAAAAAAACGTTTGTTATTCTCTTTGAAGTACGGATGTGATATCGACCGAACGATAAATAAGGCACGCGGCGCAAACGGCAAGCAAAGCGAGGCTAGAATGGCCTTGTACAAGGAATCAAAAATCACACGTTAAGTACTCTTTGGGTACAAAAATAAGTACGAAAAAAAACGTTTGTAATTCTCTTTGAAGTACCGATGTGATATCGACCGAACGATAAATAAGGCACGCCGGCGCAAACGGCAAGCAAAACGGAGGCCGAATGGACATTGTACAAGGAATCAAAATCACAGTTAAAAATAAGTACGAAAAAAAAAACGTTTGTAATTCTCTTTGAAGTACCGATGTGATATCGACCGAACGATAAATAAGGCACGCGGCGGCAAGCAAAACGGCAAGCATTGTAAAACAAAATCAGGCCGTTAATGGCCTTGTACGATAAATAAGCACGCCGGCACAAAAGGCAAGAATCGAATGGCCTTGTACATGAAATCAATATCACACTGTTAAGTACTCTATGGGTACGAAAAAAAGTACGAAAAAAATGTTTGTAATTCTCTTTGAAGTACGGATGTGATATCGACCAGAATGATAAATAAGGCACGCCGGCGCAAACGGCAAGCAAAACGGAGGCCAGAATCACACGTTAAGTACTCTATGGGTACGAAAAAAACGTTTGTAATTCTCTTTGAAGTACTGACGTGATATCGACCAGAACGATAAATAAGGCACTCCGGCGCAAACGGCAAGCAAAACGGAGGCCAGAATGACCTTGTACAATGAATCAAAAATCACACAGTTAAGTACTCTATGGGTACGAAAAAAAGTACGAAAAAAAAACGTTTGTAATTCTCTTTGAAGTACTGACGTGATATCGACCAGAACGATATAAGGCACGCCGGCACAAACGGCAAGCAAAACGGAGGCCAGAATGGCCTTGTACAAGGTATCAAAAATTACACCGTTAAGTACTCTATGGGTACAAAAAAAAAGTATGAAAAAAAATGTTTGTAATTCTCTTTGAAGTTCAGACGTGATATCGACCAGAACGATAAATAAGGCACGCCGGCGCAAACGACAAGCAAAACGGAGGCCAGAATGGCCTTGTACAAGGAATCAAAATTCACACCGTTAAGTACTCTATAGGTACAAAAAAGAGTATGAAAAAAAACGTTTGTAATTCTCTTTGAAGTACTGATGTGATATCGACCAGAACGATAAATAAGGCACCCCGGCGCAAACGGCAAGCAAAACAGAGGCCATAATGGCCTTGTACAAGGAATCAAAAATCACACAGTTAAGTACTCTATAGGTAGGAAAAAAATTACAAAAAATAACGTTTGTAATTCTCTTTGAAGTACTGACGTGATATCGACCAGAACGAAAAATAAGGCACGTTGCCGCAAACGGCTAGCAAAACGGAGGCCAGAATGGCCTAGTACAAGGAATCAACACTACTAGAATTTAGCGGATTTGTGACGGAGATTTGTGGCAAAAATATTCCGTCACTAATTTGCGACATATTTTCTACTATTCCGTGACAAAATACAAAAGGAGTTATTTTTACCACGAATTATGATGACAATGCGACAAAAAATGTACGTCACAAACTTTTTATCACTACTTTGTCGCGAACATTCGCGCCAAATTTCAGCGCCATATTTTGTGACAAATCTACGATAAAGTGTTTTCGTCGCAAATATTATTGTAGCTAATTCGTCACTATTGGAAAATTTTGCCCATGTCTATTTACCCACTAATTAGTGACGAGAATTTTATGGCAAAAAAGTTGTGAAAATATTTCGTTGGTGATTTGTGACAGTGTTTCAATGGTTTAGTGACAAATCACAAAAAAAAAATATTGTGCTAGAACTTGAGACATCATTACTATTAATTAGGGACAAAACATAAAAAGATTATTTTTGCGAAAAATTGCGACGATATTGTGACAAAAAACCAATAACTATTTTGTCGCAAACCTTCGCGCTAAATTTATGCGCCTTTATCTTTTACAAGTATTCGACAAACTAGCTTGGTCACTAAGTATTTCCTTGCTAATTCATCACTAACGGATAAACTAGCCCATTTATGTTTACTTTTAAAGTAGCGACAAAAATTGTGACTAAATTTTTTGACAAAAATTTTAGGGCACTAATGTGTAGCAATGTTTAGATGGATGAGTGACAAAATATATAAAAATTATTTTTACAAGCGACTGTGAGGATAATGTGACAAAATATGTACATGACGATAAACAATAACATTTTGTCACAAAATCTTCGTACCAATTCAAATGCCATTATTTGTGACAAATATGCGACGGACTACCTTTGTCACTAAAATATCCATATTAATTCGATAATGGACAAGTTTTTCCACGTATATTTATTGTCAAATTAGTGACAAAATTTATGATGAATATATTTGGTCACTCATGTGTGACAACGTTCCCTGGTTTCATGTAGTCTATTTAATGATAGAAGACACTAAATAGATGAAATATATAGCACAATTTAAATTAGAAAAAAAACAATTATTAGACACAAAAAATCAGTTAGAAAATTGATTTTGTTGTTATCTTGGAAAAAAAACTTTCGGTAGAAAAAAATAATTAAAGTTTCAAGTTTAACAAATCAAATTATAAAGGTCAATGAGCCCTTGATTTAGCGATCAAAGTTAAGGCCCACGACCACCTCTTAGTACTAGGTTCGAGCCTTACTCGGACAAAATGTGTGTGTGTTATACTTCTTCGTATATTATACAATTATATAGTCTATTTATTCTAGTATTTCTAATACAAATAATAAACAAAAATTGACATGGGTATAACCCAAAATTATTTACATTGGATGTATTGAGCCAAAAGCGGGTCATAATGGTCAAGAGGGCCAAATCAGCACAATCCCATAGACGTTTAGGCCAAAAGAGGGTCAAAAGGGTCAAGCAGGCCAGATCAATACAAGCCCATAGTTGGGTCTCTAGCTATCCGAAGTTCAATCCGTGACCAAGGTCGCTCTCAATGATCTATCAATCTTTTCCCGAGTATCATGCAGCTAACCGACCTTATAGATTTTTGATTGACTCGGCCCTACAGCTTGCTCCTCAACAGGACATGTTGACTCCTACCCCCGAAAAGTCGGCTCTTGATCATCAGTGGGCAGGATCTCCATTAATTTCCACACCCCATTTTTACTCACATCATATGATCTTAATCTCCTTTAGCCATGACTGCCTTACGTCCGGCATCACTTTCGCCCTCAAACGAGGCTCCAAGAAAGAAGATTTGAGCTATAACTCTCTCGACGGAGTTCTATATAAGGATAATCATCCTCAATTTTCAGAACTACATTACATGGGTTTGATCCTTTACAATACATTGGTGCGTGACCGTGTCTAACAACGCACTACTACAAAAATCATTAAAGATCACACTTGAAAAATGATATAGATCACAAATTTCGAAAAACTAAGACAAGGATTGTGAGAATAATAATATTGTCATGATACTTAATTTATTTTTATCACGGTTTTTAAGAAACCGAGATAAATTGTGAGGAATTATATATATATATATATAATTTTATATATATATATATATATATATATATATATATATATATATATATATATTTTAGGAATGATGAAAAGAATATCAAATCCACCAAATAAAATCAAAACCCCAACACAATCAAGAGTAGAGCACACGGTTTGGGTTGATAAGAAACTTGGTAGCCGCCAGCGGAAGAATTCGCATCTCTGGATTTCGAGTAATTGGATCGGAAAATTAATCTTCATCCGGAAAAGAGATTAATGTTTGTTAGGCTTATAATTCTGCGTGGATGAAGAAATGTCGGCAGACCCTCAGGCTTTTATCACGAGTGAAGGTCAAGGTTGCTAACCATGTAAGAATATTGCAATGCTGACATCGTGAATGAGGTTTGTCACTATCAAGATGCATTTTTCTATTTGATTTGGTCTTTTTGTGCATAAAATTGCTAGAAACTCTGATCTCCCTTCATGTCAATAGCCACGGGGGATTGAAATGGGTTTTTGTAGATTGACTAGATTTTTCCTTTCATCAATTAATTCAGAAATTCCATGTTTTTTCACATACGAAATGAGCCTCGGTTCTTTGTGTTAATTTATGTTATTCTCGGATTTAGGCTGTAACAAATTCGACATTTATTAATATTAAAACGATTTCCTTTCTTTCATTATCTAGTATAAAGGATTCGCTTTGCACTTGCAATATATTTTAATTTATTTGTGGGTGATTATTTGGCGGTGGTGAAAAAGGAGAAATGGCATGAGTTTTCAGTATGCGCAGTATCTTGTTGTGTAGTTTTGGCATCAGTATGCACGACAAATGGTCACATCGGCTTCTTTCATTTTTTGTGGATTGTCAGCCAACTTACTTAGAATCCAGTTATTGAACTCATGGGTCATGAAGCTTCTCCACATTTTCACCTAGTGTGTGCCGAACTATTTTGAACTTAAAGACCACCCTTTAGAAATTTATAATGATGTCCTTAATTGTTTAGTGGTTCTCACAAGGAACGTGAATTCTCCAAAGCATTCTACTCTTTGTATTCCTTCGTATTCATAGACTCGTCACGGTATTCATCATGCACTAACCGCCCATTTGCTAATGGTGTATCTTCGATTGATGACATCGCGAAGATCGCTCTTGATAAGCTTCAGGTGTATGCGAGTTTTGGGACGTCAAACATGTTGAGTGGTGGACACTTGTCTAATGGAGTGGGAAATGAAGCTGCTTCTTCTGTAAATGACCATTCATCAAAATTTGGCCTTGATGAAGATTTGGGCCGCTGTATATTCATTACTGGAGCTTGTGCCATGGTCATGGTATGACTCAGCATTCTCTTTAAATGCCTTTCTTTCTATTTATTAATCATTTTGGACCTAGTGAAGGTTTTGTTTCTGGACGAATTTTGACTCAAAGTGATGTTCCGGTTTGATGCTATATAGATGTATACCTACTACCATGTGTCTTGTTAAGTGAAGCTAATTTTTTTCATGTTTGGAATTTTTACTGTAATACAAGACATGCTCTTAAATTTCCAGAAGGTTTACCGTGATAAAGTGGTTAGCATACACTCTATTCCTCAAGAAGGCTTGCACCGTAGCGGGAAACGAAATAGATATCGGTAGCGATAGTGTTATTCTCTATATTTTACTCAGTGTTTATCCGAATAGTATTTGTATGAATTCCAAAAAGAAACCATTAGCTTAAACATTTAACTTCTCAATGTAGACTATCGACCATATAAAAAAATTATGCTGCAAAGTCGAATTATATTTCTGTTGGCCAAATTGCAGTGCCAATTCTATTCATAGGTCCCATTCAAGCTGTTGTTGGAGTTCCTTCTTAATATCGTGAAGATATTAAATTCCGGCATGCTTTTTTTATTCAACACTAATTGCGTAGACTATAATTTTCATCTTTTCTTGTTAGGAGTGGATGAGATTTTTTAAATTTGATAAAGAAAATGATTTGGTTTAAACCGCAATATGTTTTTTTGGGGGTTCTGTTCAAATTAAGTGACCAGAGTTTGTGAGTTTGTGATTAATCAGAAATTGATAGGGTTTTTACCTTGTAAATTTTGTCTGGTTAGGGTTCAGATTGCCAATTTTGGATCTGTAGATGTCTTTCTCATTAATGGAGACAAAAATACATTGTTTAAACTATCTCACATGTAAATTTCCTTAAAAGAAGCTGGTGTTGCTATTGTTTTCTTGTTCTCTGTGTTTCTTTCTGTATTTAAATTCCGTCTAAATATTATTTAGTTTTATGGTAAATTATTCCTTTGCTGCGCTGGTTTCCCTTTGTTGTCTTAATGCCGATTTGATTCTATACATTATTTGGATAATTGATTGTGTGTTGGGAATCTCAGTTGTTGCTTGCTCTGTATATGATTTTCTATGGTTCATTTATGAAGTCGGTTTGCGGGAAGCTGGGAGAGATGCAAAGGTATCCTGACCATTATTCAATTGGTTGTCTAGTTGTCTTATTTATAAAAAATCATAATGTTTTTAGGAGAATTTTTCTGAGTGTCAAGTTGCTGCAGCGGAGGTATTCACATATACGCACATGAGTAAAAATGATAAGAGTCGTATTGATGATCTAGCAACACATATTGAGGTGATAAAAGTTTCAAGATAGCTTTATAAGTTCAAAATTCCTATCAATGATATATGGTGTATTATCTAGTTTTCAACCATTTTATGTAATTCTATTATTCTAGAGAATGAAACAACTTTTGATTTGAAGTGATGGCAACAAAGGTTTAAAGAAGCAGTGACAGGTTCCTACCATATCTTAGGAATGAAAGGACCTAGATTCTGGAGGCCACAGTGGACCTGTGCTGATTGTGCAAGCGAGATCGTCATGATTTTAAACAAGTTCTTCCGGATGTTTAACAAGATCGTCAAGAATCGGAGTGGGATGCAGAACTCAAGACACTTTTAGAGATGATTGCTCGTCTACAAGATGAGTTGTTTTCGGTGATAAAACCATTAATGCCTTGAATTTGTCTGTTAATCATGAATATTTTTGATTTCATGTTTTGAAATGTTATTTGACTCAATTATGAATAAAATGATTTTCTTGATTCTCATGATCTTGAAAGTGTTTTGATTATTTATGTTACTGAAACATTTTTTTTAAGAGAACATTTATATTATTGAATATAATTTTTTTAAATAATAATTATAGTAAAAATATGAAATATAAATTTTGTCATAAAGTCATTGCAACTATTGATACGTTGGTCATACATTTGACACAATAATTCGTTACAAATGTACATTTGACACTAATTCGTTACAAATATAGGTAATATTTGTCACAAATTTATCAAGATACTTTGTCACAAATTTATCAAGATACTTTGTCACAATATTGTCATAAACCACCATCACAAAATTAACTCAAAATTGTACGAAATAAATGTCACATTTTTATCACTAAATTCGGTAGCAGATTGTCACAAAAACTCATCACATAATAATCACTAAAATTTTGTCACAATTTTGTCGTACACATTCGTTACAAAGTCATATCAAATTTGTAGCATATGGTTGTCACTATTTCATCAATAAATTCGGTTACAAAATTGTCATAGTTTTTTTGTCACACATTTGTCGCTATTTTATGAAGCAAATTAGACACAACACTCCATCACAAACTTATTGAAATTTTTTGTCAGACATCCGTCACAAAATATAAGTTTTGTCACAGATTCAACACCAATTTTTTTTGTTACAAAGTATGACTATTGTTACAATTTTGTCACAAAACACAGTGACAAGGTTACTTTTGACGCAAAAAATTGCAACGGGGCGTTCTGTGACGGAAATACTTCTCGTCACAAATTCATCGCAAACGGCTGTTTGTGACGAATTAGCGACGAAAACCACCGTCACAAATCCAGGAAATTCTAGTAGTGCAAAAATCACACAGTTAAGTACTCTATGGGTATGAAAAAAAACGTTTGTAATTCTCTTTGAAGTACTGATGTGATATCGAACAGAACGATAAATAAGGCATACCGGCGCAAACGGCAAGCAAAACGGAGGCCAGAATCACACCGTTAAGTACTCTATGGGTACACAAATAAGTATGAAAAAAAACGTTTGTAATTCTCTTTGAAGTACTGATGTGATATCGACCAGAACGATAAATAAGGCACGCTGGCGCAAACGGCAAGCAAAACGGAGGCCAGAATGGCCTTGTACAAGGAATCAAAAATCACACCGTTCAGTACTCTATGGGTACAAAAAAGTGTACGGAAAAAACGTTTCTAATTCTCTTTGAAGTACTGATGTGATATCGACCAGAACGATAAATAAGGCACGCCGGCGCAAACGGCAAGCAAAACGGAGGCCAAAATGGCCTTGTACAAGGAATCAAAAATCACACAGTTAAGTACTCTATGGGTACGAAAAAAAGTATGAAAAAAAACGTTTGTAATTATCTTTGAAGTACTGACGTGATATCGACCAGAACGATATAAGGCAAGCCGGCACAAACGGCAAGCAAAACGGAGGCCAGAATGGCCTTGTACAAGGTATCAATAATTACACCGTTAAGTACTCTATGGGTACAAAAAAAAAGTATGAAAAAAATGTTTGTAATTCTCTTTGAAGTACAGACGTGATATCGACCAGAACGATAAATAAGGCACGCCGGCGCAAACGACAAGCAAAACGGAGGCCAGAATGGCCTTGTACAAGGAATCAAAATTCACACCGTTAAGTACTCTATGGGTACAAAAAAGAGTATGAAAAAAAACGTTTGTAATTCTCTTTGAAGTACTGATGTGATATCGACCAGAACGAAAAATAAGGCACGTTGCCGCAAACGGCTAGCAAAACGGAGGCCAGAATGGCCTAGTACAAGGAATCAAAAATCACACAGTTAAGTACTCTATGGGTATGAAAAAAAACGTTTGTAATTCTCTTTGAAGTACTGATGTGATATCGGCCAGAACGATAAATAAGGCACACCGGCGCAAACGGCAAGCAAAACAGAGGCCAGAATCACACCGTTAAGTACTCTATGGGTACACAAATAAGTATGAAAAAAAACGTTTGTAATTCCCTTTGAAGTACTGATGTGATATCGACCAGAATGATAAATAAGGCACGCAGGCGCAAACGGCAAGCAAAACGGAGGCTAGAATGGGCTTGTACAAGGAATCAAAAATCACACCGTTCAGTACTCTATGGGTACAAAAAAGTGTACGAAAAAAACGTTTCTAATTCTCTTTGAAGTACTAATGTGATATCGACCAGAACGATAAATAAGGCACGCCGGCGGAAACGGCAAGCAAAACGGAGGCCAAAATGGCCTTGTACAAGGAATCAAAAATCACATAGTAAAGTACTCTATGGGTATGAAAAAAAGTACGAAAAAAACGTTTCTAATTCCCTTTGAAGTACTGATGTGATATCGACCAGAACGATAAATAAGGCACGCCGGTGCAAACGGCAAGCAATACGGAGGCCAGAATGGACTTGTACAAGGAATCAAAAATCACACAGTTAAGTACTCTATGGGTACGAAAAAAAGTATGAAAAAAACGTTTGTTATTCTCTTTGAAGTACTGATGTGATATCGAGCAGAACGATAAATAAGGCACGCCGGCGCAAACGGCAAGCAAAACGGAGGCCAGAATGGCCTTGTACAAGGTATCAAAAATCACACAGTTAAGTGCTCTATGGGTACGAAAAAAAAGTATGAAAAAAAACGTTTGTAATTCTCTTTGAAGTGCGATGTGATATCGACCGAACGATAAATAAGGCACGCCGGCGCAAACGGCAAGCAAATCGGAGGCCGAATGGCCTTGTACAAGGAATCAAAAATCACACAGTTAAGTACTCGTGGGTACGAAAAAAAGTACGAAAAAAACGTTTGTAATTCCTTTTGAAGTGCGATGTGATATCGATCGAACGATAAATAAGGCACGCCGGCGCAAACGGCAAGCAAAACGAGAGAGGCCGAGAATGGACTTGTACAAGGAATCAAAAATCACACAAGTTAAGTACTCTATGGGTACGAAAAAAAGTATGAAAAAAACGTTTGTAATTCTCTTTGAAGTACTGATGTGATATCGACCAGAACGATAAATAAGGCACGCCGGCGCAAACGGCAAGCAAATCGGAGGCCAGAATGGCCTTGTACAAGGAATCAAAAATCATACAGTTGAGTACTCTATGGGTACAAAAAAGTGTATGAAAAAAAAACGTTTGTAATTCTCTTTGAAGTACTGATGTGATATCGACCAGAACGATAAATAAGGCACCCCGGAGCAAACGGCAAGCAAAACGGAGGCCATATTTGCCTAGTACAAGGAATCAAAAATCACACCGTTAAGTACTCTATGGTTATAAAAAAGAGTACGAAAAAAAACACTTGTAATTCTCTTTGAAGTACTGACATGATATCGACCAGAACGATAAATAAGGCACGCCGGCGCAAACGGCAAGCAAAACGGAGGCCAGAAAGGCCTTGTACAAGGAATCAAAATTCACACCGTTAAGTTATCTCTGGGTACAAAAATGGGTATGAAAAAAAACGTTTGTAATTCTCTTTGAAGTACTGATGTGATATCGACCAGAACGATAAATAAGGCACCCCGGCGCAAACGGCAAGCAAAACAGAGGCCAGAATGGCCTTGTACTAGGAATCAAAAATCACACATTTAAGTACTCTATAGGTACGAAAAAAAGTACGAAAAATAATGTTTGTAATTCTCTTTGAAGTACTGACGTGATATCGACCAGAACAAAAAATAAGGCACGTTGCCGCAAACGGCAAGCAAAACGGAGGCCAGAATGGCCTAGTACAAGGAATCAAAAATTACACAGTTAAGTACTCTAAGGGTATGAAAAAAACGTTTGTAATTCTCTTTGAAGTACCGATGTGATATCGACCAGAACGATAAATAAGGCACGCCGGCGCAAATGGCAAGCAAAACGGAGGCCAGAATCACACCGTTAAGTACTCTATGGGTACAAAAATAAGTATGAAAAAAACGTTTGTAATTCTCTTTGAAGTACTGAAGTGATATCGACCAGAACGATAAATAAGGCACGCCGGCACAAACGGCAAGCAAAACGGAGGCCATAATGGCCTTGTACAAGGAATCAAAAATCACATCGTTCAGTACTCTATGGGTACAAAAAAGTGTACGAAATTTTTTTTTCTAATTCTCTTTGAAGTACTGATGTGATATCGACCAGAACGATAAATAAGGCACGCCGGCACAAACGGCAAGCAAAACGGAGGCCAGAATGGCCTTGTAGAAGGAATCAAAAATCACACAGTTAAGTACTCTATGGGTACGAAAAAATGTATGAAAAAAAACGTTTGTTATTCTCTTTGAAGTACTGATGTGATATCGAGCAGAACGATAAATAAGGCACGCCGGCGCCAATGCCAGCAAAACGGAGGCCAGAATCACACCGTTAAGTACTCTATGGGTACAAAAATAAGTACAAAAAAAAACGTTTGTAATTCTCTTTGAAGTATTGATGTGATATCGACCAGAACAATAAATAAGGCACACCGGCGCAAACGTCAAGCAAAACGGAGGCCAAAATGGCCTTGTACAAGGAATCAAAAATCACAGAGTTAAGTACTCTATGGGTACGAAAAAAAAGTACGAAAAAAACGTTTGTAATTCCCTTTGAAGTACAGATGTGATATCGACCAGAACGATAAATAAGGCACGCCGGCGCAAACGGCAAGCAAAACAGAGGCCAGAATGGCCTTGTACAAGGAATCAAAAATCACGCGATTAAGTACTCTATGGGTACGAAAAAAAGTATGAAAAAAACGTTTGTTATTCTCTTTGAAGTACTGATGTGATATCGAGCAGAACGATAAATAAGGCACGCCGGCGCAAACGGCATGCAAAACGGAGGCCAGAATGGCCTAGTACAAGGTATCAAAAATCACACAGTTAAGTACTCTATGGGTACGGAAAAAAAGTATGAAAAAAAACGTTTGTAATTCTCTTTGAAGTACTGATGTGATATCGACCAGAACGATAAATAAGGCATGCCGGCGCAAACGGCAAGCAAAACGGAGGCCAGAATGGCCTTGTACAAGGAATCAAAAATCACACAGTTAAGTACTCTATGGGTACGAAAAAAAGTATGAAAAAAACTTTTATAATTCTCTTTGAAGTACTGATGTGATATCGAGCAGAACGATAAATAAGGCACGCCGGCGCAAACGGCATGCAAAATGGAGGCCAGAATGGCCTTGTACAAGGTATCAAAAAATCACACCGTTAAGTACTCTATGGGTACAAAAAAGAGTTTGAAAAAAAACGTTTGTAATTCTCTTTGAAGTACTGTTGTGATATCGACCAGAACGATAAATAAGGCACCCCGGAGCAAATGGCAAGCAAAACGGTGGCCAGAATGGCCTTGTACAAGGAATTAAAAATCACACAGTTAAGTACTCTATGGGTATGAAAAAAAGTACGAAAAAAAACGTTTGTAATTCTCTTTGAAGTACTGATGTGATATCGACCAGAATGATAAATAAGGCACGCCGGCGTAAACGGCAAGCAAAACGGAGGCCAGAATGGCCTTGTACAAGGAATCAAAAATCACACAGTTAAGTACTCTATGGGTACGGAAAAAAAACGTTTGTAATTCTCTTTGAAGTACTGATGTGATATCGACCAGAACGATAATAAGGCACGCCGGCGCAAACGGCAAGCAAAACGGAGGCCAGAATCACACCGTTAAGTACTCTATGGGTACAAAAATAAGTATGAAAAAAAAACGTTTGTAATTGTCTTTGAAGTACTGATGTGATATCGACCAGAACGATAAATAAGGCAAGTCGGCTCAAACGGCAAGCTAAACGGAGGCCAGAATGGCCTTGTACAAGGAATCAAAAATCACACCGTTAAGTACTCTATGGGTACAAAAAAGAGTATGAAAAAAAACGTTTGTAATTCTCTCTGAAGTACTATGTGATATCAACCAGAACGATAAATAAGGCACGCCGGCGCAAACGGCAAGCAAAACGGAGGCCAGAATCACACCGTTAAGTACTCTATGGGTACAAAAATATGTATGAAAAAAACGTTTGTAATTCTCTTTGAAGTACTGATGTGATATCGACCAGAACGATAAATAAGGCACGCCGGCGCAAACGGCAAGCAAAACGGAGGCCAGAATGGACTTGTATAAGGAATCAAAAATCACACCGTTCAGTACTCTATGGGTACAAAAAAGTGTACGAAAAAAAACGTTTGTAATTCTCTTTGAAGTACTGATGTGATATCGACCAGAACGATAAATAAGGCACGCCCACTACAAGAAAAAGGGTTTTCAATGACGGGAATTTAATGACGGGCCGAAATTTTATCATTAAATGTTAGTTTTAATGAGGGGCAGATAAGTTTGATGACGAACTTACATTTCCTATCATTATTTACATAAAAATCCTCTCATTATTGGTATCAATAGAAACATCCCATCATTATTCCATAAAATTCATTATTTTTATAAAAACTTATTCTTTAAATATACAAAAGAAAATTACCAAATAACCCCAACCATCCTAATATCTGTGAAAATACCAAAACACCCCAGCCATATGCTTATCTCCCAAACATCCCAACCCTAATTGCAATGATTACCGCATTTCATAAAATTCCTGCGTTCTCCTTGCATCACCTAGAGGCGTAGAAGGCAGGAACGAAGTAGAATTCTCCTCGCCGTCACTACTGCTCACTGTCGCTTCTGCTCGTCACCAAGGTTTTCTGACTATCTACTTGTTTTATTGTTATAATCTTCCATTTTTAGTTTACATCGAATGTTTCCTCCAAAATCCACCAGACGGCGGCAATTTGTCGACTGCCTAAAGTCCCTAGTTGAGGAAATTGTGAGTGAAGACGGGGCCGAGAATGAACATTTGTCCAATAATAAGAATGTCTACTTCGACAACAATGAAGGTGAGATGAGCTTACTTTATTCCTCGGGTCTACAACTATTTACATTTTGTTTATTATAATGAACATATGTTTTCTTTTTTCTATTAGATTACGGAGTACATGGAATAGGTGTTTTTTCTTGTTTGAATATGCATTCTTTACCTTTTTGGAGTACTCTTGATTTACAAATTCAAGAATTATTATACTTTCTTTTTGTTTTCTTGATTCATGTACATGGAGTTTAGTTTAAGGATGAAGTTTTGAATTCATTAGTTGGATCTATCTGCAAATATTGATTCAAGATTTCATTCTTACTCGGTAAGAATTCAGAAATCTTGAAATATTGATTCTGAAGCCCCGATTTCCCTTGATTAATTGCTAATCATATACTAGTCAGATCTCCGGTACTTTCGCGAAGATTTCGGCATACTGAGACATAATTTTGAAGCTTATCCCGTACTTGACTACTATGTAGATCTAATAGTCTAGCAAGACTAAGTAGAGATTTCAATACAGATGACTTTTCAATTTTTTTTTGGATATGGAAAGTTTATCTTGTTTAAGAGAAATTAAATCTTGAGCACAAGCATGATCTGAGATGCTTTTGGAAATCTAATTTCTGGGATGTTTCTAATGTTTGAATAAAAATTCAAACTTGGAACTCAAAGGAGCGTGGATATGTTGCCACTGCATTTGAATCTACCGAAAACACATCATCTATGACAGTGAAGGTAGGTTGGTGAAAGCATATGATCTAAAAGTATCAGGGGAATGTTATGATGAATCGGAGCTTCATGCATAGTGTAGCACTTGTGTGAATAATTTGTGTATGTAATTCACTTCACTTAGTTTATATATATATATATATACTATATATATATATATATATATATATATATATATATATATATATATATATATATATATATATCGATGGCTTATTCTAGTCCTTATCTTCTTGCAATGCTTGTTTTGCAGGTCTTTCAACACAGATTTCTGAACCGGGAAACATTTTTAAATTTGATAACTTTGGTGGCGGACTCGATGTAGACATTCAATAAGTCTTTAGTTCTGTCCTCAATGGTAATCAGAGCTGATTTCAACGGGAAAATTTTATCTGATTTTTGTATTTTACCACGGTCTGGAAACCAACAACAAGAAGATAGTACTAAGGTGCACAACAAACTCATAATGGAACTGAAAATCTTCAAGTTGATTTAGTGGATGAGATTGATGAGGAAGTCATTGAGTTGGTGATCGAGTGGGCAGTAGAAAAGATGCATGCTCATCACGACTATGAGATGTACTACTCGAATTGTAGCAACTGTATTACTAAGGTTGTCCTTCATCGTGAAAATTGCAATGAAAGCTCCAGCTCAACCTCCCAAAAAACCACTGGACTTATTTTGATGCTTATCACGCTTCATAATTTTTACTAATTCAGGTACGAATAATGTTCCCATCACCCTTATATTTTGTTGTTGTTGAGATTTGATATGTTTATCCAATTTAATCATGATTCATTACAATAGTAATTGTAACCAAGAATTTTTTTATGAAATACTAGTAGTTTAATGATATTGTCAAATGAAACCAGGGAATAAACTTAATCCATTTCAAATTTTTGGGAAGGGCAGAGAGCCTGAAAGCTCAACTATTCAACAACAACAAGATCGATAACAGATGTCGAATGAGTTCTCGTCTACATCTACTACTGTTAGCAATGTCCAACAACAACAACAACAACAACAACAGACATCAAACGAGTTCTCGTCTACATCTACTACTGTTAGCAATGTCCAACAGCAACATAACTCAGTTGTCACCTCATCCATCAACCAGTTCCACACAGATTAAAGGTAACATGTGTGCCCAGGATATTTTCTGATGAATGATTGTTTCAACTGTTTCCAATAGTAAGATAGATACACTAACGAGATTATTTAAAGATTACGTATTTCCATTTGGTTATGCGATCCTGATTTATAGGAAAGGGTTTTGATCTCTTTTCAATATTTGAAAATAGAAGAGATGAATGAAGAAGTTATTTAAATGCCCGACCCTCACCGACTTCAGGTTCAGATTCTTTCCTTTTCCAAGATTTTGTTTGAATATGATGATTGTGTTTCTAGAGAGGCTAATTCCAGTTTGTATCATGTATTATCCCACACGACCACCAAGAGTTCAAATGCGGCAAGGTCATCCACAATTTCTAGTAAAAGGCAAATAATATATATGAATGGGGAAGGGATACCGCTCTCTCAATTAAAAGCCCAATTCCCACACTAGAAGCCTTTATTCCTCTTCTCTGAATTTTTGTCACTAAAACCCTAACCCCGGTACATGATTATTGTAATTTTACTCTTTTCATACGAGTTACATGGCAGTTCTGTTTTTTTTCAATATATTTATGCTGGGTTGTGATGATTTTTCATTGATTTTTCTGTTTTGTGTTCAGGCAAACAATTAATTATTATAGATGCAAAAGATTTGGCAATTATTCTCTTTACCACAAGGTACATAACTCCTATACATCAACTATATTACCTGTAATCGTATTCTTAAGTATTAAGATTGATGTTAGTTCAATATTCTTGTTAGTTTAATGTACGTTTAATGATTCTACTTGTGCATAATATTTCACTAGATTGTTGCTCAATGATTTTCTGAGGAATGTTAAAAGGAGAAAGTCTAAGATATTACTTTCTTTAACGCTTTCGTTGAATAAAGTTGTTAACCATGGATTAAGATTCAAAATCATCTTATGGGGGTATCGAAATTCCATCTCGATATTTGGGTTAATGCTCTGGTCGAAGCTTTGATGAAAACCGCCCCTGTCTTCGTATAGGTTGTAAACTCTTCTATCATAATTATTGGGGTTGTTTGAGTTAATTCTTGGCTGGTCTGTTTTATCTTATTTGATGTGTACTTAAGAAGGCAGACTCTTACTCAAAATAGCTTTGTTATTGCCAAGCTTTATACTATGACTTCACTATACAGAGCATTATTTCAATTCTTCAATACTTAATTCTTTCTTTGTTATACATCCATGAATTTTATTTCTTATCCTAAAATCATCAATGAAAAGATCAATCCAAGATATTTTTTCTAGTCAACTATTGTTCACTGAGCACTACATAACCTTGGCAATTCACTATGTGCAATATATTTATAATGAATATATTTATCATATAGTTTCTGTTTTATTTGCAGATTGAACTTTACATTTCTTTTTGAGAGACTTCGTATTTTATTCCTTGATTATGCATAAATAAATTGTTGTTTCATTTGTATAGACTAGTAGCTTTTTTCCTTGAGCTTTAGTAAAAAAGGACGCTGATGATTGTTTTAATCCTTGGAAAGAAAACAAGAGTGGATCTCATTCGTGACCACTCTAAAAAAGTGAGTTCTCCCATTTGTCATAAACTTATTGATAGTTATCAAGGACGGAGCCAGGAATATTTTTTTGGGTGGGCTAATAGAATATCTCAATATAATCGGGTGGGCTGAGTTAAGCTGACTTAATATGTTATACGGGATTATATAGAAAATATAGTATACAATTTTTTGTTTAAGGTGGGCTTAGCCCCCCTATGTTTAAGCTTCGCCTCCGTCCTTGATAGTTATGTTCAGTTCTTGCAGTATGTTGTACGAGTGTTATAAGACCATTCCATACTTGATTTTTTTTTGTTTTGCTTTTCTAGTTATGAGTATTGTGTTTCTTAGTCTCACAACAGAGACTGATCAAGTTTTTCTTCGGTCCTAGTAGTTTGTGTTTTGAGTCATGGGTGCGATCTGCTTGGTTTTAAGTCTAGAACTTGAATGCTTCTACCTAATCTATCTAGTTATCTGAGTTTGCCCTATATTACGATCTGGTTTTATATATTTTGTTTTTATGTTTCCCGAGTCTTGCCCAAGTTAGTCATGCTAGCTTGGATCAGTTTATGGAGTAGTTCTGTGATTGTTTTTTTTCGTTATCTAGCTATGTGTTTATTGCACAGTTTGATAGCCTATCTACAAGTCTTTCTTTAAGTCTATGTTGGTTCTGGTTTAGTTTCTTAGTCTATGCTAGTTTGATTTGTTTTTGTAGTCAATTTGAATCTAGTTCATGTCCTTGCTTTATGTATGTTTTGATAATTAGAATACGTGCTTGCAACCTATTTATCGTCTTTGATTCAGTCTACTTGTTCGAAACTAAGGCTAGTGGTCTGTATATTTCTCATTCAAATATCAAATAAACTAATATATTAATTCCATGATTTAAAGTATTTTGTAATAGTTATTTCCTCTTTGGTTTGTAGACATATTTTAGAGAGCTTCCAAATTCATTGTTGGATTGTCTTCCATCAGAACATGTGATGCAAGCACAATCAAATGAAGAGTATTCACTTGTGAGACTTCTTCCTCTTATAGAAGCGAGATCTATTGGATTGGTCAATCGATTTGAATGCTTTCTTGGTTGCTGCCATTACATACTTTAATGTTTAGCATTCAAAGCATGTTTCAATTCTTTCAGGAATTCATCCTCGCTTTTATGAATAATATCTATGAGACATTTAGTTTCCAATAGAGTACCTTTGCTTGAGCATTAGTGTGATCATGTATAGCCAAATGTCATTGATGTTATGTTCAATCTGATAATAAATTTTTGGGCCCAAAAAAACTCTATTGTGCCCTCTATTTGGCTGAGCCTCTGTTTATCCACTTTGTGTCCTCTCGTTTGACAAAGATATACAATTATATATATATATATATATATATATATATATATATATAATATTTATAAATATCATAACACCCGGTCATTATATGTTTTTTTGTTGATAATGGCCATATCTAATTAATGAGTGGGTTTCCACTTATTAATGACGGTAATATTCGTCATTAACGGGTAGAAACTAATATTCAACTTTAGTACTAATGAGAGGCAAATCGTATAATAATGAGGGAATTGCTCATCACTAGAAATATTTTTAATGAGAGTCTAATCTCGTCATTAAATCCTTGATATTTTTAATGATGTTACGAGTTTCTCGTCATTGAATGTTTTAACTAGAAGGGCAACTATAAGGGGGGAATGAGGGGGATTTCTCGTCATTAAAAGTCTTTGATGACGAGAAAATGATGTATAATGACGGGAATTCCTGTCATTAAAACTAGTTTTTCTTGTAGTGCCGGCGAAAACGGCAAGCAAAACGGAGGCCAAAATGGCCTTGTACAAGGAATCAAAAATCACACAGTTAAGTACTCTATGGGTACGAAAAATAGAACGAAAAAAAACGTTTGTAATTCCCTTTGAAGTACTGATGTGATATCGACCAGAACGATAAATAAGGCACGCCGGCGCAAACGGCAAGCAAAACGGAGGCCAGAATCACACCGTTAAGTACTCTATGGGTACAAAAATAAGTATGAAAAAAAACGTTTGTAATTCTCTTTGAAGTACTGATGTGATATCGACCAGAACGATAAATAAGGCACGCCGGCACAAACGGCAAGCAAAACGGAGGCCAGAATGGCCTTGTACAAGGAATCAAAAATCACACCGTTCAGTACTCTATGGGTACAAAAAAGTGTACGAAAAAAAACGTTTGTAATTCTCTTTGAAGTATTGATGTGATATCGACCAGAACGATAAATAAGGCACGCCGGCGCAAACGGAAAGCAAAACGGAGGCCAAAATGGCCTTGTACAAGGAATCAAAAATCACACATTTAAGTACTATATGGGGTAAAAAAGTATGAAAAAAACGTTTGTAATTCTCTTTGAAGTACCGATGTGATATCGACCGAACGATAAATAAGGCACGCCGGCGCAAACGGCAAGCAAAACGGAGGCCGAATGGCCTTGTACAAGGAATAAAAAATCACACAAGTTAAGTACTCTATGGGTACGAAAAAAAGTATGAAAAAAACGTTTGTAATTCTCTTTGAAGTACTGATGTGATATCGAGCAGAACGATAAATAAGGCACTCCGGAACAAACGGCATGCAAAACGGAGGCCAGAATGGCCTTGTACAAGGTATCAAAAAATCACACCGTTAAGTACTACTATGGGTACAAAAAAAAGTACGAAAAAAACGTTTGTAATTCTCTTTGAAATACCGATGTGATATCGACCGAACGATAAATAAGGCACGCCGGAGCAAACGGCAAGCAAAACGGAGGCCGAGAATGGCCTTGTACAAGGAATCAAAAATCGCACCGTTAAGTACTCTATGGGTACAAAAAAAAGTACGAAAAAAAAACGTTTGTAATTCTCTTTGAAGTAATGACGTGATGTCGACCAGAACGATAAATAAGGCACGCCGGCGCAAACGGCAAGCAAAACGGAGGCCGAATGGCCTTAGTACAAGGAATCAAAATCACACGTTAAGTACTACGAAAAAAAGTACGAAAGAAATGTTTGTAATTCTCTTTGAAGTACTGATGTGATATCGACCAGAATGATAAATAAGGCACGCCGGCGTAAACGGCAAGCAAAACGGAGGCCCGAATGGCATTGTACAAGGAATCAAAAATCACACAGTTAAGTACTCTATGGGTACGGATAAAAAAACGTTTGTAATTCTCTTTGAAGTACTGATGTGATATCAACCAGAAAGATAATAAGGCACGCCGGCGATCAAACGGCAAGCAAAACGGAGGCCGAATGCCTTGTACAAGGAATCAAAAATCACACCGTTAAGTACTCTATGGGTACAAAATTAAGTACGAAAAAAAACGTTTGTAATTCTCTTTGAAGTACTGATGTGATATCGACCGAACGATAAATAAGGCACGCCGGCGAGTAAACGGCAAGCAAAACGGATGCCGAATGGCCTTGTACAAGGAATCAAAAATCACACCGTTAAGTACTCTATGGGTACGAAAAAGAGTACGTAAAAAAACGTTTGTAATTCTTGTTTGAAGTAATAACGACGGGATATCGACCGAACGATAAATAAGGCACGCCGGCGCAAACGGCAAGCAAAACGGAGGCCAGAATGGCCATGTATTGAAAATTCACACCGTTAAGTACTCTATGGGTACAAAAAAAGTTATGAAAAAAAACGTTTGTAATTCTTTTTGAAGTACTGATGTGATATCGACCAGAACGATAAATAAGGCACGCCGGCGCAAACGGCAAGCAAAGCGGAGGCCAGAATCACACCGTTAAGTACTCTATGGTTACAAAAATATGTACGAAAAAAAAAAAAAACGTTTGTAATTCTCTTTGAAGTACTGATGTGATATCGACCGAACGATAAATAAGGCACGCCGCGCAAACGGCAAGCAAAACGGAGGCCAGAATGGCCTTGTACAAGAAATCAAAAATCACACCGTTAAGTACTCTATGGGTACAAAAAAAGTACGAAAAAAACGTTTGTAATTCTCTTTGAAGTACTGACGTGATATCGACCATAACGATAAATAAGGCACGCCGGCGCAAACGGCAAGCAAAACGGAGGCCGAATGGCCTTGTACAAGGAATCAAAATTCACACCGTTAAATACTCTATGGGTACAAAAAAAGTTACGAAAAAAAATGTTTGTAATTCTCTTTGAAGTACTGATGTGATATCGACCGAACGATAAATAGGCACGCCGGCGCAAACGGCATGCAGAAAACGGAATGGCCTTGTACAAGGTTTCAAAAATCACACCGTTAAGTACTCTATGGGTACAAAAATAAGTACGAAAAAAAACGTTTGTAATTCTCTTTGAAATACCGACGTGATATCGACGAACGATAAATAAGGCACGTCGGCTGCAAACGGCATGCTAAACGGAGGCCGAATGGCCTTGTACAAGGAATCAAAAATCACACCGTTAAGCGTTGACGGACTTATGGGTAAAAAAAGAGTATGAAAAAAAAAAACGTTTGTAATAACATTCGAACTAGTTGAACTAAATGAATGTGATATCGACCGTAACGATAAATAAGGCACCGGAGCAAACGGCAAGCAAAACGAATATTTGAGGGGAATGGCATTGTACAAGGAATCAAAAATCACACAGTTAAGTACTCTATGGGTACGAAAAAAACGTATGTAATTCTCTTTGAAGTACTGATGTGATATCGACCAGAACGATAAATAAGGCACGCCGGCGCAAACGGCAAGCAAAACGGAGGCCAGAATGGCCTTGTACCAGGAATCAAAAATCACACCGTTAAGTACTCTATGGGTACAAAAAAAAAGTACAAAAAACGTTTGTAATTCTCTTTGAAGTACCGGTGTGATATCGACCGAACGATAAATAAGGCACGCTGGCGCAAACGGCAAGCAAAACGGAGGCCAGAATGGCCTTGTACAAGAAATCAAAATCACTCAGTTAAGTACTCTATTGGTACGAAAAAAAATACAAAAAAAAACGTTTGTAATTCTCTTTGAAGTACTGATGTGATATCGAGCAGAACGATAAATAAGGCACGCCGGCGCAAACGGCAAGCAAAACGGAGGCCGAATGGCCTTGTACAAAGAATCAAAAATCACACCGTTAAGTACTAATGGGTACAAGAAAGAGTACGAAAAAAAACGTTTGTAATTCTCTTTGAAGTACTGACGTGATATCGACCGAACGATAAATAAGGCACGCCGGCGCAAACGGAAAGCAAAACGGAGGCCAGAATGGCCTTGTACAAGGAATCAAAATTCACACCGTTAAGTACTCTATGGGTACAAAAAAGAGTATGAAAAAAAACGTTTTTAATTCTCTTTGATGTACTGATGTGATATCGACCAAAACGATAAATAAGGCACCCCGGAGCAAACGGCAAGCAAAACAAAGGCCAGAATGGCATTGTACAAGGAATCAAAAATCACACAGTTAAGTACTCTATGGGTACGAAAAAAAGTACGAAAAAAACGTTTGTAATTCTCTTTGAAGTACTGACGTGATATCGACCAAAACGATAAATAAGGCACGCCGACGCAAACGGTAAGCAAAACGGAGGCCGAATGGCCTGTACAAGAATCAAAAATCACACGTTAAGTACTCTATGGAACAAAAAAAAAGTACAAAAAAAATGTTTGAAATTCTCTTTGAAGTAATGATGTGATATCGTCCAGAACAATAAATAAGGCACGCCGGTGCAAACGGAAAGCAAAACGGAGGCCAAAATGGCCTTGTACAAGGAATCAAAAATCACACAGTTAAGTACTATATGGGTACGAAAAAAAGTATGAAAAAAACGTTTGTAATTCTCTTTGAAGTACTGATGTGATATCGACCGAACGATAATAAGGCAAGCACGGCGGCAAACGGCAAGCAAAACGGAGGCCGAATGGCCTTGAACAAGGAATCAAAAATCACAGTTTAAGTACTCTATGGGTAACAAAAAAATTATGAAAAAAACGTTTGTAATTCTCTTTGAAGTACTGATGTGATATCGACCAGAACGATAAATAAGGCACGCCGACGCAAACGGCAAGCAAAACGGAGGCCAGAATGGCCTTGTACAAGGTATCATAAAATCACACCGTTAAGTACTCTATGGGTACAAAAAAGAGTACGAAAAAAAACGTTTGTAATTCTCTTTGAAATACTGATGTGATATCGACCAGAACGATAAATAAGGCACCCCGGAGCAAACGGCAAGCAAAACGGAGGCCAGAATGGCCTTGTACAAGGAATCAAAAATCACACAGTTAAGTACTCTATGGGTACGAAAAAAAAACGTTTGTAATTCTCTTTGAAGTAATGACGTGATATCGACCAGAAAGATAAATAAGGCACGCTAACGCAAACGGTAAGCAAAATGGAGGCCATAATGGCCTAGTACAAGGAATCAAAAATCACACAGTTAAGTACTCTACCGGTATGAAAAAAAGTACAAAAAAAATGTTTGAAATTCTCTTTGAAGTAATGATGTGATATCGTCCAGAACAATAAATAAGGCACGCCGGCGCAAACGGAAAGCAAAACGGAGCCCAAAATGGCCTTGTACAAGGAATCAAAAATCACACAGTTAAGTACTATATGGGTACAAAAAAAGTATGAAAAAAACGTTTGTAATTCTCTTTGAAGTACTGATGTGATATCGACCAGAACGATATATAAGGCAAGCCAGCGCAAACGGAAAGCAAAACGGAGGCCCGAATGGCCTTGAACAAGAATCAAAAATCACACGCGTTTAAGTACTCTATGGGTAAGAAAAAATTACGAAAAAAAACGTTTGTAATTCTCTTTGAAGTACCGATGTGATATCGACCGAACGATAAATAAGGCACGCCGACACAAACGGCAAGCAAAACGGAGGCCAGAATGGCCTTGTACAAGGTATCATAAAATCACACCGTTAAGTACTCTATGGGTACAAAAAAGAGTACGAAAAAAACGTTTGTAATTCTCTTTGAAATACGATGTGATATCGACGAACGATAAATAAGGCACCCCGGAGCAAACGGCAAGCAAAACGGAGGCCAGAATGGCCTTGTACAAGGAATCAAAAATCACACAGTTAAGTACTCTATGGGTACGAAAAAAAACGTTTGTAATTCTCTTTGAAGTAATGACGTGATATCGACCAGAACGATAAATAAGGCACGCTGGCGCAAACGGCAATCAAAACGGAGGCCGAATGGCCTAGTACAAGGAATCATAAATCACACAGTTAACTACGAAAAAAAGTACGAAAAAAATGTTTGTAATTCTCTTTGAAGTACTGATGTGATATCGAAGCTTTTAATGATAAATAAGGCACGCCGGCGTAAACGGCAAGCAAAACGGAGGCCAGAATGGCCTTGTACAAGGAATCAAATATCACACCGTTAAGTACTCTATGGGTACAAGAAAGAGTACGAAAAAAAACGTTTGTAATTCTCTTTGAAGTACTGACGTGATATCGACCAGAACGATAAATAAGGCACGCCGGCGCAAACGGAAAGCAAAACGGAGGCCAGAATGGCCTTGTACAAGGAATCAAAATTCACACCGTTAAGTACTCTATGGGTACAAAAAAAGTTACGAAAAAAAATGTTTGTAATTCTCTTTGAAGTACTGATGTGATATCGACCAGAATGATAAATAAGGCAAGTCGGCTCAAAAGGCAAGCTAAACGGAGGCCAGAATGGCCTTGTACAAGGATTCAAAAATCACACCGTTAATTACTCTATGGGTACAAAAAAGAGTATGAAAAAAAACGTTTGTAATTCTCTTTGATGTACTGATGTGATATCGACTAGAACGATAAATAAGGCACCCCGGAGCAAACGGCAAGCAAAACAGAGGCCGAATGGCATTGTACAAGGAATCAAAAATCACACAGTTAAGTACTCTTTGGGTACGAAAAAAAAGTACGAAAAAAACGTTTGTAATTCTCTTTGAAGTACTGACGTGATATCGACCAGAAAGATAAATAAGGCACGCTGACGCAAACGGTAAGCAAAATGGAGGCTATAATGGCCTAGTACAAGGAATCAAAAATCACACAGTTAAGTACTCTATGGGTACGAAAAAAAGTACAAAAAAAAATGTTTGAAATTCTCTTTGAAGTAATGATGTGATATCGTCCAGAACAATAAATAAGGCACGCCGGCGCAAACGGAAAGCAAAACGGAGGCCTTGTACAAGGTATCAAAAATCACACCGTTAAGTACTCTATGGGTACAAAAATAAGTACGAAAAAAAGCGTTTGTAATTCTCTTTGAAGTACTGATGTGATATCGACCAGAACGATAAATAAGGCACGCCGGCGCAAACGGCAAGCAAAACGGAGGCCAGAATGGCCTTGTACAAGGAATCAAAAATCACAACGTTCAGTACTCTATGGGTACAAAAAAGTGTACGAAAAAAAATGTTTGTAATTCTCTTTGAAGTACTGATGTGATATCGACCAGAACGATAAATAAGTCACGCCGGCGCAAACGGAAAGCAAAACGGAGTCCAAAATGGCCTTGTACAAGGAATCAAAAATCACACAGTTAAGTACTATATGGGTACGAAAAAAGTATGAAAAAAACGTTTGTAATTCTCTTTGAAGTACTGATGTGATATCGACCAGAACGATATATAAGGCACGCCGGCGCAAACGGCAAGCAAAACGGAGGCCAGAATGGCCTTGAACAAGGAATCAAAAATCACACAGTTTAAGTACTCTATGGGTACGAAAAAAATTATGAAAAAAACGTTTGTAATTCCCTTTGAAGAACTGATGTGATATCGACCAGAACGATAAATAAGGCACGCCGGCGCAAACGGCAAGCAAAACGGAGGCCAGAATGGCCTTGTACAAGGTATCATAAAATCACACCGTTAAGTACTCTATGGGTACAAAAAAGAGTACGAAAAAAAACGTTTGTAATTCTCTTTGAAATACTGATGTGATATCGACCAGAACGATAAATAAGGCACCCCGGAGCAAACGGCAAGCAAAACGGAGGCCAGAATGGCCTTGTACAAGGAATCAAAAATCACACAGTTAAGTACTCACGAAAAAAAGTACGAAAAAAAACGTTTGTAATTCTCTTTGAAGTAATGACTTGATATCGACCAGAACGATAAATAAGGCACGCAGGCGCAAACGGCAATCAAAACGGAGGCCAGAATGGCCTAGTACAAGGAATCATAAATAACACAGTTAACTACGAAAAAAAGTACGAAAAAAATGTTTGTAATTCTCTTTGAAGTACTGATGTGATATCGACCAGAATGATAAATAAGGCACGCCGGTGTAAACGGCATGCAAAACGGAGGCCAGAATGGCCTTGTACAAGGAATCAAAAATCACACCGTTAAGTACTCTATGGGTACAAGAAAGAGTACGAAAAAAAACGTTTGTAATTCTCTTTGAAGTACTGACGTGATATCGACCAGAACGATAAATAAGGCACGCCGGCGCAAACAGAAAGCAAAACGGAGGCCAGAATGGCCTTGTACAAGGAATCAAAATTCACACCGTTAAGTACTCTATGGGTACAAAAAAAGTTACGAAAATAAATGTTTGTAATTCTCTTTGAAGTACTGATGTGATATCGACCAGAATGATAAATAAGGCATGTCGGCTCAAAAGGCAAGCTAAACGGAGGCCAGAATGGCCTAGTACAAGGAATCAAAAATCACATAGTTAAGTACTCTATGGGTACAAAAAAGAGTATGAAAAAAAACGTTTGTAATTCTCTTTGATGTACTGATGTGATATCGACCATAACGATAAATAAGGCACCCCGGAGCAAACAGCAAGCAAAACAGAGGCCAGAATGGCATTGTACAAGGAATCAAAAATCACACAGTTAAGTACTCTATGGGTACGAAAAAAACGTTTGTAATTCTCTTTGAAGTACTGACGTGATATCGACCAGAAAGATAAATAAGGCATGCTGACGCAAACGGTAAGCAAAATGGAGGCCATAATGGCCTAGTACAAGGAAACAAAAATCACACAGTTAAGTACTCTATGGGTACAAAAAAGTGTACGAAAAAAAACGTTTGTAATTCTCTTTGAAATCGATGTGATATCGACCGAACGATATATAAGGCACGCCGGCGCAAACGGCAAGCAAAACGGAGGCCGAATGGCCTTGAACAAGGAATCAAAAATCACACAGTTTAAGTACTCTATGGGTACGAAAAAAAGTATGAAAAAAGAGTTTGTAATTCCCTTTGAAGTACTGATGTGATATCGACCAGAACGATAAATAAGGCACGCCGGCGCAAACGGCAAGCAAAACGGAGGCCAGAATGGCCGTGTACAAGGTATCAAAAAATTACACCGTTAAGTACTCTATGGGTACAAAAAAGAGTACGAAAAAAAATGTTTGTAATTCTCTTTGAAATACTGATGTGATATCGACCAGAACGATAAATAAGGCACCCCGGAGCAAAACGGCAAGCAAAACGGAGGCCAGAATGGCCTTGTACAAGGAATCAAAAATCACACAGTTAAGTACTCTATGGGTACGAAAAAAAGTACGAAAAAAAAACGTTTGTAATTCTCTTTGAAGTAATGACGTGATATCGACCAGAACGATAAATAAGGCACGCTGGCGCAAACGGCAATCAAAACGGAGGCCAGAATGGCCTAGTACAAGGAATCATAAATCACACAGTTAACTACGAAAAAAATGTTGGTAATTCTCTTTGAAGTACTGATGTGATATCGACCAGAATGATAAATAAGGCACGCCGGCGTAAACGGCAAGCAAAACGGAGGCCAGAATGGCCTTGTACAAGGAATCAAAAATCACACCGTTAAGTACTCTATGGGTACAAGAAAGAGTACGAAACAAAACGTTTGTAATTCTCTTTGAAGTACTGACGTGATATCGACCAGAACGATAAATAAGGCACGCCGCCGCAAACGGAAAGCAAAACGGAGGCCAGAATGGCCTTGTACAAGGAATAAAAATTCACACCGTTAAGTACTCTATGGGTACAAAAAAAGTTACGAAAAAAAATGTTTGTAATTCTCTTTGAAGTACCGATGTGATATCGACCAGATTGATAAATAAGGCAAGTCGGCTCAAAAGGCAAGCTAAACGGGGGCCAGAATGGCCTTGTACAAGGAATCAAAAATCACACCGTTAAGTACTCTATGGGTACAAAAAAGAGTATGAAAAAAAACGTTTGTAATTCTCTTTGATGTACTGATGTGATATCGACTAGAACGATAAATAAGGCACCCCGTAGCAAACAGCAAGCAAAACAGAGGCCAGAATGGCATTGTACAAGGAATCAAAAATCACACAGTTAAGTACTCTATGGGTATGAAAAAAGTATGAAAAAAACGTTTGTAATTCTCTTTGAAGTACTGACGTGATATCGACCAGAAAGAAAAATAAGGCACGCTGACGCAAACGGTAAGCAAAATGGAGGCCATAATGGCCTAGTACAAGGAATCAAAAATCACACAGTTAAGTACTCTATGGGTACGAAAAAAAGTACAAAAAAATGTTTGAAATTCTCATTGAAGTAATGATGTGATATCGTCCAGAACAATAAATAAGGCACGCCGGCGCAAACGGAAAGCAAAATGGAGGCCAGAATCACACCGTTAAGTACTCTATGGGTACAAAAATAAGTACGAAAAAAAACGTTTGTAATTCTCTTTGAAGTACTGATGTGATATCGACCAGAACGATAAATAAGGCACGCCGGCGCAAACGGCAAGCAAAATGTAGGCCAGAATGGCCTTGTACAAGGAATCAAAAATCACACAGTAAAGTACTATATGGGTACGAAAAAAGTATGAAAAAAACGTTTGTAATTCTCTTTGAAGTACTGAAGTGATATCGACCAGAACGATATATAAGGCACGCCGGCGCAAACGGCAAGCAAAACGGAGGCCAGAATGGCCTTGAACAAGGAATCAAAAATCACACAGTTTAAGTACTCTATGGGTACGAAAAAAACGTTTGTAATTCCCTTTGAATTACTGATGTGATATCGACCAGAACGATAAATAAGGCACGCCGGCGCAAACGGCAAGCAAAACGGAGGCCGAATGGCCTTGTACAAGGAATCAAAAATCACACAGTTAAGTACTCTATGGGTACGAAAAAAAGTACGGAAAAAAACGTTTGTAATTCTCTTTGAAGTAATGACGTGATATCGACCAGAACGATAAATAAGGCACGCTGGCGCAAACGGCAATCAAAACGGAGGCCAGAATGGCCTAGTACAAGTAATCATAAATCACACAGTTAACTATGAAAAAAAGTACGAAAAAAATGTTTGTAATTCTCTTTGAAGTACTGATGTGATATCGACCAGAATGATAAATAAGGCACGCCGGCGTAAACGGCAAGCAAAACGGTGGCCAGAATGGCCTTGTACAAGGAATCCAAAATCACACAGTTAAGTACTCTATGGGTACGGAAAAAAAACGTTTGTAATTCTCTTTGAAGTACTGATGTGATATCAACCAGAACGATAATAAGGCACGCCGGCGCAAACGGCAAGCAAAACGGAGGCCAGAATCACACCGTCAAGTACTCTATGGGTACAAAATTAAGTACGAAAAAAAACGTTTGTAATTCTCTTTGAAGTACTGATGTGATATCGACCAGAACGATACATAAGGCACGCCGGCGCAAACGGCAATCAAAACGGGGGCCAGAATGGACTTGTACAAGGAATCAAAAATCACACCGTTAAGTACTCTATGGGTACAAAAAAGAGTACGTAAAAAAACATTTTTAATTCTGTTTGAAGTACTAACGTGATATCGACCAGAACGATAAATAAGGCACGCCGGCGCAAACGGCAAGCAAAACGGAGGCCAGAATGGCCATGTAATGAAAATTCACACCGTTAAGTACTCTATGGGTACAAAAAAAGTTACAAAAAAAAAACGTTTGTAATTCTTTTTGAAGTACTGATGTGATATCGACCAGAACGATAAATAAGGCACGCCGGCGCCAACGGCCAGCAAAACGGAGGCCAGAATCACACCGTTAAGTACTCTATGGTTACAAAAATAAGTACAAAAAAAACGTTTGTAATTCTCTTTGAAGTACTGATGTGATATAGACCAGAACGATAAATAAGGCACGCCGGCGCAAACGGCAAGCAAAACGGAGGCTAGAATGGCCTTGTACAAGGAATCAAAATTCACACCGTTAAGTACTCTATGGGTACAAAAATAAGTACGAAAAAAACGTTTGTAATTCTCTTTGAAGTACTGATGTGATATCGACCAAAACGATAAATAAGGCAAGTCGGCTAAAACGGCAGGCTAAACGGAGGCCAGAATGGCCTTGTACAAGGAATCAAAAATCACACCGTTAAGCACTCTATGGGTACAAAAAAGAGTATGAAAAAAAACGTTTGTAATTCTATTTGAAGTACTGATGTGATATCGACCAGAACGATAAATAAGGCACCCCGGAGCAAACGGCAAGCAAAACAGAGGCCAGAATGGCATTGTACAAGGAATCAAAAATCACACAGTTAAGTACTCTATGGGTACGAAAAAAACGTATGTAATTCTCTTTGAAGTACTGATGTGATATCGACCAGAACGATAAATAAGGCACGCCGGCGCAAACGGTAAGCAAAACGGAGGCCAGAATGGCCTTGTACAAGGAATCAAAAATCACACCGTTAAGTACTCTATGGGTACAAAAAAGAGTACAAAAAAACGTTTGTAATTCTCTTTGAAGTACTGGTGTGATATCGACCAGAACGATAAATAAGGCACGCCGGCGCAAACGGCAAGCAAAACGGAGGCCAGAATGGCCTTGTACAAGAAATCAAAATCACACAGTTAAGTACTCTATGGGTACGAAAAAAAATACAAAAAAAAACGTTTGTAATTCTCTTTGAAGTACTGATGTGATATCGACCAGAACGATAAATAAGGCACGCCGGCGCAATCGGCAAGCAAAACGGAGGCCAGAATGGCCTTGTACAAGGAATCAAAAATCACACCGTTAAGTACTCTATGGGTACAAGAAAGAGTACGAAAAAAAACGTTTGTAATTCTCTTTGAAGTACTGACGTGATATCGACCAGAACGATAAATAAGGCACGCCGGCGCTAACGGAAAGCAAAACGGAGGCCAGAATGGCCTTGTACAAGGAATCAAAATTCACACCGTGAAGTACTCTATGGGTACAAAAAAAGTTACGAAAAAAAATGTTTGTAATTATCTTTGAAGTACTGATGTGATATCGACCAGAATGATAAATAAGGCAAGTCGGCTCAAAAGGCAAGCTAAACGGAGGCCAGAATGGCCTTGTACAAGGAATCAAAAATCACACCGTTAAGTACTCTATGGGTACAAAAAAGAGTATGAAAAAAACGTTTGTAATTCTCTTTGATGTACTGATGTGATATCGACCAGAACGATAAATAAGGCACCCCGGAGCAAACAGCAAGCAAAACAGAGGCCAGAATGGCATTGTACAAGGAATCAAAAATCACACAGTTAAGTACTCTATGGGTACGAAAAAAAGTACGAAAAAAACGTTTGTAATTCTCTTTGAAGTACTGACGTGATACCGACCAGAAAGATAAATAAGGCACGCTGACGCAAACGGTAAGCAAAATGGAGGCCATAATGACCTAGTACAAGGAATCAAAAATCACACAGTTAAGTACTCTATGGGTACGAAAAAAAGTACAAAAAAAATGTTTGAAATTCTCTTTGAAGTAATGATTTGATATCGTCCAGAACAATAAATAAGGCACGCCGGCGCAAACTGAAAGCAAAACGTAGGCCAGAATCATACCGTTAAGTACTCTATGGGTACAAAAATAAGTACGAAAAAAAACGTTTGTAATTCTCTTTGAAGTACTGATGTGATATCGACCAGAACGATAGATAAGGCACGCCGGCACAAACGGCAAGCAAAACGGAGGCCAGAATGGCCTTGTACAAGGAATCAAAAATCACACAGTTAAGTACTCTATGGGTACGAAAAAAAGTACAAAAAAATGTTTGAAATTCTCTTTGAAGTAAAGATATCATATCGTCCAGAACAATAAATAAGGCACGCCGGCGCAAACGGAAAGCAAAACGGAGGCCAGAATCATACCGTTAAGTACTCTATGGGTACAAAAATAAGTACGGAAAAAAACGTTTGTAATTCTCTTTGAAGTACTGATGTGATATCGACCAGAACGATAGATAAGGCACGCCGGCACAAACGGCAAGCAAAACGGAGGCCAGAATGGCCTTGTACAGGGAATCAAAAATCACACCGTTCAGTACTCTATGGGTACAAAAAAGTGTACGAAAAAAAACGTTTGTAATTCTCTTTGAAGTACTGATGTGATATCGACCAGAACGATAAATAAGTCACGCCGGCGCAAACGGAAAGCAAAACGGAGGCCAAAATGGCCTTGTACAAGGAATCAAAAATCACACAGTTAAGTACTATATGGGTACGAAAAAAGTATGAAAAAAACGTTTGTAATTCTCTTTGAAGTACTGATGTGATATCGACCAGAACGATATATAAGGCACGCCGGCGCAAACGGCAAGCAAAACGGAGGCCAGAATGGCCTTGAACAAGGAATCAAAAATCACACAGTTTAAGTACTCTATGGGTACGAAATAAACGTTTGTAATTCTATTTGAAGTACTGATGTGATATCGACCAGAACGATAAATAAGGCACGCCGGCACAAACGGCATGCAAAACGGTTGCCAGAATGGCCTTGTACAAGGTATCAAAAATCACACCGTTAGTACTATGGGTACAAAAAAAGTACGAAAAAAAACGTTTGTAATTCTCTTTGAAGTACTGACGTGATATGGACCAGAACGATAAATAAGGCACGCCGGCGCAAACGGCAAGCAAAACGGAGGCCAGAATGGCCTTGTGCAAGGTATCAAAAATCGCACCGTTAAGTACTCTATGGGTACAAAAAAAAGTACGAAAAAAAAAACGTTTGTAATTCTCTTTGATGTACTGACGTGATATCAACCAGAACGATAAATAAGGCACGCCGGCGCAAACGACAAGCAAAACGGAGGCCAGAATGGCCTTGTACAAGGAATCAAAAATCACACAGTTAAGTACTCTTTGGGTACGAAAAAAAGTACAAAAAAAACGTTTGTAATTCTCTTTTAAGTACTGATGTGGTATCGACCAGAATGATAAATAAGGCACGCCGGCGTAAACGGCAAGCAAAACGGAGGCCAGAATCACACCGTTAAGTACTCTATGGGTACAAAAATAAGTACAAAAAAAAACGTTTGTAATTCTCTTTGAAGTACTGATGTGATATCGACCAGAACGATAAATAAGGCACGCCGGACCAAACGGCAAGCAAAACGGAGGCCAGAATGCCCTTGTACAAGGAATCAAAAATCACACCGTTAAGTACTCTATGGGTACAAAAAAGTGTATGAAAAAAAACGTTTGTAATTCTCTTCAAAGTACAGATGTGATATCGACCAGAACGATAAATAAGGCACCCCAGAGTAAACGGCAAGCAAAACAGAGGCCAGAATAGCCTTGTACAAGGAATCAAAAATCACACAGTTAAGTACTCTTTGGGTACGAAAAAATGTACGAAAAAAACGTTTGTAATTCTCTTTAAAGTACTGACGGGATATCGACCAGAACGATAAATAAGGCACGCTGGCGCAAACGGCAAGCAAAACGGAGGCCATAATGGCCTAGTATAAAGAATCAAAAATCACACATTTAAGTACTCTATGGCTACGGAAAAAAAAGTTTGTAATTCTCTTTGAAGTACTGATGTGATATCGACCAGAATGATAAATAAGGCACGCCGGCGCAAACGGCAAGCAAAACGGAGGCCAGAATCACACCGTTAATTACTCTATGGGTACAAAAATAAGTACGAAAAAAAACGTTTGTAATTTTCTTTGAAGTACTGATGTGATATCGACCAGAACGATAAATAAGTCACGCCGACGCAAACGGCAAGCAAAACGGAGGCCAAAATGGCCTTGTACAACGAATCAAAAATCACATAGTTAAGTACTCTATGGGTACGAAAAAAAGTACGAAAAAAATGTTTGTAATTCTCTTTGAAGTACTGAAGTATATCGACCATAACGATATATAAGGCACGCCGGCGCAAACGTTAAGCAAAACGGAGGCCAGAATGGCCTTGTACAAGGAATGAAAAATCACACAATTAAATACTCTATGGGTACGAAAAAAGTGCGAAAAAAAACGTTTGTAATTCTATTTGAAGTATTGATGTGATATCGACCAGAACGATAAATAAGGCATGCCGGCGCAAACGGCATGCAAAACGGAGGCCAGAATGGCCTTGTACAAGGTTTCAAAAATCACACCGTTAAGTACTCTATGCGTACAAAAAAAAAGTACGAAAAAAAACGTTTGTAATTCTCTTTGAAGTACTGACGTGATATCGACAGAACGATAAATAAGGCACGCCGGTGCAAACGGCATGCAAAACGGAGGCCAGAATGGCCTTGTACACTGTATCAAAAATCACACCGTTAAATAATCTATGGCAGTGACGGACCCAGGAAATTTTTTCAGTGGGGGCCAAATTAAAAAAAATGATAGGAAAAAACTAAACTGCCAAGTCTCGAACCCATGACCTTTGGATAAATAACAAAGCTTCTAACCAGTTGAACTAAATGAATAATTGCTATAAAATTGTCTGAAATAATATACATACACAGTTTTAATATTATAAGAGGGGTATATTAGTAACTTCGCCCGAATATTTGAGTGGGGACCATGCACCCCACCCTCAAAAGGCTGGGTTTGTCCCAGTTGTACGAAAAAAAACATTTGTAATTCTCTTTGATGTACTGATGTGATATCGACCAGAACGATAAATAAGGCACGCCGGCGCAAACGGCAAGCAAAACGGAGGCCAGAATGGCCTTGTACAAGGAATCAAAATTCACACCGTTAAGTACTCTATGGGTACAAAAAAAGTTAAGAAAAAAAACGTTTGTAATTATCTTTGAAGTACTGATGTGATATCTGCCAGAACGATAAATAAGGCACGCCGGAGTAAATGGCAAGCAAAACGGAGGCCAGAATCACACCGTTAAGTACTCTATGGGTACAAAAATCACACAGTTAAGTACTCTATGGGTACGAAAAAAAGTACGAAAAAAAACGCTTGTAATTCTCTTTAAAGTACTGACGTGATATCGACCTGAACGATAAATAAGGCACGCGGGCGCAAACGGCAAGCAAAACGGAGGCCAGAATCACACCGTTAAGTACTCTATGGGTACAAAAATAAGTACGAAAAAAAACGTTTGTAAATAAGGTGCCGGCGCAGAACAATAAGTACTTCAAAAATAATTCTCTTTGAAGTACTGATGTGATATCGACCAGAACGATAAATAAGGTGCCGGCGCAAACGGCAAGCAAAACGGAGGCCAGAATGGCCTTGTACAAGGTATCAAAAATCACACAGTTAAGTACTCTATGGGTATGAAAAAAAGTACGAAAAAAACGTTTGTAATTCTCTTTGAAGTACTGATGTGATATCGACCAGAATGATAAATAAGGCACGTCGGCGCAAACGGCAAGCAAAACGGAGGCCAGAATGGCCTTGTACAATGAATCAAAAATCACAAAGTTAAGTACTCTATGGGTAAGAAAAAAAGTATGAAACAAAACGTTTGTAATTCTCTTTGAAGCACCGATGTGATATCGACCAAAACGATAAATAAGGCACGCCGGTGCAAACGGCAAGCAAAACGGAGGCCAGAATGGTCTTGTACAAAGAATCAAAAATCACACCGTTAAGTACTCTATGGGAACAAAAAAAAAAGTACAAAAAAAAACGTTTGTAATTCTATTTGATGTACAGATGTGATATCGACCAGAACGTTAAATAAGGCATGCCAGCGCAAAAGACATGCAAAACGGAGGCCAGAATGGCCTTGTACAAAGAATCAAAAATCACACAGTTAAGTACTCTACGGGTACGAAAAAAAGTACAAAAAAAAATGTTAGTAATTCTCTTTGAAGTATAGATGTGATATCGACCAGAACGATAATAAGGCATGCCGGCACAAACGGCAAGCAAAACGGAGGCCAGAATCACACCGTTAAGTACTCTATGGAGACAAAAATAAGTATGAAAAAAAAAGTTTGTAATTCTCTTTGAAGTAGTGATGTGATATCGACCGGAACGATAAATAAGGCACGCCGGCGCAAACGGCAAGCAAAACGGAGGCCAGAATGGCCTTGTACAATGTATCAAAAATCACACCGTTAAGTACTCTATGGGTACAAAAAAGAGTATGAAAAAAACGTTTGTAATTCTCTTTGAAGTACTGATGTGATATCGACCAGAACGATAAATAAGGCACCCCGGAGCAAACGGCAAGAAAAACAGAGGCCAGAATGGCCTTGTACAAGAAATCAAAAATCACACAATTAAGTACTCTATGGGTACGTAAAAAAGTACGAAAAAAACGTTTGTAATTCTTACTGAAGTACTGATGTGATATCGACCAGAACGATAAATAAGGCACGCCGGCGCAAACGGCAAGCAAAACGGAGGCCAGAATCACACCGTTAAGTACTCTATGAGTAAAAATAAGTATGAAAAAAAACGTTTGTAATTCTCTTTAAAGTACTGATGTGATATCGACCAGAACGATAAATAAGGCACGCCGGCACAAACGGCAAGCAAAACGGAGGCCAGAATGGCCTTGTACAAGGAATCAAAAATCACACCGTTCAGTACTCTATGGGTACAAAAAAGTGTACGAAAAAAAACATTTTTAATTCTCTTTGAAGTACTGATATGATATCGACCAGAACGATAAATAATTCACGCCGGCGCAAACGGAAAGCAAAACGGAGGCCAAAATGGCCTTGTACAAAGAATCAAAAATCACACAGTTAAGTACTCTATGGGTACGAAATAAATTTTGAAAAAAAAAATTTGTAATTCTCTTTGAAGTACTGATGTGATATCGACCAGAACGAGATATAAGGCACGCCGGCGCAAATGGCAAGCAAAACAGAGGCCAGAATGGCCCTGTACAAGGAATCAAAAATCACACAGTTAAGTACTCTATGGGTACGAAAAGAGTACGAAAAAAAACGTTTGTAATTCTATTTGAAGTACGGATGTGATATCGACAGAACGATAAATAAGGCACGCCGGCGCAAACGGCATGCAAAACGGAGGCCAGAATGGCCTTGTACACGGTATCAAAAATCACACCGTTAAATACTCTATGGCAGTGACGGACCCAGGAAATTTTTTCAGTGGGGGCCAAATTAAAAAAAATGATTGGAAAAAAACTGAGCTGCCAAGTCTCGAACCCATGACCTTTGGATAAATAACAAAGATTCTAACCAGTTGAACTAAATGAATAATTGCTATAAAATTGTCTGAAATAATATACATACACAGTTTTAATATTATAAGAGGGGTATATTAGTAACTTCGCACGAATATTTTAGTGGGGGCTATGCACCCCACCCTCAAAAGGCTGGGTCCGTCCCTGCTCTATGGGTACAAAAAAAATGTACGAAAAAAAACATTTGTAATTCTCTTTGATGTACCGATGTGATATCGACCAGAATGATAAATAAGGCAAGCCGGCGCAAACGGCAAGCAAAACGGAGGCCAGAATGGCCTTGTACAAGGAATCAAAATTCACACCGTTAAGTACTCTATGGGTACAAAAAAAGTTACGAAAAAAAACGTTTGTAATTATCTTTGAAGTACTATTATGATATCTACCAGAACGATAAATAAGGCACGCCGGAGTAAACGGCAAGCAAAACGGAGGCCAGAATCACACCGTTAAGTACTCTATGGGTACAAAAATAAGTACGAAAAAAAACGTTTGTAATTCTCTTTGAAGTACTGATGTTATATCCACCAGAACGTTAAATAAGGCACGCCGGCGCAAACGGCAAGCAAAACGGAGTCCAGAATGACCTTGTACAAGGAATCAAAAATCACACCGTTAAGTACTCTATGGGTACGAAAAAAAGTACGAAAAAAACGTTTGTAATTCTCTTTGAAGTACTGATGTGATATCGACCAGAACGATAATAAGGCATGCCGGCGCAAACGGCAAGCAAAACGGAGGCCAGAATCACACCGTTAAGTACTCTATGGGGACAAAAATAAGTATGAAAAAAAACATTTGAAATTCTCTTTGAAGTAGTGATGTGATATCGACCAGAACGATAAATAAGGCACGTCGGCGCAAACGGCAAGCAAAACAGAGGCCAGAATGGCCTTGTACAAGGTATCAAAAATCACACCGTTAAGTACTCTATGGGTACAAAAAAAGTACGAAAAAAAACGTTTGTAATTCTCTTTGAAGTACTGACGTGATATCGACCAGAATGATAAATAAGGCACGCCGGCGCAAACGGCAAGCAAAATGGAGGCCAGTATGGCCTTGTACATGGAATCAATAATCACACCGTTCAGTACTCTATGGGTACAAAAAAGTGTACGAAAAAAAACGTTTGTAATTCTCTATGAAGTACTGATGCGATATCGACCAGAACGATAAATAAGGCACGCTGGCGCAAATGGCAAGCAAAACGGAGGCCAAAATGGCCTTGTACAAGGAATCAAAAATCACATAGTTAAGTACTCTGTGGGTACGAAAAAAGAGTACGAAAAAAACATTTGTAATTCTCTTTGAAGTACTGATGTGATATCGACCAGAACAATAAATAAGGCACGCCGGCGCAAACGGTAAGCAAAACGGAAGCCAGAATGGCCTTGTACAAGGAATCAAAAATCACACAGTTAAGTACTCTATGGGTATGAAAAAAAACGTTTGTAATTCTCTTTGAAGTACTGATGTGATATCGACCAGAACGATAAATAAGGCACGCCGGCGCAAACGACATGCAAAATGGAGGCTAGAATGGCCTTGTACAAGGTATCAAAAATCACACCGTTAAGTAGTCTATGGGTACAAAAAAGAGTATGAAAAAAAACGTTTGTAACTCTCTTTGAAGTACTGATGTGATATCGACCAGAACGATAAATAAGGCACCCCGGCGCAAACGGCAAGCAAAACGGAGGCCAGAATGGCCTTGTACAAGGAATCAAAAATCACACTGTTAAGTACTCTATGGGTACGAAAAAAAGTACGAAAAAAAACGTTTGTAATTCTCTTTGAAGTACTGATGTGGTATCGACCAGAATGATAATAAGGCACGCCGTTTCAAATGGCAAGCAAAGCGGAGGCCAGAATCACACCGTTAAGTACTCTATGGGTACAAAAATAAGTATGAAAAAAAAACGTTTGTAATTCTCTTTGAAGTACTGATGTGATATCGACTAGAACGATAAATAAGGCACGCCGGCGCAAACAGCAAGCAAACCGGAGGCCAGAATGGCCTTGTACAAGGAATCAAAAATCACACCGTTAAGTACTCTATGGGTACAAAAAAGAGTACGAAAAAAAAAACATTTGTAATTCTCTTTGAAGTCATGATGTGATATCGACCAGAACGATAAATAAGGCACGCCGGCGTAAACGGCAAGCAAAACGGAGGCCAGAATGGCCTTGTGTTAGGTGTAGTGCCCGAAAGACAATTTGTGTAATTGTTTTTAATAATGGATGACAGAATTTATCTCACCTTAGTTACTTGCTTTGTGCTTGTAAAGTAATACACTGCTGCAAACCCTAAGTATATCTGTATGTAACCACTTAACTCAGTGTATGGATTACACGTGAGGATTGAGTTGGTGGAGATATGCTTAAACTGTTAGTCCGTGGTGAACTTGATCAGAGTTTAGGGTCTCTTGATTAAAACACCAATAATGCGCCCGAACACCTTAGGGTGTGATAGTCTTATCCGATTTGTCGGTAAAGGGTACCTACGTGGGGAATTTATATATGATGGCATTCATATAGGAATGGACCGATTTAATCTGTATTTCTCAGTATAATTCCATAATCGAGGAATCTTATTAAATCATTAGATGATCATATATGGATCAACCTTAATCCTGAGGTGATCACGGGTCCGCTTGTCCCGGGGTAGTGTTTGATGTGTTAGTTACGGTTCACTTAAATATGTGTTCAAAGCCACTTCTAATTGGCACTATCTCCAGATGAGTGAGTAGTTCTGATTTTCACAGACATGGAATCCATTCCTTCCTGCGGGAAGTAGAGAGATAGTCCCCTTATTTGTTAGCCCTAAGAAAATGATCGATGGGCCCAGTTCATGTTAGACTAATTAGCTACTAGTCAGATATGTGAATTAATTGATCACTAGGGGGTTAATGGTAAATAAGGATAAGATATTCTGAGTCGGGTTCACGGAGACTTCCCACTCATAATGGACAGTCTATGGAGGGTTAATCCGTATGTAGTGATTATATCAATGGACGTTTATTCACTCTATGGGTTGAGTATAAGTATATATCTATAATCGGTAGAGTTCAGTTTCGGGTTTATGGTGGCGTAATCCCGGAATTAATAATTAATGTACTTATTCTGTTCGATGAATAATTAATTATTGGAGCTACTGGTTATGATGCGAAACCGCCCGGAGGAAGGCTTCGGATCGAATGAACACTTAGGACCGTGGATTTGAAGGTATTTGGAAGTCCTTGACACAACCACAACCTGTGTGGAAGCACCTTGGAATAGTAAGCTCTGCGACACAATTACAACTTTGTGTGAAGGCACCTTGGAATAAAACCTCAACACTTAGAAAACCTGTTTCTAAGCACCTTGGTATATGGATAACCACAAGGATTGCTCAAGTCCTTGATAATCCGAGATTTGAATTCCCTTTCCAGAGAAACTCACACAACACTTTTCCAAGTGAAGAATAAAATATGATTTATATTGATAACAAGTTCTGATTTTCAAAGTACAAATACAAGGACTATTTATAGGAAAATAAGTACATGAATTCATAATAGTAAGATGAAAAGTTTTTCCTAAATTAAGTGCATATTGGCGTATCCAAGGAGCTTCATCCAGGTTCAATGTATCTTCTTTATATTCTCCTGTTTCTGACCCGCATCTGTTTAGGCCATTTTGACCATTATAGCTTATTCAAATGAAGACGACCCCTTGATGAAAGTTGAAGATCAGGTTTTCTACTATGAAATGCATATGTGGATCATCAATTTTGGATAAGTAAAGCTCCTGATTCAATGCACTTAAAATAGGCGCCCCAAAAGACATCCATCTTGATTCAATGTACTTGGAATACACAAAACTTGACTTCCCATCTTCCAAAGTCAGCAAAAGTGGCGCCATTTCCTTCTCCAAATTCAGCCATGTTTTTTATTTATTTATTTAAGTAATATTGCATAATATAATATATATTATAATACCATAATAAGGCCAAAATGTTGGGCCATTTATTCAGGCAACCCACACGCAAATATAATGGATTTAATGGATCCACATTGTCAATTGGGCTAATTTATCCAAAACCTCGAGCCTCTTTTTGTGTTGCACTTGAGTTTTAGGCCCAGCCCAAAATATGAGAGTATCATGAGAAGGACTTGGACTCAGATTCATATCCGACCCTCCCGGTTGCGAAGGATTCGTCCTCGAATCAAAAGAATTTCGTATAGTTCAGAATCAAACACCATTCTTAAATTAATCCAAAATATCACCCAACAAACACCGGGATCAAATATGAATCAAATACACAACTTCAAAATTGCTTGCTGATGTCGAGATCCCTGCTTCACTACAACAACATGAAAAATGTATCTTGGTTTGATATAAATGTCGATGAAGACCGGTGTGTCAGAAATATAATCATAGCAATTCAATGTTGCATTATCATCAACATATGCAGCAAAAGGATCATGAAAAGTATGTGCTGGTTTATGTTTGTTCTTCCATTTGTTTGGAAACCTTTCTTTGCAAAAATTCAGCCATACCCAATCTCCGGGGTCAAAGGCAACTTCCTTTCGGCCTTTATTTGCTTGTTTTTCATATCGAGCAGTTTGAGCCTCCACATTTTGCCTTGCTTTTGCGTGCAACTCACGGACCATCTCAACTTTCTTTTCTCCCTTGAGATTTATGAGCATTCCTGGGGAAAGAGGAACAAGATCAATAGGAGTGATAAGATTAAAGCCATAAACAATCTCAATTGGTGAATGCAAAGTAGCGAGAAAGAGTATCACGATTATAAGCAAATTCAACATATGGTAAACAAGGCTCCAAATTCTTTAAGTTCTTTTGCACCACGGTGCGCAATAACTTTCCCAAAGTGCGAATAACAACTTCTGTCTGACCATCGGTCTGAGGATGATATGCGGTGGAACATAAAAGTGTAGTGCCTAAATGCTTCCATAGAACACGCCAGAAATGACTAATAAATTTTACATCACGATCACTCACATTCGACTTAGGCACAGCATGTAAGCGCATAATTTCTTTAAAGAATAGGTCAGTAATATGAGAGGCATTATTGGTCTTATTACACGTAATAAAATATGCCGTCTTTGAAAAACGATCAACTACCACAAACACGGAATCTTTACCACATTGAGAACAAGGCAAACCCAAAAGAAATTCCATATAGAGATCAACCCAAGGAAATGAGGATATCGGGAGAGGAGTATACCGTCGAGATAATGCATCAGCCACCGTGTTTTCTTTTCCCTTTTTGAATTTAATTACATAAGGATATGATTCAATGAATTTCATCCCACGGATATGACATAAATGCAACTTATATTGCCCTTTTAAATGTTTTAAGGACTCATGATCAGAATGGATGACAATCTCTCTAGGACGCAAATAAACACGCAAGCATTGAACAAGTGCATACAACTCTTTGTCATAAGTAGCATAATTCAGTTTTGCTCCTTTTAGTTTATCACCGTAACAAGCAATTGGACAACCTTTTTGTAGCAAATCACTGCCAATACCCAACCCAGATGCATGACACTCAATTTCAAACATCTTAGAAAAATTAGGCAAAGCAAGTATAGGTGCTGAAATTAAATGAGATTTTAGAGTTTCAGATGCTTCCCTTTGAGTAGGACTCCAATGAAATGGTGTGTTTTTCTTGATCAACTCGTTTAAGGGGGCTGCAATGGTGCTGAAATTCCGAATAAAACATCGGTAAAAACTTGTTAGGCCATGACAACTCCGGACCTCCATTGCACTTTTGGTTTCAGGCCAATCAGCCATTGTCTTTACCTTTTCTTGGTCAACATCAATTCCCTGCCCACTTACAACAAAACCAAGGAAAACAACACGATGCAAGCAAAAGGAACATTTCTTAAGATTAGCAATCATGTGTGCTTTTCGAAGTGTTTCCGAATCAGCTTTTAAGTGTGAAATAAGTGCATTCAGATCATGGCTATAGATTAAAATGGCAAATAGTACACAGGTCATTCCCGAATAACACGTAAAATTCAGCAATGACTTACCAGGGTCAAATAATATGCAAGTGCACATCTTCCAATGAATTGCACATTGATAAGGTGTTCCATGCTTCATCAATGGAACATATGAAAAGTCTCTTGGTTGAATATATATATCAATGAACCAGGAGTGACAGCAACATAGCAATATACTTGGGAGCTAACAACATTATGCGCCACAAAAGGATCAACAAAAGTGTGCACCGGTTTTCCACCATTACCAACCAGAAATAGATCATCCCAAGGCAAAATAAGGGCTGAATTTGGTGAACCCAACAGCCCGGTAATTTCCTTATCACGTACCTGCAAAGAAGAGTTAATAAAACTGCAACAAGAATTTAGTGACATAGATTCTTCATTTGCTTCGACCAAAATCGACTTGTTGTGTTCTTCCTCCAAGATAGACCCTTCAGACATCGTTTCTTTCTCATCCACAAATCAACCTCATGTGCATCATCAATCTCAGGCTTTTTAATTTCAACAATATCGCCTCGCAATTCACAAATAACCTCCTCAGAATTAATTTTGTTTTCTGGAACTGGAGCAACCATGATATTCTCAACAAGGACATTACATGGCTAATTTGCCAATGTTTTCACCACCTCAACATGCTGAGTAGAGTTCAACCTAAGATTAGGACATTCATACGCGCAATGTCCATATCCGGTACAAATATAACAATAGATAGAACTGGAAGTTCTCTCGGAGAATATTTCCTTTGTCTTCAGTACATTCTCACTTTCCTTCGTTCTCAACTCCACCTTTTTGATGTTATCAATCTCTTTATTTTTCTTTGCTACAAACTCTCGTATCTCATCACGAAATTGATTCTTCATATTCTCCATCTCATCCTTAAATTTCCGATTCATTTCATCAAGTCGTTGTCCAACTTTCTCAAGTTGTCGGGAGTAAGCATTTTTAGAATACCTTTTTCTCAAATCATTATTTCCAGCCATTCTTCCTCTCAAAGGTGTGCTTATTTAGCTCAAGCAAGAGAATTCAGATCGGATATCAATTATTCAACAATACTCGAGTTTCCCCAAATACCAAGAGTGAAGAATGAGGAAATTTTTTTTAAGAGTTTTTGAAATTCCAAAGTGAACACAACAAAAATTGTGAAGTATTTTAGAGAAGATATTCAAAGATGTAACACAAAAATTGTGAAGTGTATAAAACGATTTTTTTTTTTTAACTTATGTTGCTCGTACGGAACAGTATGCTCGTGCGGAACAATTTATTTTTCAAATACACACGATTTACTTGTGCACCCTTTTTTTTTAAATATAAATATATAGATGCTCGTGCGAAATAAAGTGTTCTTCAAATACACACGATCATATGCATACTATGGTTCTTCAGATACATACGATAATATGCAACATAAAATATATATTTTTTTATATTCGAAATTTTTTTAAAATAAAGTAAAGGGATATAATACCGTCAATCCGCTATTCTCTGATACCAACTGATGCGAAACCGCCCGGAGGAAGGCTTCGGATCGAATGAACACTTAGGACCGTGGATTTGAAGGTATTTGGAAGTCCTTGACACAACCACAACCTGTGTGGAAGCACCTTGGAATAGTAAGCTCCGCGACACAATCACAACCTGTGTGAAGGCACCTTGGAATAAAACCTTAACACTTAGAAAACCTGTTTCTAAGCACCTTGGTATATGGATAACCACAAGGATTGCTCAAGTCCTTGATAATCCGAGATTTGAATTCCCTTTCCAGAGAAACTCACACAACACTTTTCCAAGTGAAGAATAAAATATGATTTATATTGATAACAAGTTCTGATTTTCAAAGTACAAATACAAGGACTATTTATAGGAAAATAAATACATGAATTCATAATAGTAAGATGAAAAGTTTTTCCTAAATTAAGTGCATATTGGCGTATCCAAGTAGCTTCATCTAGGTTCAATGTATCTTCTTTATATTCTCCTGTTTCTGACCCGCAGCTGTTTAGGCCATTTTGACCATTATAACTTATTCAAATGAAGACGACGCCTTGATGAAAGTTGAAGATCAAGTTTTCTACTATGAAATGCATATGTGGATCATCAATTTTGGATAAGTAAAGCTCCTGATTCAATGCACTTAAAATAGGCGCCCCAAAAGACATCCATCTTGATTCAATGTACTTGGAATACACAAAACTTGACTTCCCATCTTCCAAAGTCAGCAAAAGTGGCTCCATTTCCTTCTCCAAATTCAGCCATGTTTTTGTTATTTATTTAAGTAATATTGCATAATATAATATATATTATAATACCATTATGAGGCCAAAATGTTGGGCCATTTATTCAGGCAGCCCACACGCAAATATAATGGATTTAATGGATCCACATTGTCAATTGGGCTAATTTATCCAAAACCTCGAGCCTCTTTTTGTGTTGCACTTGAGTTTTAGGCCCAGCCCAAAATATGAGAGTATCATGAGAAGGACTTGGACTCAGATTCATATCAGACCCTCCCGGTTGCGAAGGATTCGTCCTCGAATCAAAAGAATTTCGTATAGTTCAGAATCAAACACCATTCTTAAATTAATCCAAAATATCACCCAACAAACACCGGGATCAAATATGAATCGAATACACAACTTCAAAATTGCTTGCTGATGTCGAGATCCCTGCTTCACTACAACAACATGAAAAATGTATCTTGGTTTGATATAAATGTCGATGAAGACCGGTGTGTCAGAAATATAATCATAGCAATTCAATGTTGCATTATCATCAACATATGCAGCAAAAGGATCATGAAAAGTATGTGTTGGTTTATGTTTGTTCTTCCGTTTGTTTGGAAACCTTTCTTTGCAAAAATTCAGCCATACCCAATCTCCGGGGTCAAAGGCAACTTCCTTTCGGCCTTTATTTGCTTGTTTTTCATATCGAGCAGTTTGAGCCTCCACATTTTGCCTTGCTTTTGCGTGCAACTCACGGACCATCTCAACTTTCTTTTCTCCCTTGAGATTTATGAGCATTCCTGGGGAAAGAGGAACAAGATCAATAGGAGTGATAAGATTAAAGCCATAAACAATCTCAATTGGTGAATGCAAAGTAGCAGAAAGAGTATCACGATTATAAGCAAATTCAACATATGGTAAACAAGGCTCCAAATTCTTTAAGTTCTTTTGCACCACGGTGCGCAATAACTTTCCCAAAGTGCGATTAACAACTTCTGTCTGACCATCGGTCTGAGGATGATATGCGGTGGAACATAAAAGTGTAGTGCCTAAATGCTTCCATAGAACACGCCAGAAATGACTAATAAATTTTACATCACGATCACTCACATTCGACTTAGGCACAGCATGTAAGCGCATAATTTCTTTAAAGAATAGGTCAGTAATATGAGAGGCATTATTGGTCTTATTACACGCAATGAAATGTGCCCCGTCTTTGAAAAACGATCAACTACCACATACACGGAATCTTTACCAGATTGAGAACAAGGCAAACCCAAAAGAAATTCCATATAGAGATCAACCCAAGGAAATGAGGATATCGGGAGAGAAGTATACCGTCGAGATAATGCATCAACCACCGTGTTTTCTTTTCCCTTTTTGAATTTAATTACATAAGGATATGATTCAATGAATTTCATCCCACGGATATGACATAAATGCAACTTATATTGCCCTTTTAAATGTTTTAAGGACTCATGATCAGAATGGATGACAATCTCTCTAGGACGCAAATAAACACGCAAGCATTGAACAAGTGCATACAACTCTTTGTCATAAGTAGCATAATTCGGTTTTGCTCCTTTTAGTTTATCACCGTAACAAGCAATTGGACAACCTTTACGTAGCAAATCACCGCCAATACCCAACCCGGATGCATCACACTCAATTTCAAACATCTTAGAAAAATTAGGCAAAGCAAGTATAGGTCTTTGAAATTAAATGAGATTTTAGAGTTTCGGATGCTTCCCTTTGAGTAGGACTCCAATGAAATGGTGTGTTTTTCTTGATCAACTCGTTTAAGGGGGCTGCAATGGTGCTTTGAAATTCGAATAAAACATCGGTAAAAACTTGTTAGGCCATGACAACTCCGGACCTCCATTGCACTTTTGGTTTCAGGCCAATCAGCCATTGTCTTTACCTTTTCTTGGTCAACATCAATTCCCTGCCCACTTACAACAAAACCAAGGAAAACAACACGATGCAAGCAAAAGGAACATTTCTTAAGATTAGCAATCATGTGTGCTTTTCGAAGTGTTTCCGAATAAGCTTTTAAGTGTGAAATATGTGCATTCAGATCATGGCTATAGATTAAAATGGCTAATAGTACACAGGTCATTCCCGAATAACACGTAAAATTCAGCAATGACTTACCAGGGTCAAATAATATGCAAGTGCACATCTTCCAATGAATTGCACATTGATAAGGTGTTCCATGCTTCATCAATGGAACATATGAAAAGTCTCTTGGTTGAATATATATATCAATGAACATTGGAGTGGCAGCAACATAGCAATATACTTGGGAGCTAACAACATTATGCGCCACAAAAGGATCAACAAAAGTGTGCACCGGTTTTCCACCATTACCAACCAGAAATAGATCATCCCAAGGCAAAATAAGGGCTGAATTTGGTGAACCAAACAGCCCGGTAATTTCCTTATCACGTACCTGCAAAGAAGAGTTAATAAAACTGCAACAAGAATTTAGTGACATAGATTCTTCATTTGCTTCGACCAAAATCGACTTGTTGTGTTCTTCCACCAAGATAGACCCTTCAGACATCGTTTCTTTCTCATCCACAAATTCAACCTCATGTGCATCATCAATCTCAGGCTTTTTAATTTCAACAATATCGCCTCGCAATTCACAAATAACCTCCTCAGAATTAATTTTGTTTTCTGGAACTGGAACAACCATGATATTCTCAACAAGGACATTACATGGCTCATTTGCCAATGTTTTCACCACCTCAACATGCTGAGTAGAGTTCAACCTAAGATTAGGACATTCATACGCGCAATGTCCATATCCGGTACAAATATAACAATAGATAGAACTGGAAGTTCTCTCGGAGAATATTTCCTTTGTCTTCAGTACATTCTCACTTTCCTTCGTTCTCAACTCCACCTTTTTGATGTTATCAATCTCTTTATTTTTCTTTGCTACAAACTCTCGTATCTCATCACGAAATTGATTCTTCATATTCTCCATCTCATCCTTAAATTTCCGATTCATTTCATCAAGTCGTTGTCCAACTTTCTCAAGTTGTCGGGAGTAAGCATTTTTAGAATACCTTTTTCTCAAATCATTATTTCCAGCCATTCTTCCTCTCAAAGGTGTGCTTATTTAGCTCAAGTAAGAGAATTCAGATCGGATATCAATTATTCAACAATACTCGAGTTTCCCCAAATACCAAGAGTGAAGAATCATGAATTTTTTTTAAGAGTTTTTGAAATTCCAAAGTGAACACAACAAAAATTGTGAAGTATTTTAGAGAAGATATTCAAAGATGTAACACAAAAATTGTGAAGTGTATAAAACGATTTTTTTTTAACTTATGTTGCTCGTACGGAACAGTATGCTCGTGCGGAACACTTTATTTTTCAAATACACACGATTTACTTGTGCACCCTTTTTTTTAAAATATAAATATATAGATGCTCGTGCGAAATAAAGTGTTCTTCAAATACACACGATCATATGCATACTATGGTTCTTCAGATACATACGATAATATGCAACATAAAATATTTTTTTTTTATATTCGAAATTTTTTTTAAAATAAAGTAAAGGGATATAATACCGTCAATCCGCTATTCTCTGATACCAACTGATGCGAAACCGCCCGGAGGAAGGCTTCGGATCGAATGAACACTTAGGACCGTGGATTTGAAGGTATTTGGAAGTCCTTGACACAACCACAACCTGTGTGGAAGCACCTTGGAATAGTAAGCTCCGCGACACAATCACAACCTGTGTGAAGGCACCTTGGAATAAAACCTCAACACTTAGAAAACCTGTTTCTAAGCACCTTGGTATATGGATAACCACAAGGATTGCTCAAGTCCTTGATAATCCGAGATTTGAATTCCCTTTCCAGAGAAACTCACACAACACTTTTCCAAGTGAAGAATAAAATATGATTTATATTGATAACAAGTTCGGATTTTCAAAGTACAGATACAAGGATTATTTATAGGAAAATAAGTACATGAATTCATAATAGTAAGATGAAAAGTTTTTCCTAAATTAAGTGCATATTGGCGTATCCAAGGAGCTTCATCTAGGTTCAATGTATCTTCTTTATATTCTCCTGTTTCTGACCCGCAGCTGTTTAGGCCATTTTGACCATTATAACTTATTCAAATGAAGACGAGACCTTGATGAAAGTTGAAGATCAGGTTTTCTACTATGAAATGCATATGTGGATCATCAATTTAGGATAAGTAAAGCTCCTGATTCAATGCACTTAAAATAGGCGCCCCAAAAGACATCCATCTTGATTCAATGTACTTGGAATACACAAAACTTGACTTCCCATCTTCCAAAGTCAGCAAAAGTGGCGCCATTTCCTTCTCCAAATTCAGCCATGTTTTTGTTATTTATTTAAGTAATATTGCATAATATAATATATATTATAATACCATAATAAGGCCAAATGTTGGGCCATTTATTCAGGCAGCCCACACGCAAATATAATGGATTTAATGGATCCACATTGTCAATTGGGCTAATTTATCCAAAACCTCGAGCCTCTTTTTGTGTTGCACTTGAGTTTTAGGCCCAGCCCAAAATATGAGAGTATCATGAGAAGGACTTGGACTCAGATTCATATCAGGTTATAGGTCCATGGTCCCCGATGTGGCTTCTGTAATTCGGACTAATAATCTTGTTATTTGGGCCTCAGTGATAATTAATTGGATGGACTAATTAATTGATATGCATGGATATTATTTAGTTGGGCTAAATAATATAATACACATAAAAGACATTTTATGTGGGCTTAGTGACCCTTCAAGTGGCGCCAATATTGATGATAATTAGAGAGAAATTAGTTTTCTTGGATAATTATTTGACATGTGATTTATCATTTATTTGTTAAATGATAATTCATGGAATATTAGATAATAATATGATTTATCCTAATTTGTTTGGGATAATCATTTTATTTATCTTTTATTTGGAATAAATGATTAATGTAATAATTATCTCTTAATTATTTAATCCTTGGAGGACAAGGATTACTCTCATATATAAAGAGAGTTCTCCCAAGCCTTAATAAAATTGGCAATTTTCGACTTGACCACCAAAAAGAGAGAAAAGAATTAGTTTTCTTGTCTTGGGTTTTTAGAAGAAGAAAAACTCTAAGTTTTTCTTGGTGTTGCATATCAAGGAGGTTTGTGTAACAAGAAGGGTGTCCACCAACCGCCGTTTGGAGAACACATTGGAAGATCTTGGCTTCTCTTCCTAATATTGGTAACATGATCTTAACCCCCTTGTAGTAGTTTAAGTCCTTTAATTATGTATTGTGATGTATGAATCGTGATCCATCCGCTGCGCGTAGATCTAACTCGTTTAGATCAAAGAATCTGCATCCTTCATGTGGTATCGGAGACAGGTTCCACGATTTATATAATCATAATCATAATTAAACGATTTAAAGGAGTGGAATTGCATGTAGGTAAATTTTATTTATTGTTTTATGCGTTGATAATGATTAATTGCTATGGTTGAAGAGATGGATTGGGGGTTGACACTGTTTACCCGTTAGATCTATTGTAAACTCATATAAACGATGAAAATTCGTTCATATGAGTATAGGAAATTATGTAATTTATTTTTATTGCAATTTTAATTTCCAGAAAATAGATCTGTTTAGTAGCTGTTTAGTTTTTTCGTTTTTCCCGTTGACCGAGCCGTTGAAACGACGATCCCTCCAGTCAGAATCAAGATTAAAAGTTGAAGAACAAGCCATCCAAATTTGGGGTCGATCGGAGTCCGTCTCAACATCCGTTCGTTGCAATGAAGTGGCTGCTGTAACAGAAAAACGCAGGATTCACAGAAACCCTAGCTGTGACTTCCTCGAATTTCTGGAAGAGTTTAGACCGTCAAAACGTAAATCCGACCGGTCAGATTGATAAACGTGGACTCATTGACGAGGCATAAAAATTTCAGGTTGATCGGGTTTCATCTCGATTCGCGATCGGCCTCTGGAAGTCTTTGATGCGCTGCTGTAAAAGTCAGATTCAGCAGCAAGTTGGGCGGCTCACTGGAGAACATTGACAAATCAAAGCTCCGATCCAACCGTCCATATTGAAGCCCGAGGAATGAAGAATAGATCTGGAAAATTTCATCGCTATCCGAGTTCGTTTGGTTTGCTGATTGTCGAAGATTTTGAACAGCTGCAGATTTTGTTAGAAAGTAGTAAACCCTAGTTAGGGTTTCATTGTTTATTTTCTAATAGGTTAGATACGGGGGTGCCAACGGTCCATCTCGGTGTTTATTTTCCGCACTAGTATACATGTTTAGATTGTATGTGTAGAACCGGAAAATTGCCATGACATGCATCATATCATGAATTCCACTCCATATGCATACATGTAGAAATTAATTCGAGGAATTAGTTAGGCATGTATAAAACACGCAATTAGTTTTAATTAATTGTTTGATATTAATTAGAAACTAATTAGGGTAAAAACCGAGGAACACGGGTTTTTTCAATCGTCGAGGTTGGGTGATGGATTCTCGGTGAATCCCACTCTGCGAAAGTAAAAGGAGTAAAACCCCGAAACCTCGTGGTTAAGGTGTTGGATTCTCGGTGAATTCCACCTTACCTATGACGAGTTTACGTTTTTTGTTCCGTAGTGTCTACGTGAAAGTTTGATGTTTAAGGATTGGATAATCACGGGAAAACATGGTTCGAAAGTGGTTTAACCACGGTTGGGTGGTCAACAGTAGCTACGGCTCGATCGACTTCACCCTCCACGTGTGGCGTTTGCACGGGGGTCCGGCAAGGCTGAGCCATCTGAAGAGCCACTACGGCTCAACGGAGCTCCCCTGGTCTTGACCCGTCCGACGGTCACATATGTTCCAACGAATTGGTCGGGTGGGCTAGCACACATAACCGACAACATTCGGGCCTATGATTTATTGTTCCTTAATGTAACATCAAGTCCAAAAATTGTAATCAGTAAACCCACCACTTTTTCAAAATATTGAGTGGGAGCGGGAGAGGCGACAGCCGACCCCACGGCCTCTATTGTTGACACAAGCAACGTGAGAGAATGGTGACGCCTCGTGCCGGCCTGGGACCGGCCTCCCTAAGGAAGGCCTTCACCGCTATCAAAATTCAAGGCTTGGTCTCCGAAAGGATAGGATTTTGGGTACTCGTCGGGTCACTGACCGACCCTAAGGCGGCACACTCGGGGTCTACCTAAAAATCTGAGACAGTAGGTCACACTCATAAAGGGTATTTTTGGTAGTACCTTGGCTGAAAAAGGAAAGGTGATTGACGATCACAAATGAGATGTTTGATTCTCAATTTGATCTTCAATATTAATCGAAACCTCTTTGACCTACCCTAGGGCGGCACTGAGGTATTAGATTAAATCCTTGGAATGGTAGGATAGACTATAAGTACTTAGTTTATAGTTCCTAAAATTTATTAGTAGTGTATGATTTGGATTTATTTTTTGTCAGTTTTATTTACAACTGTTATACATATCTCTCTAGGGTGCTAGACTACTAGTGTAAAATTGACTAGTAATGACTTCGTTAAAAAGTGGTTAGTAACTAGAACGTTGTACTTATTGATCTTACATGCGATTAATTTTTCGGAAGAGATATTTCTCTTGAGCCTTCAAGACTTAAGTGACGTAAATAAGTATGTCACTGCTGTCACTCGTGCAGTACGAGAGACAACCGTAGTTAGTTTGAAAGATGATTGGGACGATAAAATTCTTCTAGTGAATTTTAATTGTGTAGTGTCAACACGAGAAATTTCAAATAGAAAAATTGGAGAATCATAAATTAAAGTGTCGCTAGTTAGACGGTATTTGGAACCGATAAACTAGTGGGAGCTTTTATCTTATGTTTTTCTAATTTATTAGAAAATTAGTCCCACTGGGTAACGCTTTCATTAGACATCCCACAGTTCACGAGTAGTGTCTACTCAAACTGCTAGTTCAAGACTATTTCCTTTTAAGAAAAGTTAAGAATGGGAAAGAATGTCTATAAGTGTTAATCATCTTAACTAAAGTTTTGAGGCTAAACCGAAACATTAAATAAAGAAATTATAGGATAAGGAAAGTGATTTCGGATCACTAACCAATGAATCATTAGCGACTTTCTTAACCGAGTAACTTGACTCGGTAGCTTAGTTCTTTGGAAGAACAAGGAAGATTTGCATTAACGATTAATAGAGTAACAATGGGCAGTAATTTCAGCTAGAATAGTGGGAGTGGTATGAGGAAATGAATTTTTGATTCGACCTTGAATATCACGAAAAAAAGAAGAAAAAAAAAAAAAATTTATTTTTCTGTTTTCAGATTCGTTGGAACAAATGGATTCACTTTCAACTCGATATATTGTTGCTTCATAGAAAGTGAATTTGACATTTGTAGTAGGAATCCGAGACTCGGACTTTTGTTTGATAAATTCAGAACCACTAAGAAATGCTGAAAAGGTATATGTAACACGTCTTAAACTATTATAGGCAAATGGTTTCCGTATTAAGATAAACGATTCTTCGAAATCTATTAATTAGTGCATATATCCTAGAGATAAGACCTAACGACTGGCTAAGGGTGATTCCTATCTCCCAGTCTCGGAACACTGTCTCAAAGGAATAATGACTAAGCTTCCTTTCTATTAGGAAAGGGTAATAGATCTGAAGAAGTAACGTAGCTTGTTCACAATGACCTTCGGGGTCTAGTGAAAGATACAAGCTAATGGGAGCTTTTGAGTGGTGACATTTTTTCTGATAACTACTCGAAACACGATTTAGTTTATCGAAAGAATATGAGGAGGAGTCTCTGATTTTAACAGAGAATAGAGTATTCCATGCTCAGAAATAGGCTATCGCATCTTAGGACTGATGCTCGTCCTGCCTCCTAGTGGAATGATTCCCACTGAGGAAGAAACCATAAAATTGCCCTATATATTTACTGATGTGCTACAATACACTGCTAAACTCGATTAAGATAATTGGTTGCAAAATAACGGTTAACATTATTATGTAAACCGAGAAGTCTACCTAGAAGATGCTAGTGAATTTATGGATAAGGAGTGAATTCGGTTCACACCACTTCCCTAAATGTAGGCATTTAGCATTTAATGCTTGAAGGTAGGACTAGAGATTTTGCGCATACGTTCAGATTGTGACTGTTCGTGAAATATCTTAATGTGACGAGTGAAGGTTGGTTATAAGATTCTTGAGATCAGAAAGTGACGGTTGAACTGTCACAAAGATTTCTGATAGAATCTATAAGTAGCAGCCTTAAACCTTGGAGTACGGTTACCCAAAGGTAGTTACTATCTGATTTAATCAGACCACGTCCAACATCAGTTGTTGGTGATTACACTGATAAATACTACTAGATCGAATATCAATGCACCCAAAAACACAGTGGGAGTATGGTTTAACCGTTGACCCATTGTGGTTTTGTGTTTTTGTGGACTTTATAGTCGCACGGGGTGATTGATAACCTATGGCTCTTAGTGGGCTGTATAGGATTCTGATCATAGAGGTTGGTTTGAAAGCCTTAACCCTATGAATGGAGTTTTGATACTCCAGTTCTGTTGAGCCTCTTGTGGAACCACCTGAGTGTCTTAGGCCCAGTGGGAGCAATTGGATCTACACGGAAAAGAGTCGAAAGAATAGGAAAGTTTAAACTTTCAGCGCAAAGCTGAGTGGTATAGGGGTGATTCCCTGACAAGTAGAGAGTTAACCAGACCTTGAACTCTCTCACCACTCGGTCTTGCAAGATTTCGTTAGAAAGCGAGAAAAAAAGGGGTGATTCCCCGAGACTTTCTTGCGTAAAAACGGAGTCCGGATTCATTCGGAACGAAGGGTCTTGGTTAGAACAAATGGCGGGATGACCGCCGGGGCTTATATCCTTTGTGGATTTAAGAGAACCTCTCGGTCATTTAAAGTCACATGTTTTAAAATATGTGGACTTGACCAGAATATTGATAAGTCTTTCGTAGACTGGATATCAATATTGGTAAAGTAGTAGTATTAGTGTTCATGAATGATAACACTGAAACGGTTAGAAACAACATGTGTGTGCTATCTGAAGTCAGAAATTGACACGCCAAGATTCTCTGGATGAGAGAATTGGACTATATTCTAAGAATCTAATTCGGTCAAATTCACGAGAATGAGTCATTGGCTATCCCACCTATCTTATTGTATAAGATGATTATGCATATACGTATGCAACATTCATCGAGAGTAGTACTACCCTACCTCTCAGGAATGATTCTCTAAATCTTCGGATAAAGAGAAAATGGGATAGAGTCTCTCTTGGATAATGGCAAGTCAGGTTATCACAAGTCAATAGTAATCGAATCTTGGATTCGAGCAATAAGTAGCGGTTCAGTACGTCCTCAAGTATCTTTAGAGAATGAGGAGTCATATTCTTGTATATTCAGGTGCAAACTTGAATATGGTTGACTACACTGATTCTGACTTGTACTCAGATTAAGGATGATCATTAAGTTGATCTCGGGCTCAGTGTTTACTCATAGTGTTTAGAATTTCCTTTTATGGTCTGGGAGTAATTCCAGGTCTGATAAGCCGATATCACTTCATTGTGAAAATAGTGAAGAGATAGCTTAGAAGGATCTTCTCAGTCACTAGAAGTCAAAAGCATATTGAGAGAGAGTACCTGATGTATTATTTTTATATGATTAAATATACGTTATATTATTATGTTTTATCAACGAATTCTATATAAAATATATGAAATTATGGTATAAATAGTATGAAATGTTAATCTTTATAATTTAGAGTAGTTAGTAGTAAAAATAGTAAAAAGTTGTAATTTTGTACCGATTTTAGTAAATCGGAGTGTCGTGTCAGATTTACGTGGGTATTTGTGGTATTTTATTGCAGATTTATAACCCGAGACCCCGAGAATCGACATATTGAAGTATAATCATATCTCTGGAATGATTTAGAGAGTGCCACGAGCTTAAATGGTCAATTGAATAGCTTAAGTGGACAAGTGGCCAACCAATTTGGTTAAGTAATAATCGAGAAATGTCTCCGACAAACGAATGGCTCATCAAAACGACATTTTCAGAAAAAGTGTTCTTCACGAAAGTTGTAGATTTTTCTGAAAGCTTTCCAATGCAATTTAAATTATGAAGATTGGAGGTCTACAACTTAAACAGTGATCAAGTGGCTAATCGATTTGGGTTAAGAAAAATCCCGTAAAAGCTTCGGAGGAACACGAGGTTATCAAGAAGGCGTTATCCGGAAAAGAGTCCTTCATGAAAGTTGTAGAGTTTCTCGAGACCTTAATTTTGGCATTTCGTTTGCAATTTTTGGAGGGCCGAACTCGAGATATGAATTTTAGAAGTTTAATAATTATATATAAAAAATAAATATCTCCACTGCACATGCTGATTGCAATCAGTAGTGGAAGCAATCATTAGTCCGGACCGATCCGGCTTAATCTCGGACCGGTCCGGCCTTGAGATGTTTGCCTATATAAAGAGTTGATCAGAGAGCAGTTCGAGAGGTACCAAAATATATATATACATCCTATATATATATATATATCTCTCTCTCTCTTTTCTTTTTATTTTTTAGTAGTAGTTGTAAATAAGGCCTTACGCCGTAATAATGTAGTTTTAGTATCGTTGTAATGCTCGGGAAAATCTCGGAAGTCGGTTTTGTTGAAGAAGTTGTAATGTCCGGAAAATACGATTTCTGAATCAACTGCCGTATTCGGGTAACTTTTCTTAAGTATTTATGTTTGTTTTTATATTTTTCGTTGTTATAATGTTTTTAGGCTAAATATAATACTGGCCAAAACTATGTAATCGGTTTTATTTCGATCTTTTCGTTAAAGAAATGTTGTTAAGTTAAAATGATAAAAATTGAGTTAATTGAATCTTTTTCTATTTTAATCGTATTCGTATTGACATATTTAATCGATCTGAGGAATTCATAATCTAATTATGAATTGACGCCTCGTAGTCAGGATACGAGATAAAAGATAGAAAAACCGGAGGGTAAAATTGGCCGTGTGAACAACGTGATAACGGAATCCGATTTCCTACCCGGGGGTAAATTTGTTTTGGGAGAAATGAATTTTATTATAATTTGTCGAGATCGTAATAATGTTAAATCATCAGTAAAGCGAAACTTAAACCGGAAAGTTGAATCGTCCGGCTTTGACAACCGGAGCCTTTAAAATAAAATTGACCGTTTGACGAACGGAATGACTCCTTTTTATCTAAGGGTAGATTTGTACTCGGGACCTGTTCAGAAAAACCGTAACAGTTGTGGACCTTGGACTGATGCAATGGACATATGACAATTTCATACGCTCGTGTGAGGAGGAATTGTTTACCTCAGGAGTGCACCGTTTCATTTACTCAATTGGACCTAAAATAAAAGGAGAGATCGAACACATTTCATTTAATCGAAAAGATCGTGTAAACCAATTATATAAGTTTTGGCCAGTTCTCTAAAATTATCTGTTTAATATATTGGTACCTATATATTTATATATATATATATACTTTGCAATTTATGTACATCTATATATATTTATATATCTATATATATTATATTAGAATAACATTTAAATTACGTATTTATTTTATGTTGACTAGAATAGTAGTGATCGTGTTATAAAATTGCGGTTTAGATCGAGTTAATAACAGCTCTTTGGTGTTTAACCACACGTAAAAGAAATTACCAAGTTCCCTGAGGATTCGACACTCTGACTCACCATACTAGCACCACAATTTGACCCGGTACACTGCCGGTTAGAATCGTTTAACCCGGGAATTGTCTGTCAGATTTCTGGCGCCGTTCTCAAGGGACAGGTAAGGCGGGGTCAGCTTTTTAGCGCCGTTGCCGAGGAACGTCGCTAATTTCTTTTTTTGTGTCTATGGTTACTACTTGTATTAGCTCAAAATTCTCGAGAATAAGTCAACACTTTTCTTATCCCATTTCTATTTTATTTTTCGTTGGTTGTTACCTTATAGGTAAATTACCAATTTTTACTACTATCAATTTCTAGTTATTTTCTATTTTCGTTAGTTGATGACCAGAAGTGGTAAGGCCCCGCTCACTCCTTATAAGCCTGACATAAACACTTACGAAAGGCAGTTAAGAGTAGAGAGTAAACGCGGTCATACTAGTCAGGGAAATCCTGATCAAGAATCGTCTTCTAATAAAAATACGAGAATGGCTGAAATCAGTGATGAAACACCTGAACAAGGGCTGGAATATGCTCTAGGGCATGGACAAAACCCTATTAACCCTAATAATAATAATAGAAATAATCAAAATCGGAACCAGAATAATCGTAATAATCCGCCAAATCCGAGACCAATCTGTGATCAAACCGTAAGAAGAAACCAGACTAATAATCCCATACTTTTACCTAATGAAGGAGCGAATAATTTCGAAATTAAGTCTCATCTTTTTGGTTTAATTGACGCAAGAGCCCAATTCCTAGGAGAGGATGATGAAGATCCACATCATCATCTCTATCTTTTTGAAGAACTCGTGCAATACGGCCAAAAGTCAAGGTGCTCATAAGGAATTAACGAGGATGACTATGTTTCCTTTTTCTCTAAAAGGATGAGCCCGAGATTGGTTTATGTCTCTTCCACATCATTCACTTACAAGTTGGGAGGAGATTCAAACTGAATTTCTGAAACAATATTTCACTCCAGGACGAAATTTGGAATTAAAAGTCGAGGTTGCTAATTTTAGACAAGGATCTGAGGAAACTCTTGGGAATGCGTGGGAAAGGTTTAAAAAACTGTTACGAGCGTGTCCCGATCATGGTTATTCCTTAGATATGCAAATTCAACTCTTCTGTCGTAAATTGAGAAAAGATTCACGTGCGGATGTAGATCATGCATGTGGTGGTTCGTTAATGATGAGTGAAGCTCAAACAGTTTACGATGCTATAGAAAAGATTTCCAAAAATAACGAATTTGGGAAACCGGTTCTAGCACCAGAAAAGTAGCTTTTGCAGGAGAATGTACGTCTAATACGGAAGTTCTAGCACACTTGGAGAATTTGAGTAGGAAATTTGATGGTTTACAACAGAATAAGAACCTAAGTCCAGAAAATAGTACACCAACTGAATACTCAAATCAGGATAATGTGTCATTAGGGATAGAAGAACCAACAGGATATTCACGAGAGGAGGTGAGTTTTCTTCAGAAGCATAGGAATTTGAACAATGCATATTCGAACTCGTTTAATGCTATTAGAAGAGATCATCCAACTTATCGATGGTCTGAAAACCCTAGTAAGCAAGGACAACCGCCATATCCAGTCCCATATAGGAATAATAACCAAGTTTATCAAGAAAATACATCTAATCAGAATTTACAATCATTACCTAGATCCTATCCTCAACATACCACTCAAAGTATACCAGTAACTCAGAGTTCAACTCAACCTGCAGAAGGAGTTGAAAAATGGGAAAAACTAATGGAAAATATGATGGGTGTAGTATCTACTCAATCTAAGAATATGGAAACAATGATGACTTATATTGGTACAGTCACTAAAGATATGAGTACAATGAAAACATCTATAAGTGGACATGATACCAGAATGAGAACGATAGAAGCTTCATTAAGGAATATGGAAGATCATTTGAGTAGGGAAGGTGAACGTAATAACAGCAGACCCCCAGGAGGATTACCAAGCAACACTGAAAGAAATCCAAGAGAGATAAATGTTGTAGTTACGAGAAGTAGGAAGCTCAGTGGAAGCAATGGAGTAGAAAACTTTGGGAATAATGAAGTAGAAAATGATTTAGATGGTAAGAATGATGAAACTAAATATGAAATTGAATTCACTGATGAGGAAGAAGAAATTATAGAGAATTTCTTGAAAAGGAATAGAAGTTTGGAATCTGAAAATGAAGGTGAAAAATGGGTAAAAATCCCTAGGATTTTGAAAGACCCTATGGATAAAGATTTAAGGACTTTATTCAAGGAACATGTTAGAATAGATGAAACTGGTAATAAGTAAGAGAAACAGGAAGAACCGAAAGAATCTGAAGTAGAGATTGATTCAGGGAACAATTTAAAAGAAAAAATTCAAGAACCTGAAACATGGCGACTAAGTAATACTCAAAGGTTTAAGGAAAAAGGAAAAGAGAAATTGACTAGGGAGCCAAAGGTTATAGATTTAGAATCTTTACCTTACCCTCCTAAAGATCAAATCAAAAAGGCAAAAATTGATAAGAAGTATGCTCGTTTCCTTGATACTTTTCGTCATCTTCATGTTAATATTCCTGTTATTGAAGCTTTGATTAATATACCTGCCTATGGAAAGTTTCTGAAAGATATACTATCAAATAAGAAAAAATTAGAGGACTATGAGAATATATGCCTAAATGAAGAATGTTACGCAATTACGCAAACATAAGTTACCACCTAAACCGAAAGATCCCGGAAGTTTTACGATTCCATGTGAAATTGGAGGATTTGTTTAAGAAGGTCTTATGTGATCTAGGAGCTAGTATAAATCTCATGTCTTATGAGGATTATAAAAAGCTAGGCATAGGAAAGCTTACTAAGACTGAAATGACTCTGCAAATGGCAGATAGATCGATTAAGTACCCTAAAGGGATTATTAAGGACGTATTGGTTAAAGTAGACAAATTCTATTTTCCAGTTAGACTTTGTAGTTATGGAAATGGAAGAAGGATATTCGGCGCCACTTATTCTAGGTCGTCCATTTCTAGCTACGGGAAGAACTTTAATCGATGTTCAGAAAGGAGAATTAGTTTTGAGAGTCAATGAAGATGAAGTTGCTTTCAATATTTTCAAAGCTATGAACCATCCATATACATCATCAGAATCATGTTCTTTTATAAAAGATATTCATTCTGTCTATGATAATCAGTTACCAACTTTTGAAGACAGATTAGAAGAATGCTTAACTCTGTCTATTTATAAAGAAGATGAGGAAGACATTGAAATGAAAGAGATAATCCTTTCTCTAGATAAAGGAAGCGTTACTTTTAAGCCACCATGGCATAAGTATTTGGAGTTAGAACTAGAAGGACCAGTTCTTAAATCGTCAATAGAAGCTCCGCCGAAGAATCTGGAATTGAAACCGTTACCTTTAAATCTGAAATATGCTTTTCTTGAAACTGATAATCTATTACCGATTATTATTTCATCAACTTTAAGCGAGCAACAAGAAGATCAATTACTTAGAATGTTAAGAAAGCATAAGAAAGCTTTTGGATGGACGATTGCCGATATTCGAGGTATTAGCCACGAGATTTGTGTTCATAAGATAATTCTGAAAGAAGATGCTAAACCTTGTATTCAACCACAACGCCGCCTCAACCCGAATTTACAGTTAATCGTTAAGAAAGAGGTTATTAAGCTATTGGAAATGGGGATAATCTTTCCTATATCAGATAGTGAATGGGTAAGTCCAACTCAAGTTGTACCAAAGAAAGGAGGTTTCACAGTAAAAGAGAATGATAAGAATGAATGGATTCCAACAAGGGAAATTACAGGTTATCGAATGTGCATTGATTTTAGAAAACTAAATGATCATACTAAGAAAGATCATCATCCGCTTCCATTCATAGTTCAGATGTTGGAACGTTTAAGTGGTCATAAATATTACTGTTTCTTAGATGGTTATTCAGGTTATTTACAGATATTCATTGCAGCAGGAGATAGGGAAAAGACTACTTTCACTTGTCCTTATGGAACTTTTGCTTATAAAAGAATGCCGTTTGGTTTATGTAATGCTCCTTCTACGTTTCAAAGATGTATGATGTCTATATTTTCTGATATGGTTGAGAAATTCTTAGAAATTTTTATGGACGACTTTAGTGTTTACGGATATTCTTTTGGTAAATGTTTGTCGCACTTAGAAAGGGTGTTACAACGCTGTGAGGATACCAATCTAGTACTAAACTAGGGAAAAATGTCATTTAATGGTATCGGAAGGAATTGTTCTAGGTCATAGAATCTCTGAAATAGGAATTGAAGTTGATAAAGCTAAAGTCGAGGTGATTGAAAAATTACCACCACCAGTGAATCTAAGGACTCTAAGAGGATTTCTTGGACATGCAGGATTTTATAGGAGATTTATTGCAGATTTTTCGAAGATAGCAAAGCCTCTAAGTCATTTACTTGAAAAAGAAGTACCTTTTAACTTTGATAGTAAATGTATGGAAGCTTTTCAGACCTTGAAAGCGAAGTTGATTACTGCACCAGTATTGGTAGCACCAGACTGGGATTTGCCTTTTGAGATTATGTGTGATGCTAGCGATTTAGCTGTAGGAGCTGTTTTAGGTCAAAGGTATAATAAAATTCTCAAAGCTATCTACTATGCTTCTCACACATTAAACGCAGCTCAACTTAATTATGCAACTACAAGAAAAAGAATGGTTGGTTGTAATTTTTGCCTTAGATAAGTTTAGATCATATATTGTTGGTTCTAAGGTAATAATCTACACAGACCATTCAACTCTGAAGTATTTACTGAGTAAGAAGGATGCGAAACCACGTCTTCTTAGATGGATTCTCCTACTTCAAGAATTTGATATTGAAATTAAAGATAAAAAAGGAAGTGAGAATGTAGTAGCAGATCATCTAAGTAGAATGGAAACTGAGGAAGAGATAGGGAATGAAATTAAAGATTCATTTCCTGATGAACAACTATTTAGAATAGATACTCCTTCAACCATGCAGTTATTATAAAAATCACAAAAATAATTTTGTATCATTATTGAGTCGTTTTCAAAATATAACTAATGTGTCATTTTATCCGTCCGTATCAAGGTGGATGAATTAATTCAACGTTTATCAAAATATCTTCAAGGCAAGTGGAAGCCTTGTTACACATGTGAAGTAAAAAAACAAAACACAATTTGACTTTTACCTCTGTACTCGGTTAAATGATTTTACACCCGGACCGATCCGGCATATTCCCAGACCGGGCCGTGAAGAACAAAAAGATGAGTCATTTTTTGAGTTTGTCTCGTTCATCCACGTATGTATTACTTTCTATCTATTTAAGGGAGGCCAGGGAATGAGGAAAGTATACCATTTCTTTCACTACCTATCTACTTCCAACTGTATTACTTTTTATCAAATTTTAAAAATGTCGAACCACTCTTCACCATCGGTTAATTCTTACGAGCCTCATACACCGGATCATCCGGAATCTCAAGCTTCCAATGAGAGTATCATTTTACACAATCGTTTTGCAAATTCTCCAATCCTATTGGAGAAAGGTTTAAATTTAGATAAGATTGATCAATGGGGAAAAACTATCATTCGAAGTTTTGGTTGGAAAAAATTTGTCAGTACACCGAGAGGTAGGATAAATGTCTCGATAGTGCGAGAATTTTATTCTGCGCTTATGACGACATCTATGATCGATATCACTCGATTGTTCTAGTAAGAGGAGTGGTTGTTCCCTTCTCTTCATCTGTTATCAACCAAATCTTTCAAATTCCACCAGTTACGATGCCACATTTTGAAATGCAATGGGGACTACAAAATTCCTCTAATCATTTGAATAAAGTACACGAGTCATTCCAATGTCTGTTCCCGCTTTTTGATACAAATCACGACATGTCAACACGAGCTCTACTTCCACATCTAAAGGCGTGGAAACATTTTATAAATTCTCGAGTTTATCCCACCTGGGATTTTGGAAGTTTGACTGAGAATGAGATGCTTCTACTATTTGCTTTGGCATTCGGTGTATTTGTTGATTGGGGTATATTGATTCAAAGGACAGTGTTGGAGTTTGCGATCACGAGAGGTAGTAGGGGGAAGCCTATGCCTAATTCATGGATGATATCACGTTTGTGTTTTCTTCTGAATGGAGTAGAAGAGCTGGAGACGGATGAAATTTTTCCGTCTAGAGATAGTCGGTTTGGATTGCTACCGGTTGATACACCGGGTTGTTCGTCTACCATCTAGAGAATTGTTAGTGGTTTGTTAGTAATATTTAAGTTTTAATAAGTTAAATTAAGTTAAGTTTGAAGTTACTTTAGTTAAGTTAAGTTTTTCTTTTAAGTTTGTATTAATCTATCTTGTTTAATATATATGTCTTAGTTTTTTAAGTTGTTTGTTTTTATTTAATGATATAATTAGTATACGCTAAAATAAAATGATACGAATCTGTTTAATGAAGATGATGAATATGATCGGATTGAAATAAAGTTGTTTTCTTGAATAAAAAGGAAAGTAAATGAAAACAAGAAAAGATAGGAGCTACCTTGAAAGCCTAGAAATCCTGTTTCTAGGGATCTTGGTATTGTCCTTGGAAGCTTAGAAATCTTGTTTCTAAGGACCTTGGATCGATGGATGCCACAACAACTTGCTCAAGTTTGTTGATAAATCCGGTAAATTTCGTGTTCTATCCAGAAACACACACCAAAAGTAAAAATACTTTGGAAAGAAAAACTTAATAGTTTTATAGATAAAAATTGAATGTTGAATCCTTTTGGTTACAAAAGTTTGGATATTTATAGGAAAATAAATACATGAATAATGGCATAAATAAGATGAAAAGTCTTCCTCAAATATCACAAAATGGGGCGCCCAAAATAAGCTAGTTTCAAAGCATCATGAATCAATGTATCTTGAATAAAGGTTCATGCATCTTGATTCAATGTATTTTCATTCTCCAAAACTTGCCTTCTTGACTTCTTGAACTCAAAAATGGCGTCATTTACTTCCCAAATTCAGCCATGTTTTTTGTTGTTTATTTAAATAATATTGATTATTTAAATAAATATTATAATACCAAAATAAAGGCCTTAATGATGGGCCATTTATTCAAAGCAAGCCCAATAACACTTAAAATGAACATGTTAGCCTTTTCTTGCTTGTTGGACTTGGGCTCCTCAAATGTAGATGTCACCATAATTTTTAGGGCTTCTTCCCTATTCTTTCGTTGCAATCTTGTTTCAGGCCCAACATGAATGGTTAACGGATCATGATTCACATCATTCCCTCCCAGTTGCAAAGGATTTGTCCTCAAATCAAGAGGGTTGTCAAATGGTTTTAAATCTGAGACGTTGAAAGAATTTGAAATGCCCCAATCATCCGGAATGTCTACCTTATAAGCATTGTTGTTAATCCGCTCCAAAATCTGAAATGGTCCATCTCCTCTTGGGTGTAGCTTTGATTTACGTTTGTGAGGAAATCTTTCTTTGCGAAAATGGATCCAAACCCAATCGCCAGGTTCGAGTATCAACTCCTTTTTGCCTTTGTTTGCTTTCTTCGCATAGCGAACAGTTTGGTCTTTCAAGTTCTTCCTTGCTTTCTCATGCATCTCTCGGACCAGTTGTGCTTTCTTCTCACCATCCAAATGTGTTTGCATTCCTACAGGCAAGGGAATAAGATCAATAGGTACGGTAGGGTTGAAACCATAAACAAGTTCAAAAGGTGAATACTTTGTGGCAGAATGCGTAGCACGATTATAAGCAAACTCAATAAATGGTAAACATGATTCCCAATTCTTTATGTTCTTTTGGATAACAACTCGCAATAATTGTCCTAAAGTTCGATTCACAACTTCGGTTTGGCCATCAGTTTGAGGGTGATATGCAGTTGAATACAAAAGAGATGTACCAAGTTTCATCCACAAAACACGCCAAAAGTGACTGACAAATTTAACATCACGATCACTTACGATTGATTTAGGCACACCATGTAAACGAACCACTTCTTTAAAGAATAAATCAGCAATATGCGAAGCATCATTGGTTTTATTACAAGGAATGAAGTGTGCCATTTTTGAAAATCGATCAACTACCACAAAAACAGAATCTTTACCAGCTTGGGAACGGGGTAGGCCTAGCACAAAGTCCATAGACAAATCCTCCCATGGAAATGAGGGAATTGGCAAAGGGGTATACAAACCATGCGGATGTGACTTAGACTTAGCCCTTTTACAGTTAATGCAAGTATCACAAATACGTCGAACATCCTTAACCATTTTAGGCCAATAAAAAATGAGTATGCAGCATGTCAAGTGTTTTAGCAATTCCAAAATGCCCCATTAAACCGCCCCCATGTGCTTCCCGAACCAAATACTCACGAATTGAACCACGAGGAATACACAATTTAGATTCCTTAAATAAAAACCCTTCATGCTTATAAAACTTCTCGAAAGCAGATTTGTCACACAACTTGTAAATGTCACTAAAATCAAAATCTGAATCATACAAGTCTTTCATTTGCTCAAAACCCAACAATTTCGTTTGCATTTGCGTGATCAAGGTGTAACGACGGGATAGGGCATCAGCCACAACATTCTCTTTTCCTTTCTTGTATTTAATGACATAAGGGAATGATTCAATGAATTCAAGCCAACGAATGTGCCTAGAATGCAATTTTGATTGTCCTTTTAGGTACTTCAAAGATTCATGATCAGAATGTATAACAAACTCTTTAGGACGCAAATAGTGTTGCCAGGTACGCAAACATTGAACTAATGCATATAACTCTTTATCATAAGTTGCATAATTCAGATTTGCTCCCTTTAATTTCTCACTAAAATATGCAATCGGTTTTCCTTCTTGAATTAATACACCCCCAATCCCAACACCCGAAGCATCGCACTCAATTTCAAACATTTTCGAAAAATCGGGTAGAGCAAGAATAGGTGCAGATATTAATAGAGTTTTAAGAGTTTGAAATGCTTCCCTTTCCTTTGGTCCCCAATGGAATGTTACATTCTTTCTCACCAACTCGTTGAGGGGTGCTGCAATGGTACTGAAATTTCTCACAAAACGCCGATAGAAACTTGCTAAGCCATGAAAGGATCGAACTTCCATGACACTCTTTGGTTCAGGCCAGCCAGCCACGGCTTCTACCTTCTCCTTGTCGACTTCGATACCCTGTGCGCTTACAACAAACCCAAGAAAAACAACTCTATCCATGCAAAATGAACATTTCTTTAAGTTAGCATAGAGTTTTGCTTGCCTTAGTGTGTTCAAAACAAAGTCCTCAAATGAGTTAAATGCGTTTCCATATCAATGCTGTAAATGAGTATATCATCAAAATACACAACCACAAACTTTCCAATAAACTCACGCAAAACCTCGTTCATTAATCTCATAAAAGTGCTTGGGGCGTTTGAAAGTCCAAATGGCATTACTAACCACTCATATAATCCGAACTTGGTTTTAAATGCAGTTTTCCATTCATCTCCTTTTCGAATTCTAACTTGAAAATAGCCACTTTTCAAATCGATTTTTGAAAAAATTTTTGATCCATGCAACTCATCTAACATGTCATCGAGACGAGGAATAGGAAATCGATATTTTACCGTGATCTGGTTGATGGCCCTGCTGTCCATACACATTCTCCATTCCCCATTCTTCTTAGGAACAACTAAGACAGAACAAAGACAAGGACTCATAGATTTCCTTATCTTCCCATTGGCTAGCAACTCCATGACTTGCCTTTGAATTTCTTGTGCCTCGCTTGGATTGACTCGGTAGGCTGGTCGGTTAGGTAGGACAGCCCCCGGAATGAAGTCAATTGCGTGTTCCACTCCCCTCAAAGGTGGTAATCCCTTAGTTTCCTCCTCGGGAAAAACATCTTCAAATTCCCGCAAAACAAAGGCACACCACACTAGGAAGAGAATCGGTTAGATCATTTACGTAAAGTAGTAAAGGGAAAGGGAATTCAGATGTGCTCTCTTCACTTGTGTGTGGAATTAATTCATTTGTATCTTGATACATGAAAAGAATCGGAAACCTCTCGGATTTCAAGGTCAAATGCAAAGACTTCCCAATTTTCGTTTTAGGTACCACAATTTCGCTTCTTTTTGCCAAGTTTGTTTCGGATTTTGCGTCATTGGAATCCACAAGCTTAGTGTCAATCTTAACAAAACCTCATTCAGCCTCTTTTTATTAAATTTTACATGGTCCATGTGCGCTTCTTCAGTGACAAGGATGCCAAGGTAAAGCGTTTACCATTATGCAAGAAAGTGTACTTATTCGTGTACCCATCATAAGTCACTTTTCTATCAAACTCGCCAAGGTCGGCCCAAAAGTATATGAGTCACGGTCATTGGTACAATATCACAAAGAATGCGGTCCTCATATTTAGTCAAAGAAAACGTAACATAAGCTTGACTCACCACTTTAATTGATTCTCGGTCTTTCGGCCATTGAAGTTTATAAGGTTGTGGGTGTTTAATTGTTTCAAGCCCAAGTTTTTCCACAACATCGGTACTTACGGCATTGGTACAACTTCCAGAATCAATTATTAACATGCATAACTTTCCTTTAATCAGACAGCGGGTTTGAAAAATGTTCTCTCGTTGTAGTTCATTTTTATCAATGCTCACAACAGTGTTAAGTATTTTTTTTGTTACCAACATTGACTGATCATCGAAATCAAGTCCCTCATCCTCACTCATGTCCGAATTATTGTCAAGAATATTAGGTTCATTTTCACCTTCTGATGCAGATTCATACATATCCTTACCAACGGCTGTGTAAACACGTTTGTTCGGACATTCATTTGCTTTATGACCAACACCTTGACATTTATAACATGTAATAGTGCTACTGGAAGTTACAACCGACTTACTCTTGTCAAATTCAGGTTTCTTGACTTGTGATGCATTGTGTCGTTCAGAATTAGATTGCGAAGGGGTGTACTTAGACGAATTATGACGAAAAGACTTACCTCCTTCGGTGTTTGAATAAGTAGGCTTGGTAAAAGAACCTCCAGCGTTTCGACTTGAGTGGATTGATTTTCTTTGTTTTATTTGCCTCTCAACAGTGATTGCAGCATGCAACAAGTCGTCATAAGTCTTACAATTTTGTCGTTCCACTGTAAAGCCAATTTCAGCCCGTAGTCCTCCAAGAAAGCGTGCCATAGTATGCTCTTCATCTTCCTCCGTTTCTGTCCTCCTTAATGCTAATTCGAGTGCTCCATGAAAATCCATAACTGATTTGTCACCTTGTTCCAAAGTTTGCAAGTGTCTTACTTGCTCTCGCCTATATGATTCCGGTACCCATCGCCTGTGCATTTCCTCCAACAAAACAGCCCAAGAATTGATAGGAGTTTGCCTATTTTTCCTGCGTTTTTCGTTAGTGTGCAAAAACCATAACATAGGCGACTCTTCAAATTCACTAGTGGCTAGAGCAACTTTCATACGTTCAGAATATTGATGACATAAAAAGATTTGTTCCATACGTAATACCCATGCAAAATAATCATTAGGATTTGATGTACCTTTAAAGGGTGGAATTTTTTGCTTAATGCTTTTTACCTCATCATTGGGTTCAGCCCTCTCTTGGTCACCTTCTTCATATGGTTCTTCTTCAAACTCAATATGTCTAACAGCTCCTTGTTGAGCTCCTCGGCCCCCTTGACCACCTCGGCCTCCTCTACCACCACGTCCGCCATTAACGTTCAAATGTGTCATGAGTGCAGCCAAATTTTCGCTAATTTCCCCAAATCGTTGTTCATATATTCTATTTTGTCCCTCTTGGGCTCGTAGAAAGAGTTCTACATCCCTTGTGGTTCTCGGAACACGAGCAGCACTTTCTTCCTCCTCAGTATTTTCCATTGTGTATGTAATTGGATAGAATTTATAAATTCTAGATTCTTTCAACAAAGTTTTACAAACTCTTGAGTTCTCCAAAGATTCAAAATCAAAAGATTCAAAATTTCCAAACTTTAAAGAATAATTTCAAGAACTAGAAATCAAAAGAGCTAAAGCTTTGTAGAAACTCCCACCTCACTTTTTTTTTTTTTTTTTTTTTTTTTTTTTTTTTTTTTTTTTTTTTTTTAGAATTGTGATAAGATGGTGGAGTACTACTCAAACAACCAGGAATTCAGGTAGATGCTTGTGGGGAACAAGTACTACTTATTCTTCTAACATACCCACAATTTACTTGTGCACTACCTGAATGAAAGTTTTTTTTTTTTTTTTTTTTTTTTGAACGAATATATTTTTCTTTTTTTTTTTTTTTTTTTTTACAAGATTATTTCAATCAACTGTTCTCTGATACCAACTGATACGAATCTGTTTAATGAAGATGATGAATATGATCGGATTGAAATAAAGTTGTTTTCTTGAATAAAAAGGAAAGTAAATGAAAACAAGAAAAGATAGGAGCTACCTTGAAAGCCTAGAAATCCTGTTTCTAGGGATCTTGGTATTGTCCTTGGAAGCTTAGAAATCTTGTTTCTAAGGACCTTGGATCGATGGATGCCACAACAACTTGCTCAAGTTTGTTGATAAATCCGGTAAATTTCGTGTTCTATCCGAAACACACACCAAAAGTAAAAATACTTTGGAAAGAAAAACTTAATAGTTTTATAGATAAAAATTGAATGTTGAATCCTTTTGGTTACAAAAGTTTGGATATTTATAGGAAAATAAATACATGAATAATGGCATAAATAAGATGAAAAGTCTTCCTCAAATATCACAAAATGGGGCGCCCAAAATAAGCTAGTTTCAAAGCATCATGAATCAATGTATCTTGAATAAAGGTTCATGCATCTTGATTCAATGTATTTGCATTCTCCAAAACTTGCCTTCTTGACTTCTTGAACTCAAAAATGGCGCCATTTACTTCCCAAATTCAGTCATGTTTTTTGTTGTTTATTTAAATAATATTGATTATTTAAATAAATATTATAATACCAAAATAAAGACCTTAATGATGGGCCATTTATTCAGCAAGCCCAATAACACTTAAAATGAACATGTTAGCCTTTTCTTGCTTGTTGGACTTGGGCTCCTCAAATGTAGATGTCACCATAATTTTTAGGGCTTCTTCCCTATTCTTTCGTTGCAATCTTGTTTCAGGCCCAACATGAATGGTTAACGGATCATGATTCACATCATAAAATCAGAAAAATAACGTTAATAGATAATTTTAATTTTATTTTCGAACCTACTTCTTTACTACTCATTGAACATCGGGACGATGCCACTTCGTAAGTGGGGAGTAGAGTTAGGTTAGAAAAATCATTAAAATTTTCGAAAAATAGTTAAAAATAATTATATTATATGTCTAATTTAGATTTTAATAAGATTTTAAGTTTATATAATTGAGTAATTAATATTAGATATTGTTTTCATGAAATTATATAAGTATGTTGATATTTATAAGTAAAATTTTTAGAATCATTTTCAATATGAATTATGAGTTTGGAATTGGACTAAGTTTGTTGATTTTTGGCACCACAAAAATATAACAATAGCCAAATAACCTACCTCAGCCTTGATTAGAGTGATCAAGACCTCACTCGAAATTGTCAATTGTGATTAAATAACCAAGCTATAGCTAATTTTGGTCTACATTTCCTTGAAATTCCGCAAGTTTGTACGTACTTATGAAAAGAGATGGAGAGTACCCGCCTGATTACATGGACCAGCGACGTTTCGATCCTAAAGATCGTCTCAAGCCGACAACCTAACTAATCAGTCGAGTGCTTGAAGGGTACGGCATTGATAGATATGTCTCATCTGCTTTTAGAGCAAGTGGGAGAGTGTTGTGAATAAGATGAGAAAGGGTGTGATCTAAAAACAATCGTTGCTTGTCATTTCGTGCAAGTGGGAGATTGTTAGGTGTAGTGCCCGAAAGACAATTTGTGTAATTGTTTTTAATAATGGATGACATAATTTATCTCACCTTAGTTACTTGCTTTGTGCTTGTAAAGTAATACACTGCTGCAAACCCTAAGTATATCTGTATGTAACCACTTAACTCAGTGTATGGATTACACGTGAGGATTGAGTTAGTGGAGATATGCTTAAACTGTTAGTCCGTGGTGAACTTGATCAGAGTTTAGGGTCTCTTGATTAAAACACCAATAATGCGCCCAGAACACCTTAGGGTGTGATAGTCTTATCCGGACTGTCGGTAAAGGGTACCTACGTGGGGCATTTATATATGATGGCATTCATATAGGATCGGACCGATTTAATCTGTATTTCTCAGTATAATTCCGTAATCGAGGAATCTTATTAAATCATTAGATGATCATATATGGATCAACCTTAATCCTGAGGTGATCACAGGGTGCTGCTTGTCACGGGGTAGCGTTTGATGTGTTAGTTACGGTTCACTTAAATATGTGTTCAAAGCCACTTCTCATTGGCACTATCTCCAGATGAGTGAGTAGTTCTGATTTTCACAGACATAGAATCCATTCCTTCCTGCGGGAAGTAGAGAGATAGTCCCCTTATTTGTTAGCCCTAAGAAAATGATCGATGGGCCCAGTTCATGTTAGACTAATTAGCTACTAGTCAGATATGTGAATTAATTGATCACTAGGGGGTTAATGGTAAATAAGGATAAGATATTCTGAGTCGGGTTCACGGAGACTTCCCACTCAGAATGGACAGTCTATGGAGGGTTAATCCGTATGTAGTGATTATATCAATGGACGCTTATTCACTCTATGGGTTGAGTATAAGTATTTATCTATAATCGGTAGAGTTCAGTTTCGGGTTTATGGTGGCGTAATCCCGGAATTAATAATTAATGTACTTATTCTGTTCGATGAATAATTAATTATTGTAGCTACTGGTTATAGGTCCATGGTCCCCGATGTGGCTTCTGTAATTCGGACTAATAATCTTGTTATTTGGGCCTCAGTGATAATTATTTGGATGGGCTAATTAATTGATATGCATGGATATTATTTAGTTGGGCTAAATAATATAATACACATAAAAGACATTTTATGTGGGCTTAGTGACCCTTCAAGTGGCGCCAATATTGATGATAATTAGAGAGAAATTAGTTTTCTTGGATAATTATTTGACATGTGATTTATCATTTATTTGTTAAATGATAATTCATGGAATATTAGATAATAATATTATTTATCCTAATTTGTTTGGGATAATCATTTTATTTATCTTTTATTTGGAATAAAGGATTAATGTAATAATTATCTCTTAATTATTTAATCCTTGGAGGACAAGGATTACTCTCCTATATAAAGAGAGTTCTCCCAAGCCTTAACAAAATTAGCAATTTTCGACTTGACCACCAAAAAGAGAGAAAAGAATTAGTTTTCTTGTCTTGGGTTTTTAGAAGAAGAAAAACTCTAAGTTTTTCTTGGTGCTGCATATCAAGGAGGTTCGTGTAACAAGAAGGGTGTCCACCAACCGCCGTTTGGAGAACATATTGGAAGATCTTGGCTTCTCTTCCTAATATTGGTAACATGATCTTAACCCCCTTGTAGTAGTTTAAGTCCTTTAATTATGTATTGTGATGTATGAATCGTGATCCATCCGCTGCGCGTAGATCTAACTCGTTTAAATCAAAGAATCTGCATCCTTCACCTTGTACAAGGTATCAAAAATCACACCGTTAAGTACGCTACGGGTACAAAAACAAGTACGAAAAATAACGTTTGTAATTCTCTTTGAAGTACTGACGTGATATCGACCAGAACGATAAATAAGGCACGCCGGTGCAAACGGCAAGCAAAACGGAGGCCAGAATGGCCTTGTACATGGAATCAAAATTCACAACGTTAAGTACTCTATGGGTACAAAAAAAGTTACGAAAAAAAACGTTTATAATTCTCTTTGAAGTACTGATGTGATATCGACCAGAACGATAAATAAGGCACGCCGGAACAAACGGCCAGCAAAACGGAGGCCAGAATCACACCATTAAGTACTCTATGGGTACTAAAATAAATACGAAAAAAAACATTTGTAATTCTCTTTGATGTACTGATGTGATATCGACCAGAATGATAAATAAGGCACGCCGGCGCAAACGGCAAGCAAAACGGAGGCCAGAATGGCCTTGTACAAGGAATCAAAAATCACACCGTTAAGTACTCTATGGGTACAAAAAAGTGTACGAAAAAAAATGTGTGTAATTCTCTTTGAATTACTGACGTGATATCGACCAGAACGATAAATAAGGCACGCCGACGCAAACGGCAAGCAAAACGGATGCCAGAATGGCCTTGTACAAGGTATCAAAAATCGCTCCGTTAAGTACTCTATGGGTACAAAAAAAGTATGAAAAAAAACGTTTGTAATTCTCTATGATGTACTGACGTGATATCGACCAGAACGATAAATAAGGCACACCGGCGCAAACGGCAAGCAAAACGGAGGCCAGAATGGCCTTGTACAAGGAATCAAAATTCACACCGTTAAGTACTCTATGGGTACAAAAAAAGTTACAAAAAAATACGTTTGTAATTCTCTTTGAAGTACAAATGTGATATCTGCCAGATCGATAAATAAGGCATGCCGGAGCAAACGGCAAGCAAAACGGAGGCCAGAATCACACCGTTAAGTACTCTATAGGTACAAAAATAAGTATGAAAAAAACGTTTGTAATTCTCTTTGAAGTACTGATGTGATATCGACCAGAACGATAAATAAGGCACGCCGGCGCAAACGGCAAGCAAAACGGAGGCCAGAATGGCCTTGTACAAGGAATAAAAAATCACACCGTTAAGTACTCTATGGGTACAAAAAAGAGTATGAAAAAAAAATGTTTGTAATTCTCTTTGAAGTACTGATGTGATATCAACCAGAACGATAAATAAGGCACCCCGGAGCAAATGGCAAGAAAAACAGAGGCCAGAATGGCCTTGTACAAGGAATCAAAAATCACACAGTTAAGTACTCTATGGGTACGAAAAAAAGGACGAAAAAAAAACGTTTGTAATTCTCTTTGAAGTACTGACGTGATATCGACCAGAACAATAAATAAGGCACGCTGGCGCAAACGGCAAGCAAAACGGAAGCCATAATGGCCTAGTACAAGGAATCAAACATCACACAGTTAAGTACTCTATGGGTACGAAAAAAGTACGAAATAAAACGTTTGTAATTCTCTTTGAAGTACTGATGTGATATCGACCAGAACGATAAATAGGGCACGCCGGCACTAACGGCAAGCAAACGGAGGCCAGAATCACAACGTTAAGTACTCTATGGGTACAAAAATAAGTACGAAAAAAAACGTTTGTAATTCTCTTTGAAGTACTGATGTGATATCGACCAGAACGATAAATAAGGCACGCCGGCACAAACGGCAAGCAAAACGGAGGCCAAAATGGCCTTGTACAAGGAATAAAAAATCACACAGTTAAGTACTCTATGGGTACAAAAAAAAGTACGAAAAAAACTTTTGTAATTCTCTTTGAAGTACTGACGTGATATCGACCAGAACGATAAATAAGGCACGCCGGCGCAAACGGCAAGCAAAACAGAGGCGAGAATGGCCTTGTACAAGGAATCAAAATTCACACCGTTAAGTACTCTATGGGTACAAAAAAACTTTCGAAAAAAACGTTTGTAATTCTCTTTGAAGTACTGATGTGAAATCTACCAGAACGATAAATAAGGCACGCCGGCGCAAACGGCAAGCAAAACGGAGGCCAGAATCACACCGTTAAGTACTCTATGGGTACAAAAATAAGAACGAAAAAAAACGTTTGTAATTCTCTTAGAAATACTGATGTGATATCGACCAGAATGATAAATAATGCAAGCGGCTCAAACGGCAAGCAAAACGGTGGCCAGAATGGCCTTGTACAAGGAATCAAAAATCACTCCATTATGTACTCTATGGGTACAAAAAAGAGTTTGAAAAAAACGTTTGTAATTCTCTTTGAAGTAATGATGTGATATCGACCAGAATGATGAATAAGGCACGCCGAAGCAAACGGCAAGCAAAACAGAGGCTAGAATGACCTTGTACAAGGAATCAAAAATCACACAGTTAAGTACTCTATGGGTACGAAAAAAGTACGAAAAAAACGTTTGTAATTCTCTTTAAAGTACTGACGTGATATCGACCTGAACGATAAATAAGGCACGCTGGCGCAAACGGCAAGCAAAACGGAGGCCAGAATCACACCGTTAAGTACTATATAGGTACAAAAATAAGTACGAAAAAAACGTTTGTAAATAAGGTGCCGGCGCAGAACAATAAGTACTTCAAAAATAATTCTCTTTGAAGTACTGATGTGATATCGACCAGAACGATAAATAAGGTGCCGGCGCAAACGGCAAGCAAGACGGAAGCCAGAATGGCCTTGTACATGGAATCAAAAATCACACAGTTAAGTACTCTATGGGTACGAAAAAAAGTACGAAAAAAACGTTTGTAATTCTCTTTGAAGTACTGATGTGATATCGACCAGAATGATAAATAAGGCACGCCGGCGCAAACGGCAAGCAAAACGGAGGCCAAAATGGCCTTGTACAAGGAATCAAAAATCACACAGTTAAGTACTCTATGGGTAAGAAAAAAAGTATGAAAAAAAATGTTTGTAATTCTCTTTGAAGCACTGATGTAATATCGACCAAAACGATAAATAAGGCACGCCGGTGCAAACGGCAAGCAAAACGGAGGCCAGAATGGTCTTGTACAAGGAATCAAAAATCACACCGTTAAGTACTTTATGGGTACAAAAAAAAGTACAAAAAAAACGTTTGTAATTCTCTTTGAAGTACTGATGTGATATCGACCAGAACGATAAATAAGGCACCACGGCGCAAACGGCAAGCAAAACGGAGGCCAGAATGGCCTTGTACAAGGAATCAAAAATCACACAGTTAAGTACTCTATGGGTACGAAAAAAAGTACGAAAAAAAACGTTTGTAATTCTCTTTGAAGTACTGATGTGGTATCGACCAGAACGATAATAAGGCACGCCATCACAAACGGCAAGCAAAGCGGAGGCCAGAATCAGACCGTTAAGTACTCTATGGGTACAAAAATAAGTATGAAAAAAACGTTTGTTATTCTATTTGAAGTACTGATGTGGTATCGACTAGAACGATAAATAAGGCACGCCGGCGCAAACAGCAAGCAAAACGGAGGCCAGAATGGCCTTTTACAAGGAATCAAAAATCACACCGTTAAGTACTCTATGGGTACAAAAAAGAATACGAAAAAAACATTTGTAATTCTCTTTGAAGTAATGATGTGATATCGACCAGAACGATAAATAAGGCACGCCGGCGCAAACGGAGGCCAGAATGGCCTTGTACAAGGTATCAAAAATCACACCGTTAAGTACGCTATGGGTACAAAAAAAAGTACGAAAAAAAACGTTTGTAATTCTCTTTGAAGTACTGATGTGATATCGACCAGAACGATAAATAAGGCACGCCAGAGCAAACGGCAAGCAAAACGGAGGCCAGAATGGCCTTGTACATGGAATCAAAATTTACACCGTTAAGTACTCTATGGGTACAAAAAAGTTACGAAAAAAAACGTTTGTAATTCTCTTTGAAGTACTGATGTGATATCGACCAGAACGATAAATAAGGCACGCCGGCGCAATCGGCCAGCAAAACGGAGGCCAGAATCACACCGTTAAGTACTCTATGGGTACAAAAATAAATAGGAAAGAAAACGTTTGTAATTCTCTTTGATGTACTGATGTGATATCGACCAGAACGATAAAATAAGGCACGCGGGTGCAAACGGCAAGCAAAACGGAGGCCAGAATGGCCTTGTACAAGGAATCAAAAATCACACCGTTAAGTACTCTATGGGTACAAAAAAGAGTACGAAAAAAATGTTTGTAATTCTCTTTGAAATACTGACGTGATATCGACCAGAACGATAAATAAGGCACGACGACGCAAACTGCAAGCAAAACGGATGCCAGAATGGCCTTATACAAGGTATCAAAAATCGCTCCGTTAAGTACTCTATGGGTACAAAAAAAAGTACGAAAAAAACGTTTGTAATTCTCTTTGAAATACTGACGTGATATCGACCAGAACGATAAATAAGGCACGCCGGCACAAACGGCAAGCAAAACGGAGGCCAGAATGGCCTTGTACTAGGAATCAAAATTCACACCGTTAAGTACTCTATGGGTACAAAAAAAGTTACGAAAAAATACGTTTGTAATTCTCTTTGAAGTACTGATGTGATATCGACCAGAACGTTAAATAAGTCACGCCGGTGCAAACGGCAAGCAAAACGGAGGCCAAAAAGGCCTTGTACAAGGAATCAAAATTCACACCGTTAAGTACTCTATGGGTACAAAAAAACTTTCGAAAAAAAACGTTTGTAATTCTCTTTGAAGTACTGATGTGATTTCTACCAGAACGATAAATAAGGCACGCCGGCACAAACGGCAAGTAAAACGGAGGCCAGAATCACACCATTAAGTACTCTATGGGTACAAAAATAAGAACGAAAAAAATGTTTGTAATTCTCTTTGAAATACTGATGTGATATCGACCAGAATGATAAATAATGCAAGCCGGCTCAAATGGCAAGCAAAACGTTGGCCAGAATGGCCTTGTACAAGGAATCAAAAATCACACCGTTATGTACTCTATGGGTACAAAAAAGCGTATGAAAAAAAACGTTTGTAATTCTCTTTGAAGTAATGATGTGATATCGACCAGAACAATAAATAAGGCACGCCGGAGCAAACGTCAAGCAAAACAGAGGCCAGAATGACCTTGTACAATGAATCAAAAATCACACAGTTAAGTACTCTATGGGTACGAAAAAAAGTACGAAAAAAATGTTTGTAATTCTCTTTAAAGTACTGACGTGATATCGACCTGAACGATAAATAAGGCACGCTGGCGCAAACGGCAAGCAAAACGGAGGCCAGAATCACACCGTTAAGTACTCTATGGGTACAAAAATAAGTACGAAAAAAACGTTTGTAAATAAGGTGCCGGCGCAGAACAATAAGTACTTCAAAAATAATTCTCTTTGAAGTACTGATGTGATATCGACCAGAACGATAAATAAGGTGCCGGCGCAAACGGCAAGCAAAACAGAGCCCAGATTGGCCTTGTACAAGGAATCAAAAATCACACAGTTAAGTACTCTATGGGTATGAAAAAAAGTATGAAAAAAACGTTTGTAATTCTCTTTGAAGCACTGATGTGATATCGACCAGAACGATAAATAAAGCACGCCGGTGTAAACGGCAAGCAAAACGGAGGCCAGAATGGCCTTGTACAAGGAATCAAAAATCACACCGTTAAGTACTCTATGGGTACAAAAAAAATTACAAAAAAAAACGTTTGTAATTCTCTTTGATGTGCTGATGTGATATCGACCAGAACGTTAAATAAGGCACGCCGGCGCAAAAGACAAGCAAAACGGAGGCCAGAATGACCTTGTACAAAGAATCAAAAATCACACAGTTAAGTACTCTATGGGTACGAAAAAAAGTACAAAAAAAATGTTTGTAATTCTCTTTGATGTACAAATGTGATATCGACCAGAACGATAATAAGGCAAGCCGGCACAAACGGCAAGCAAAACGGAGGCCAGAATCACACCGTTAAGTACTCTATGGGGACAAAAATAAGTATGAAAAAAAAACGTTTGTAATTCTCTTTGAAGTACTGACGTGATATCGACCAGAACGATAAATATGGCACGCCGGCGCAAACGGCAAGCAAAACGGAGGCCAGAATGGCCTTGTACAAGGAATCAAAATTCACACCGTTAAGTACTCTATGGGTACAAAAAAACTTTCGAAAAAAAACGTTTGTAATTCTCTTTGAAGTACTGATGTGATTTCTACCAGAACGATAAATAAGGCACGCCGGCGCAAACGGCAAGCAAAACGGAGGCCAGAATCACACCGTTAAGTACTCTATGGGTACAAAAATAAGAACGAAAAAAAACGTTTGTAATTCTCTTTGAAATACTGATGTGATATCGACCAGAATGATAAATAATGCAAGCCGGCTCAAATGGCAAGCAAAACGGTGGCCAGAATGGCCTTGTACAAGGAATCAAAAATCACACCGTTGAGTACTCTATGGGTACAAAAAAGCGTATGAAAAACAACGTTTGTAATTCTCTTTGAAGTAATGATGTGATATCGACCAGAACGATAAATAAGGCACGCCGGAGCAAACGTCAAGCAAAACAGAGGCCAGAATGACCTTGTACAATGAATCAAAAATCACACAGTTAAGTACTCTATGGGTACGAAAATAAGTACGAAAAAAAACGTTTGTAATTCTCTTTAAAGTACTGACGTGATATCGACCTGAACGATAAATAAGGCACGCCGGCGCAAACGGCAAGCAAAACGGAGGCCAGAATCACACCGTTAAGTACTCTATGGGTACAAAAATAAGTACGAAAAAAACGTTTGTAAATAAGGTGCCGGCGCAGAACAATAAGTACTTCAAAAATAATTCTCTTTGAAGTACTGATGTGATATCGACCAGAACGATAAATAAGGTGCCGGCGCAAACGGCAAGCAAAACGGAGCCCAGAATGGCCTTGTACAAGGAATCAAAAATCACACAGTTAAGTACTCTATGGGTACGAAAAAAAGTATGAAAAAAACGTTTGTAATTCTCTTTGAAGCACTGATGTGATATCGACCAGAACGATAAATAAGGCACGCCGGTGCAAACGGCAAGCAAAACGGAGGCCAGAATGGCCTTGTACAAGGAATCAAAAATCACACCGTTAAGTAGTCTATGGGTACAAAAAAAATTACAAAAAAAAACGTTTGTAATTCTCTTTGATGTGCAGATGTGATATCGACCAGAACGTTAAATAAGGCACGCCGGCGCAAAAGAAAAGCAAAACGGAGGCCAGAATGGCATTGTACAAAGAATCAAAAATCACACAATTAAGTACTCTATGGGTACGAAAAAAAAGTACGAAAAAAATTGTTAGTAATTCAAATGTGATATCGATTTGAAGTCACACAAATGTGAGTATGAAAAAAAACGTTTGTAATCGACGATAAATAAGGCACGTCGGCGCAAACGGCAAGCAAAACGGAGGCCGAAACGATCAAAAATAAGGCATGCCGGCACAAACGGCAAGCAAAACGGAGAATGGCCTTGTACAAGGTATCAAAAATCACACCGTTAAGTACTCTATGGGTACAAAAATAAGTATGAAAAAAACGTTTGTAATTCTCTTTGAACAACTATGGGATGTACGAAAAAAAAACGTTTGATATCCACCGATATCGAAACGATAAATAAGGCATGCCGGCGCAAATGGCAAGCAAAACGGAGGCCAGAATGGCCTTGTACATGGAATCAAAAATCACACCGTTCAGTACTCTATGGGTACAAAAAAGTGTACGAAAAAAAACGTTTGTAATTCTCTTTGAAGTACTGATGCGATATCGACCAGAACGATAAATAAGGCACGCCGGCGCAAATGGCAAGCAAAACGGAGGCCAAAATGGCCTTGTACAAGGAATCAAAAATCACAGAGTTAAGTACTCTATGGGTATGAAAAAAAACATTTGTAATTCTCTTTGAAGTACTGATGTGATATCGACCAGAACGATAAATAAGGCACGCCGGCGAAAACGGCAAGCAAAACGGAAGCCAGAATGGCCTTGTACAAGGAATCAAAAATCACACAGTTAAATACTCTATGGGTACGAAAAAAATACGAAAAAAAACGTTTGTAATTCTCTTTGAAGTACTGATGTGATATCGACCAGAATGATAAATAAGGCACGGCGGTGTAAACGGCATGCAAAACGGTGGCCAGAATGGCCTTGTACAAGGTATCAAAAATCACACCGTTAAGCACTCTATGGGTACAATAAAGAGTATGAAAAAAAATGTTTGTAATTCTCTTTGAAGTACTGATGTGATATCGACCAGAACGATAAATAAGGTACCCCGGCGCAAACGGCAAGCAAAACGGAGGCTAGAATGGCCTTGTACAAGGAATCAAAAATCACACAGTTAAGTACGGGTACGAAAAAAAGTATGAAAAAAAACATTTGTAATTCTCTTTGAAGTACTGATGTGTTATCGACCAGAACGATAATAAGGCACGCCGTCACAAACGGCAAGCAAAGCGGAGGCCAGACTCACACCGTTGAGTACTCTATGGGTACAAAAATAAGTATGAAAAAAAAACGTTTGTAATTCTCTTTGAAGTACTGATGTGATATCGACAAGAACGATAAATAAGGCACGCCGGCGCAAACAGCAAGCAAAACGGAGGCCAGAATGGCCTTGTACAAGGAATCAAAAATCACACACTTAAGTACTCTATGGGTACAAAAAAGAGTACGAAAAAAAACATTTGTAATTCTCTTTGACGTAATGATGTGATATCGACCAGAACGATAAATAAGGCACGCCGGCGCAAACGGCAAGCAAAACGGAGGCCAGAATGGCCTTGTACAAGGTATCAAAAATCACACCGTTAAGTACGCTATGGGTACAAAAAAAAGTACGAAAAAAAACGTTTGTAATTCTATTTGAAGTACTGATGTGATATCGACCAGAACGATAAATATGGCACGCCGGCGCAAACGGCAAGCAAAACGGAGGCCAGAATGGCCTTGTACATGGAATCAAAATTCACACCGTTAAGTACTCTATGGGTACAAAAAAAGTTACGAAAAAAAACGTTTGTAATTCCCTTTGAAGTACTGATGTGATATCGACCAGAACGATAAATAAGGCACGCCGGCGCAAACGGCTAGCAAAACGTAGGCCAGAATCACGCCGTTAAGTACTCTATGGGTACAAAAATAAATACGAAAAAAACGTTTGTAATTCTCTTTGATGTACTGATGTGATATCGACCAGAACGATAAATAAGGCACGCCGGCGCAAACGGCAAGCAAAGCGGAGGCCAGAATGGACTTGTACAAGGAATCAAAAATCACACCGTTAAGTACTCTATGGGTACAAAAAAGAGTACGAAAAAAAATGTTTGTAATTCTCTTTGAAGTACCGACGTGATATCGACCAGAACGATAAATAAGGCACGCCGGCACAAACGGCAAGCAAAACGGAGGCCAGAATGGCTTTGTACAAGGAATCAAAATTCACACCGTTAAGTACGCTATGGGTACAAAAAAAGTTATGAAAAAATACGTTTGTAATTCTCTTTGAAGTACTGATGTGATATCTACCAGATCGATAAATAAGGCATGCCGGCGCAAACGGCAAGCAAAACGGAGGCCATAATCACAACGTTAAGTACTCTATAGGTACAAAAATAAGTATGCAAAAAACGTTTGTAATTCTCTTTGAAGTACTGATGTGATATCGACCAGAACGATAAATAAGGCACGCCGGCGCAAACGGCAAGCAAAACGGAGGCCCGAATGGCCTTGTACAAGGAATCAAAAATCACACCGTTAAGTACTCTATGGGTACAAAAAGAGTATGAAAAAAAATGTTTGTAATTATCTTTGAAGTACTGATGTGATATCGACCAGAACGATAAATAAGGCACCCTGGAGCAAACGGCAAGAAAAACAGTGGCCAGAATGGCCTTGTACAAGGAATCAAAAATCCCACAGTTAAGTACTCTATGGGTACGAAAAAAAGTACGAAAAAACGTTTGTAATTCTCTTTGAAGTAATGACGTGATATCAACCAGAACGATAAATAAGGCACGCCGGCGCAAACGGCAAGCAAAACGGAGGCCATAATGGCCTAGTACAAGGAATCAAAAATCACACAGTTAAGTACTCTATGGGTACGAAAAAAAGTACGAAAAAAAACGTTTGTAATTCTCTTTGAAGTACTGATGTGATATCGACCAGAACGATAAATAGGGCACGCCGGCGCAAACGGCAAGCAAAACGGAGGCCAGAATCACACCGTTAAGTACTCTATGGGTACAAAAATAGGTACGAAGAAAAACGTTTGTAATTCTCTTTGAAGTACTGATGTGATATCGACCAGAACGATAAATAAGGCACGCCGGAGCAAACGGAAAGCAAAACGGTGGCCACAATGGCCTTGTACAAGGAATCAAAAATCACACCGTTCAGTACTCTATGGGTACAAAAAAGTGTACGAAAAAAAACATTTGTAATTCTCTTTGAAGTACTGATGTGATATCGACCAGAACGATAAATAAGTCACGCCTGCGCAAACGGAAAGCAACACGGAGGCTAAAATGGCCTTGTACAAGGAATCAAAAATCACACAGTTAAGTACTCTTTGGGTACCAAAAAAGTACGAAAAAAAACATTTGTAATTCTCTTTAAAGTACTGACGTGATATCGACCTGAACGATAAATAAGGCACACCGGCGCAAACGACAAGCAAAATGCAGGCCAGAATCACACTGTTAAGTACTCTATGGGTACAAAAATAAGAACGAAAAAAAACGTTTGTAATTCTCTTTGAAGTACTGATGTGATATCGACCAGAACGATAAATAAGGCACGCTGGCGCAAACGGCAAGCAAAACGGAGGCCAGAATCACACCATTAAGTACCCTATGGGTACAAAAATAAGTACGAAAAAAAAAACGTTTGTAAATAAGGTGCCGGCGCAGAACAATAAGTACTTCAAAAATAATTCTCTTTGAAGTACTGATGTGATATCGACCAGAACGATAAATAAGGTGCCGGCGCAAACGACAAGCAAAACGGAGGCCAGAATGGCCTTGTACAAGGAATAAAAAATCACACAGTTAAGTACTCTATGGGTACGAAAAAAAGTACGAAAAAAACGTTTGTAATTCTCTTTGAAGTACTGATGTGATATCGACCAGAACGATAAATGAGGCACGCCGGCGCAAACGGCAAGCAAAACGGAGGCCAGAATGGCTTGTACAAGGAATCAAAAATCACACCGTTAAGTACTCTATGGGTACAAAAAAAGTACGAAAAAAACGCTTGTAATTCTCTTTGATGTACTGATGTGATATCGACCAGAACGATAAATAAGGCACGCCGGCGCAAAAGACAAGCAAAACGGAGGCCAGAATGGCCTTGTACAAGGAATCAAAAATCACACAGTTAAGTACTCTATGGGTACGAAAAAAAAGTACGAAAAAAAATGTTTGTAATTCTCTTTGAAGTACCGATGTGATATCGACCAGAACGATAAATAAGGCACGCCGGTGCAAACGGCAAGCAAAACAGAGGCCATAATCACACCGTTAGTACTCTATAGGTACAAAAAAACGTTTGTAATTCTCTTTGAAGTACTGATGTGATATCGACCAGAACGATAAATAAGGCACACCGGCGCAAACGGCAAGCAAAACGGAGGCCAGAATGGCCTTGTACAAGGAATCAAAAATCACACCGTTAAGTACTCTATGGGTACAAAAAAGAGTACGAAAAAAACGTTTGTAATTCTCTTTGAAGTACTGATGTGATATCGACCAGAATGATAAATAAGGCACGCCGGCACAAACGGCAAGAAAAACGGATGCCAGAATGGCCTTGTACAAGGAATCAAAAATCACACTGTTAAGTACTCTATGGGTACAAAAAAGAGTATGGAAAAAACGTTCGTAATTCTCTTTGAAGTACTGATGTGAAATCGACCAGAACGGTAAATAAGGCTCACCGGCGCAAACAACAAGCAAAACGGAGGCCAGAATGGCCTTGTACAAGGAATCAAATATCACACCGTTAAGTACTCTATGGGTACAAAAAAGAGTACGAAAAAAACGTTCGTAATTCTCTTTGAAGTACCGATGTGAAATCGACCAGAACGGTAAGTAAGGCTTGCAGGCGCAAACAACAAGAAAAACGGAGGCCAGAATGGCCTTGTACATGGAATCAAAAATCACACAGTTAAGTACTCTATGGGTACGAAAAAAAGTACGAAAAAAAAACGTTTGTAATTTCTCTTTGAAGTACTGATGTGATATCGACTAGAACGATAAATAAGGCACGCCGGTGCAAACGGCAAGCAAAACAGAGGCCAGAATAGCCTTGTACAAGGAATCAAAAATCACACAGTTAAGTACTTTATGGGTACGAAAAAAAGTACGAAAAAATGTGTGTAATTCTCTTTGAAGTACTGATGTGATATCGACCAGAACGATAAATAAGGCACGCCGGCGCAAACGGCAAGCAAAACGGAGGCCAGAATGGCCTTGTACAAGGTATCAAAAATCACACCGTTAAGTACTCTATGGGTACATAAAAGAGTACGAAAAAAACGTTTGTAATTCTCTTTGAAGTACTGACGTGATATCGACCAGAACGATAAATAAGGCACGCCGGCGCAAACGGCAAGCAAAACGGAGGCCAGAATGGCCTTCTACAAGGAATCAAAATTCACACCGTTAAGTACTCTATGGGTACAACAAGAGTTACGAAAAAAACGTTTGTAATTCTCTTTGAAGTACTGATGTGATATCGACCAGAACGATAAATAAGGCACGCCGGCGCAAACGGCAAGCAAAACGGAGGCCAGAATCACACCGTTAAGTACTCTATGGTACAAAAATAAGTACGAAAAAAATTGTTTGTAATTCTCTTTGAAGTACTGATGTGATATCAACCAGAACGATAAATAAGGCATGCCGGCGCAAAGGGCAAGCAAAACGGAGGCCAGAATGGCCTTGTACAAGGAATCAAAAATCACACCGTTAAGTACTCTATGGGTACAAAAAAGAGTATGAAAAAAACGTTTGTAATTCTCTTTGAAGTTCTGATGTGATATCGACCAGAACGATAAATAAGGCACGCCGGCGCAAACGGCAAGCAAAACGGAGGCCAGAATGGCCTTGTACAAGGAATCAAAAATCACACAGTTAAGTACTCTATGGGTACGAAAAAAAACGTTTGTAATTCTGATGTGATCCAGTCTAAGCGAGTTGAAGACCGGCCCATAAAATGCATTTGCTATATTATTGGGCTTGAAGAGCATGAAGAATGGACTTGGATGATGTATGGACTTGGATGATGTGGAACAAAGTCTTGTATTTATTTATTTTGTCGAGAAGACTGTCCATTTATTTTGGCGCCATTTATTAGGTTATTTGGGCTTGTTTTATTATTTTTATGTTGGATTTTAGTTAATAATTATCTTGTGGGCTTAGAAGACACAAGAGACACTAGAAAGCCCACAAGTTTGGGCGCCTATTTTATTTACCTAGGATAGTTAGGATTTTATTTATTTTCCTTCTCCCACATTGCTTAGGAGATGGAAAGGTCTTTTATTTGTAGCCTATATATAGGCATTCTAGTATCATAATAAAAGAACAACATTATTATTGAAATTCAGTTAAACTTTTGCTTAAGTCGAGTCGACTTAGTTATTCACTTGCGAGTGAGTTTTTTCTTTGTCGTAGAGAAGACACCCCTTTCAAGAACGAATCAGCGTCGCGAGCGAGACGTTGTTTATTCTTGGCCTCGGTCCTAGGTCGGAGACGCTAGGTCTAGGTTTCCTTAGCTCGTCATTGATCCTTTAGTCAATTCCTGGGATCGTATCGCATCAGTTGGTAGCATAGCTCAGTGACTAAGGTATCAAATATCCCCGTTTTGATTTTTCTTGTTTCAATTTCGTTCTTATATCAAAAAAAAAATCTTTTTTTCTGTTGCTCTTTGATCCTGTTCGATCATCATCTTGGTCAAAAAAAAAAAAAAAAAATTTCTGCGATTGTCTTTCCTTGTTGCCTGAATCATTGTTTAGATTCGCCCACTGCATTATCATAAGCCGTTGCTTGTCCAATTTCTTTTGTTAATTAAGTGTTAAATTCCCGTTGCTGTCTTGACAAAAAAAAAGGGGGATCACAAAAGAGCCTAGCTTTGTTGCCGTGTACAGCCAAAAGCAACATAAACTTGACCTAGTTTGGTTTATTTTAATTTGTTCTAATTTCTTTTAGTCGGCAAAGTAGACCCAAAAAAAAAATTTTGACCTAATTTCTTTGTGCTGAAGTTGTTTTCTTTGACTTCACAAAAGTTCAGCCCCGGAAAAAAAAAAACTTTCGACCCAAAAAAAAATATCAAAAAAACAGCCTCTATCACACCCAGGGTGTGACACTTGCTGATTTTCGACCCAAAAAAAAATTAATAAAAAAAATCTTTTATGTTCTATTTTTTTACCTCTTTGCTTCTCATCCTTCATACTCACATTTTAGCAACTTCTCACACCTTATGACTCTCATTTCCATACCTTAACCATCTTTCGCCTGAACCCTAGTGTCTAAGTCTAGGTTGTTGGTTCTTGAATTTCTACTCGTGTTGCTTGTTATTCTGATTTGTTTGCAAAGGGGACTCCTACGACTGAGAGAGCGAGGCAGAGTGCAAACACGAGAGTTGTGAGGTACAAATGGCATGGCCACCATTTCGTGGTACACGTGATGGCGATGCATATTTTGAGTGGGAAGCTAAGTTGGAGCGGATTTTTGCATGCCATACATATTCGGACAAGAAGAAGTGTGATATTGCACAACGTGGTTTCACGGGTAATGCTGTGACATGGTGGAAAGAATTAAATTTTTTGAGGCGTATGCATGGGGAACCATAGGTTAGTACTTGGACTGAAATGAAAAGAGAAATGAAGCAACGTTTTGTGCCCCGTCATTACTTGAATGAGGTTGAAGAGTCCAAAAATGTGGAAAATGGGTTAGTTGATCGAAATGAAACTCACAAAGTGTTAGAAGAGATGGGTGGGACTCTTGAGAAGTTGATGCGAAAACTAGAGGAATGCGGTGAGCGTTCGGCGCAGCAGCTGCGGGAAAGTGAACTGTATTGGTAGAATTTTCTGGCGAATGAGGCCAAACGGCAGGCTAACGTAAGAAAGCAAAAGCATTAGTTGCAGAGAAAACCGTAGAGGTTGTTAGTTCTAGTGAGGCGGAGTTGAAGAATGAGGAGGGTGCGCTTGTGGCAGAAGTGGTTACCGGTGATGCGGCATTAGTTGTGGACGAGATAGTTCACATTGATGAGCCATTTATTGTCGGTCAAATTGAGAGTAGTGTTGAGACTGGTGGTGCGCATAGTCTTAAATTGGAGGTTGAGGAAATTGTGGCGAATGAGGTGGTTTGTCATACTTTACCGACCACGTGTTCGAGTTCTATTTTGTCTTCTGTGCAGGTACATGAGGATCATCCACACGAGGTGGAAACCGGGCTGTAGGATATGTCCAATGCAGCCCCTATATTTCCTTTGGTTTCTCATAATCTAGATTATAATGATGGCAAGCCGAAGCATATTTTCATTGACCCATTTGTTGCACATGATGATTCATATCCTAGTCCGAGTTGCTATGATTATCTTGCTACTTTCCTAGCTTCATTGTCAATATCCGGCCACAGGTTTGTTCTTTTGTTCAAATGGTGAAGTTTGGTTCTTCTTGTCAATGGTCAATTGGTTTGCAGTCGTGTATAAACTTTGTATTTGACCCCGGCATTTCATTACGGCTTTTTGTGGTTTGATCGAGTTTTGTGTGTGTTGATGAGTTGTACGACATCCTTCTGATTCAAGGACGAATCCTTTTGAACAGGGAGGGAATGATGTGATCCAGTCCAAGCAAGTTGAAGACCGGCCCATAAAATGCATTTCCTATATTATTGGGCTTGAAGAGCATGAAGATGGACTTGGATGATGTATGGACTTGGATGATGTGGAACAAAGTCTTGTATTTATTTATTTTGTCGAGAAGGCTGTCCATTTATTTTGGCGCCATTTATTAGGTTATTTGGGCTTGTTTTATTATTTTTATGTTGGATTTTAGTTAATAATTATCTTGTGAGCTTAGAAGACACAAGAGACACTAGAAAGCCCACAAGTTGGGGCGCCTATTTTATTTACCTAGGATAGTTAGGATTTTATTTATTTTCCATCTCCCACATTGCTTAGGAGATGGAAAGGTCTTTTATTTGTAGCCTATATATAGGCATTCTAGTATCATAATAAAAGAACAACATTATTATTGAAATTCAATTAAACTTTTGCTTAAGTCGAGTCGACTTAGTTATTCACTTGTGAGTGAGTTTTCTCTTTGTCGTAGAGAAGACACCCCTTTCAAGAACGAATCAGCGTCGCGAGCGAGACGTTGTTTATTCTTGGCCTCGGTCCTAGGACGGAGACGCTAGGTCTACGTTTCCTTAGCTCGTAATTGATCCTTTAGTCAATTCCTGGGATCGTATTGCATCAAATTCTCTTTGAAGTACTGATGTGATATCGACCAGAATGATAAATAAGGCACGCCGGTGCAAACGGCAAGAAAAACGGAGGCCAGAATGGCCTTGTACAAGGAATCAAAAAATCACACCGTTAAGTACTCTATGGGTACGAAAAAAAGTACAAAAAAAACGTTTGTAATTCTCTTTGATGTACTGATGTGATATCGACCAGAACGATAAAAAAGGCACGCCGGCGCAAACGGCAAGCAAAACGGAGGCCAGAAAGGCCTTGTACAAGGAATCAAAAATCACACAGTTAAGTACTCTATGGGTACGAAAAAAAGTACGAAAAAAACGTTTGTAATTCTCTTTGATGTACTGATGTGATATCGACCATAACGATAAATAAGGCACGCCGGCGCAAACGGCAAGCAAAACGGAGGCCAGAATCACACCGTTAGTACTCTATGGGTACAAAAAAAAACGTTTGTAATTCTCTTTGAAGTACTGATGTGATATCGACCAGAACGATAAATAAGCACGCCGGCGCAAACGACAAGCAAAACGGAGGCCAGAATGGCCTTGTACAAGGAATCAAAAATCACAGCTTTAAGAAATCTATGGGTACAAAAAAGTGTACGAAAAAAAAATTTGTAATTCTCTTTGAAATAATGATGTGATATCGACCAGAACGATAAATAAGGAACGCCGGCGCAAACGGCAAGCAAAACGGAGGCCAGAATGGCCTTGTACAAGGTATCAAAAATCACACCGTTAAGTACTCTATGGGTACAAAAAAAAATTACGAAAAAAAACGTTTGTAATTCTCTTTGAAGTACTGACGTGATATCGACCAGAACGATAAATAAGGCACGCCGGCGCAAACGGCAAGCAAAACGGAGGCCAGAATGGCCTTGTAAATGGAATCAAAATTCACACCGTTAAGTACTCTATGGGTACAAAAAAAGTTACGAAAAAAAACATTTGTAATTCTCTTTGAAGTACAGACGTGATATCGACCAGAACGATAAATAAGGCACACCGGCGCAAACGGCAAGCAAAACGGAGGCCAGAATGGCCTTGTAAATGGAATCAAAATTCGCACCGTTAAGTACTCTATGGGTACAAAAAAAGTTACGAAAAAAAACGTTTGTAATTCTCTTTGAAGTACGGTCGTGATATCGATCAGAACGATAAATAAGGCACGCCGGCGCAAACGGCAAGCAAAACGGAGGCCAGAATGGTCTTGTACAAGGAATCAAAATTCACACCGTTAAGTACTCTATGGGTACAACAAAAGTTATGAAAAAAAACGTTTGTAATTCTCTTTGAAGTAATGATGTTATATCGACCAGAACGATAAATAAGGCACGCCAGCGCAAACGGCAAGCAAAACGGAGGCCAGAATCACACCGTTAAGTACTCTATGGGTACGAAAAAAAACATTTGTAATTCTCTTTGAAGTACTGATGTGATATCGACCAGAACGATAAATAAGGCAAGCCGGCGCAAACGGCAAGCAAAACGGAGGCCAGAATGGCCATGTACAAGGAATCAAAATTCACACCGTTAAGTACTCTATGGGTACAAAAAAAAGTACGAAAAAAAATGTTTGTAATTCTCTTTAAAGTACTGACGTGATATCGACCAGAATGATAAATAAGGCACGCCGGCGAAATTGGCAACCAAAACGGAGGCCAGAATGGCCTTGTACATGGAATCAAAATTCACACCGTTAAGTACTCTATGGGTACAAAAAAAGTTACGAAAAAAAAACGTTTGTAATTCTCTTTGAAGTACTGATGTGATATCGACCAGAACGATAAATAAGGCACGCCAGCGCAAATGGCAAGCAAAACGGAGACCAGAATGGCCTTGTACAAGTATCAAAAATCACACCGTTAAGTACTCTATTGGTACAAAAAAAAGTATGAATAAAAACGTTTGTAATTCTCTTTGAAGTACTGACGTGATATCGACCAGAACGATAAATAAGGCACGCCGGCGCAAACGGCAAACAAAACGGAGGCCAGAATGGCCTTGTACAAGGAATCAAAATTCACACCGTTAAGTACTCTATGGGTACAACAAAAGTTATGAAAAAAACGTTTCTAATTCTCATTGAAGTAATAATGTGATATCGACCAGAACGATAAATAAGGCACGCCAGCACAAACGGCAAGCAAAACGGAGGCCAGAATCACCCCGTTAAGTACTCTATGGGTACGAAAAAAAACGTTTGTAATTCTCTTTGAAGTACTGATGTGATATCGACCAGAACGATAAATAAGGCACGCCGGCGCAAACGGCAAGCAAAACGGAGGCCAGAATGGCCTTGTACAAGGTATCAAAAATCACACCGTTAAGTACTATATGGGTACAAAAAAAGTACGAAAAAAACCTTTGTAATTCTCTTTGAAGTACTGACGTGATATCGACCAGAACGATAAATAAGGCACGCCGGCGCGGCAAGCAAAACGGAGGCCAGAATGGCCTTGTACAAGGAATCAAATTTCACCCCGTTAAGTACTCTATGGGTACAAAAAAAAGTACGAAAAAAAACGTTTGTAATTCTCTTTAAAGTACTGACGTGATATCGACCAGAATGATAAATAAGGCACGCCGGCGCAAACGACAAGCAAAACGGAGGCCAGAATGGCCTTGTACATGGAATCAAAATTCACACCGTTAAGTACTCTATGGGTACAAAAAAAGTTACGAAAAAAAACGTTTGTAATTCTCTTTGAAGTACTGATGTGATATCGACCAGAACGATAAATAAGGCATGCCGGCGCAAACGGCCAGCAAAACCGAGGCCAGAATCACACCGTTAAGTACTCTATGGGTACAAAAATAAGTATGAAAAAAACGTTTGTAATTCTTTTTGAAGTACTGATGTGATATCGACCAGAACGATAAATTAGGCACGCCGGCGCAAACGGCATGCAAAACGTAGGCCAGAATGGCCTGGTACAAGGAATCAAAATTCACACCGTTAAGTACTCTATGGGTACAAAAAAAGTTACGAAAAAAAACGTTTGTAATTCTCTTTGAAGTACTGATGTGATATCTAAGAGAACGATAAATAAGGCACGCCGGCGCAAACGGCAAGAAAAACGGAGGCCAGAATGGCCTTGGACATGGAATCAAAATTCACACCGTTAAGTACTCTATGGGTACAAAAAAAGTTACGAAAAAAACGTTTGTAATTCTCTTTGAAGTACTGATGTGATATCGACCAGAACAATAAATAAGGCATGCCGGCGCAAACGGCCATCACAACGGAGGCCAGAATCACACCGTTAAGTACTATATGGGTACAAAAATAAGTACGAAAAAAAACATTTGTAATTCTCTTTGAAGTACTGATGTGATATCGACCAGAACGATAAATAAGGCATGCCAGCGCAAACGGCAAGCAAAACGGAGGCCAGAATGGCCTTGTACAATTAATCAAAAATCACACCGTGAAGTACTCTATGGGTACAAAAAAAGGTTACAAAGAAAAACGTTTGCAATTCTCTTTGAAGTACGGACGTGATATCGACCAGAACGATAAATAAGGCACGCCGGCGCAAACAGCAATCAAAACGGAGGCCAGAATGGCCTTGTACAAGGAATCAAAATTCACACCGTTAAGTACTCTATGGGTACAACAAAAGTTTTGAAAAAAACGTTTGTAATTCTCTTTGAAGTAATGATGTGATATCGACCAGAACGATAAATAAGGCACGCCAGCGCAAATAGCAAGCAAAACGGAGGCCAGAATCACACCGTTAAGTACTATATGGGTACAAAAAAAAGTACAAAAAAAAACATTTGTAATTCTCTTTGAAGTACTGACGGGATATCGACCAGAACGATAAATAAGGCACGCCGGCGCGGCAAGCAAAACGGAGGCCAGAATGGCCTTGTACACGGAATCAAAATTCACACCGTTAAGTAGTCTATGGGTACAAAAAAAGTACGAAAAAAACGTGTGTAATTCTCTTTGAAGTACTGACGTGATATCGACCAGAACGATAAATAAGGCACGCTGGCGCAAACGGCAAGCAAAACGGAGTCCAGAATGGCCTTGTACATGGAATCAAAATTCACACCGTTAAGTACTCTATGGGTACAAAATAAGTTATGAAAAAAACGTTTGTAATTCTCTTTGAAGTACTGATGTGATATCGACCAGAACGATAAATAAGGCATGCCGGCGCAAACGGCCATCAAAACGGAGTCCAGAATCACACCGTTTAGTACTCTATGGGTACAAAAATAAGTATGAAAAAAAACGTTTGTAATTCTCTTTGAAGTACTAATGTGATATCGACCAGAACGATAAATAAGGCACGCCGGCGCAAACGGCAAGCAAAACGTAGGCCCGAATGCCCTGGTACAAGGAATCAAAATTCACACCATTAAGTACTCTATGGGTACAAAAAAAGTTACGAAAAAAAACGTTTGTAATTCTCCTTGAAGTACTGATGTGATATCTACCAGAACGATAAATAAGGCACGCCGGCGCAAACGACATGCAAAACGGAGGCCAGAATCACACCGTTAAGTACTCTATGGGTTCAAAAATAAGTACGAAAAAAACATTTGTAATTCTCTTTGAAGTACTGATGTGATATCGACGAGAACGATAAATAAGGCACGCCGGCGCAAACGGCAAGCAAAACGGAGGCCATAATGGCCTTGTACATGCAATCAAAATTCACACCGTTAAGTACTCTATGGGTACAATAAAAGTTACGAAAAAAACGTTTGTAATTCTCTTTGAAGTACTGATGTGATATCTACCAGAACGATAAATAAGGTACGCCGGCGCAAACGGCCAGCAAAACGCAAGCCAGAATCACACCGTTAAGTACTCTATGGGTACAAAAATAAATACGAAAAAAAACGTTTGTAATTCTCTTTGAAGTACTGATGTGATAAATAAGGCATGCCAGCGCAAACGGCAAGCAAAACGGAGGCCAGAATGGCCTTGTACAACTAATCAAAAATCACACTGTTAAGTACTCTATGGGTACAAAAAAGTTACGAAAAAAACTTTTGTAATTCTCTTTGAAGTACGGACGTGATATCGACCAGAACGATAAATAAGGCACGCCGGCGCAAATGGCAAACAAAACGGAGGCCACAATCACCTTGTACAAGGAATCAAAATTCACACCGTTAAGTACTTTATGGGTACAACAAAAGTTACGACAAAAACGTTTCTAATTCTCTTTGAAGTAATGATGTGATATCGACCAGAACGATAAATAAGCCACGCCAGCGCAAACGGCAAGCAAAACGGAGGCCAGAATCACACCGTTAAGTACTCTATGGGTATGAAAAAAAGTATGAAAAAAACGTTTGTAATTCTCTTTGAAGTACTGAGGTGATATCGACCAGAACGATAAATAAGGCACGCCGGCGCAAACGGCAAGCAAAACGTAGGCCAGAATGGCCTGGTACAAGGAATCAAAATTCACACCGTTAAGTACTCTATGGGTACAAAAAAAGTTACGAAAAAAAAACGTTTGTAATTCTCTTTGAAGTACTGATGTGATATCTACCAGAACGATAAATAAGGCACGCCGACGCAAACAGCAAGCAAAACGGAGACCAGAATCACACCGTTAAGTACTCTATGGGTTCAAAAATAAGTATGAAAAAAAACGTTTGTAATTTTCTTTGAAGTACTGATGTGATATCGACGAGAACGATAAATAAGGCACGCCGGCGCAAACGGCAAGGAAAACGGAGGCCAGAATGGCCTTGTACATGCAATCAAAATTCACACCGTTAAGTACTCTATGGGTACAAAAAAAAGTTACGAAAAAACGTTTGTAATTCTCTTTGAAGTACTGATGTGATATCGACCAGAACGATAAATAAGGCACGCCGGCGCAAACGGCCATCAAAACACAGGCCATAATCACACCGTTAAGTACTCTATGGGTACAAAAATAAGTACGAAAAAAAACGGTTGTAATTCTCTTTGAAGTACTGATGTGATATCGACCAGAACGATAAATAAGGCATGCCAGCGCAAACGGCAAGCAAAACGGAGGCCAGAATGGCCTTGTACAATTAATCAAAAATCACACCGTTAAGTACTCTATGGGTACAAAAAAAGTTACGAAAAAAAACGTTTGTAATTCTCTTTGAAGTACGGACGTGATATCGACCAGAACGATAAATAAGGCACGCCGGCGCAAACGACAAACAAAACGGAGGCCACAATCACCTTGTTAAGGAATCAAAATTCACACCGTTAAGTACTCTATGGGTACAACAAAAGTTACGAAAAAAACGTTTCTAATTTTCTTTGAAGTAATGATGTGATATCGACCAGAACGATAAATAAGGCACGCCGGCGCAAACGGCAAGCAAAATGGAGGCCAGAATCACACCGTTAAGTACTCTATGGGTATGAAAAAAAGTATGAAAAAAAACGTTTGTAATTCTCTTTGAAGTACTGAGGTGATATCGACCAGAACGATAAATAAGGCATGCCGGCGCAAACGGCAAGCAAAACGGAGGCCAGAATGGCCTTGTACAAGGTATCAAAAATCACACCGTTAAGTACTATATGGGTACAAAAAAAAGTACGAAAAAATAACATTTGTAATTCTCTTTGAAGTACGGACGTGATATCGACCAGAACGATAAATAAGGCATGCTGGCGCAAACGGCAAGCAAAACGGAGGCCAGAATGGCCTTGTACAAGGAATCAAAATTCACACCGTTAAGTACTCTATGGGTACAAAAAAAGTACGAAAAAAACGTTTGTAGTTCTCTTTAAAGTACTGACGTGATATCGACTATAATGATAAATAAGGCACGCCGACGCAAACGGCAACCAAAACGGAGGCCAGAATGGCTTTGTACATGGAATCAAAATTCACACCGTTAAGTACTCTATGGGTACAAAAAAAGTTAAGAAAAAAAACGTTTGTAATTCTCTTTAAAGTACTGATGTGATATCGACCAGAACGATAAATAAGGGACGCCGGCGCAAATGGCAAGCAAAACGGAGGCCAGAATGGCGTTGTACAAGGAATCAAAATTCACACCGTTAAGTACTCTATGGGTACAAAAAAAAGTACGAAAAAAAACGTTTGTAATTCTCTTTAAAGTACTGACGTGATATCGACCAGAATGATAAATAAGGCACGCCGGCGCAAACGGCAACCAAAACGGAGGCCAGAATGGCCTTGTACATGGAATCAAAATTCACACCGTTAAGTACTCTATGGGTACAAAAAAAGTTACGAAAAAAAACGTTTGTAATTCTCTTTGAAGTACTGATGTGATATCGACCAGAACGATAAATAAAGCACGGCGGCACAAACGGCCAGCAAAACGGAGGCCAGAATCACACCGTTAAATACTCTATGGTACAAAAATAAAAACGAAAAAAAACGTTTGTAATTCTCTTTGAAGTACTGATGTGATATCGACTCGAACGATAAATAAGGCACGCCGGCGCAAACGGCAAGCAAAACGGAGGCCAGAATGGCCTTGTACAAGGAATCAAAATTCACACCGTTAAGTACTCTATGGGTACAAAAAAAAAGTTACAAAAAAAACGTTTGTAATTCTCTTTGAAGTACGATGTGATATCGACCGAACGATAAATAAGGCACGCCGGCGCAAACGGCAAGCAAAACGGAGGCCGAATGGCCTTGTACAAGGAATCAAAAATCACACCGTTAAGTACTCTATGGGTACAAAAAAAGTACGAAAAAAACGTTTGTAATTCTCTTTGAAGTACCGATGTGATATCGACCGAACGATAAATAAGGCACGCCGGCGCAAACGGCAAGAATCAAAAAACGGAGGGAATGGCCTTGTACATGGAATCAAAAATCACACCGTTAAGTACTCTATGGGTACAAAAAAAAGTACGAAAAAAAAAAAAACGTTTGTAATTCTCTTTGAAGTATGCGATGTGATATCGACCGAACGATAAATAAGGCACGCCGGCGCAAACGGCAAGCAAAACGGAGGCGAATGGCCTTGTACACGGAATCAAAAATCACACCGTTAAGTACTCTATGGGTACAAAAAAAGTACGAAAAAAACGTTTGTAATTCTCTTTGAAGTACCGATGTGATATCGACCGAACGATAAATAAGGCACGCCGGCGCAAACGGCAAGCAAAACGGAGGCCGAATGGCCTTGTACAATGGAATCAAAATTCACACCGTTAAGTACTCTATGGGTACAAAAAAAGTTACGAAAAAAACGTTTGTAATTCTCTTTGAAGTACGGATGTGATATCGACCAGAACGATAAATAAGGCACGCCGGCGCAAACGGCAAACAAAACGGAGGCCGAATGGCCTTGTACAAGGAATCAAAAATCACACCGTTAAGTACTCTATGGGTACAAAAAGAGTACGAAAAAAAACGTTTGTAATTCTCATTGAAGTACTGATGTGATATCGACCGAACGATAAATAAGGCACGCCGGCGCAAACGGCAAGCAAAACGGAGGCCAGAATGGCCTTGTACAAGGAATCAAAATTCACACCGTTAAGTACTCTATGGGTACAAAAAAAGTTACGAAAAAAAACGTTTGTAATTCTCTTTGAAGTACTGATGTGATATCGACCAGAACGATAAATAAGGCACGCCGGCGCAAACGGCAAGCAAAACGGAGGCGGAATGGCCTTGTACAAGCTATCAAAAATCACACCGTTAAGTACTCTATGGGTACAAAAAAAGTACGAAAAAAAACGTTTGTAATTCTTTTTGAAGTACTGACGTGATATCGACGAGAACGATAAATAAGGCACGCCGGCGCAAACGGCAAGCAAAACGGAGGCCAGAATGGCCTTGTACAAGGAATCAAAATTCACACCGTTAAGTACTCTATGGGTACAAAAAAAGTACGCAAAAAAAAAACGTTTGTAATTCTCTTTGAAGTGCGATGTGATATCGACCGAACGATAAATAAGGCACGCCGGCGCAAACGGCAAGCAAAACGGAGGCCGAATGGCCTTGTACAAGGAATCAAAATCACACCGTTAAGTACTCTATGGGTACAAAAAAAGTACGAAAAAAAACGTTTGTAATTCTCTTTGAAGTACGATGTGATATCGACCGAACGATAAATAAGGCACGCCGGCGCAAACGGCAAGCAAAACGGAGGCCGAGAATGGCCTTGTACAAGGAATCAAAAATCACACCGTTAAGTACTCTATGGGTACAAAAAAAGTACGAAAAAAACGTTTGTAATTCTCTTTGAAGTACTGATGTGATATCGACCAGAATGATAAATAAGGCACGCCGGCGCAAACGGCAAGCAAAACGGAGGCCAGAATGGCCTTGTACAAGGAATCAAAATTCACACCGTTAAGTACTCTATGGGTACAAAAAAAAGTTACGAAAAAAACGTTTGTAATTCTCTTTGAAGTACTGATGTGATATCGACCAGAACGATAAATAAGGCACGCCGGCGCAAACGGCAAGCAAAACGGAGGCCAGAATGGCCTTGTACAAGGAATCAAAAATCACACCGTTAAGTACTCTATGGGTACAAAAAAAAAGTCGTTTGTAATTCTCTTTGAAGTACTGATGTGATATCGACCAGAACGATAAATAAGGCAAGCCGGCGCAAACGGCAAGCAAAACGGAGGCCGAATGGCCTTGTACAAGGAATCAAAAAAATTCACACCGTTAAGTACTCTATGGGTACAAAAAAAAGTACGAAAAAAAACGTTTGTAATTCTCTTTGAAGTGCGATGTGATATCGACCGAACGATAAATAAGGCACGCCGGCGCAAACGGCAAGCAAAACGGAGGCCGAATGGCCTTGTACAAGGAATCAAAATTCACACCGTTAAGTACTCTATGGGTACAAAAAAAGTTACGAAAAAAAACGTTTGTAATTCTCTTTGAAGTACTGATGTGATATCGACCAGAACGATAAATAAGGCACGCCGGCGCAAACGGCAAGCAAAACGGAGGCCAGAATGGCCTTGTACAAGAATCAAAATCACACCGTTAAGTACTCTATGGGTACAAAAAAAGTACGAAAAAAACGTTTGTAATTCTCTTTGAAGTGCGATGTGATATCGACCGAACGATAAATAAGGCACGCCGGCGCAAACGGCAAGCAAAACGGAGGCCGAATGGCCTTGTACAAGGAATCAAAAATCACACCGTTAAGTACTCTATGGGTACAAAAAAAGTACGAAAAAAAACGTTTGTAATTCTCTTTGAAGTGCGATGTGATATCGACCGAACGATAAATAAGGCACGCCGGCGCAAACGGCAAGCAAAACGGAGGCGGAATGGCCTTGTACAAGAATCAAAAATCACACCGTTAAGTACTCTATGGGTACAAAAAAAGTACGAAAAAAAACGTTTGTAATTCTCTTTGAAGTACGATGTGATATCGACCGAACGATAAATAAGGCACGCCGGCGCAAACGGCAAGCAAAACGGAGGCCGAATGGCCTTGTACAAGGAATCAAAATTCACACCGTTAAGTACTCTATGGGTACAAAAAAAGTTACGAAAAAAAACGTTTGTAATTCTCTTTGAAGTACGATGTGATATCGACCGAACGATAAATAAGGCACGCCGGCGCAAACGGCAAGCAAAACGAATGGCCTTGTACAAGGAATCAAAAATCACACCGTTAAGTACTCTATGGGTACAAAAAAAGTACGAAAAAAAACGTTTGTAATTCTCTTTGAAGTACGATGTGATATCGACCGAACGATAAATAAGGCACGCCGGCGCAAACGGCAAGCAAAACGGAGGCCGAATGGCCTTGTACAAGGAATCAAAAATCACACCGTTAAGTACTCTATGGGTACAAAAAAAAGTACGAAAAAAAAACGTTTGTAATTCTCTTTGAAGTACGACGTGATATCGACCGAACGATAAATAAGGCACGCCGGCGCAAACGGCAAGCAAAACGGAGGCTAGAATGGCCTTGTACAAGGAATCAAAAATCACACCGTTAAGTACTCTATGGGTACAAAAAAAGTACTATGGGTACAAAAAAAAAAAACGTTTGTAATTCTCTTTGAAAGTACCGATGTGATATCGACCGAACGATAAATAAGGCACGCCGGCGCAAACGGCAAGCAAAACGGAGGCCAGAATGGCCTTGTACATGGAATCAAAATCACACCCTTAAGTACTCTATGGGTACAAGAAAGAGTACGAAAAATAAGGTTTGTAATTCTCTTTGAAGTACTGATGTGATATCGACCAGAACGATAAATAAGGCACGCCGGCGCAAACGGCAAGCAAAACGGAGTACAGAATGGCCTTGTACAAGGAATCAAAAATCACACCGTTAAGTACTCTATGGGTACGAAAAAAGTACGAAAAAAAACGTTTGTAATTCTCTTTGAAGTACGATGTGATATCGACCGAACGATAAATAAGGCACGCCGGCGCAAACGGCAAGCAAAACGGAGGCCGAATGGCCTTGTACAAGGAATCAAAATTCACACCGTTAAGTACTCTATGGGTACAAAAAAAGTTACGAAAAAAAACGTTTGTAATTCTCTTTGAAGTATGCGATGTGATATCGACCGAACGATAAATAAGGCACGCCGGCGCAAACGGCAAGCAAAACGGAGGCCGAATGGCCTTGTACAAGGAATCAAAAATCACACCGTTAAGTACTCTATGGGTACAAAAAAAGTACGAAAAAAAACGTTTGTAATTCTCTTTGAAGTACCGATGTGATATCGACCGTAATAAATAAGGCACGCCGGCGCAAACGGCAAGCAAAACGGAGGCCGAATGGCCTTGTACAAGGAATCAAAATTCACACCGTTAAGTACTCTATGGGTACAAAAAAAGTACGAAAAAAAAACGTTTGTAATTCTCTTTGAAGTACCGATGTGATATCGACCGAACGATAAATAAGGCACGCCGGCGCAAACGGCAAGCAAAACGAGGAATGGCCTTGTACAAGGAAATCACACCGTTAAGTACTCTATGGGTACAAAAAATGTACGAAAAAAAACGTTTGTAATTCTCTTTGAAGTACTGATGTGATATCGACGAGAACGATAAATAAGGCACGCCGGCGCAAACGGCAAGCAAAACGGAGGCCGAATGGCCTTGTACAATGGAATCAAAATTCACACCGTTAAGTACTCTATGGGTACAAAAAAAGTTACGAAAAAAACGTTTGTAATTCTCTTTGAAGTACTGATGTGATATCGACCAGAACGATAAATAAGGCACGCCGGCGCAAACGGCAAGCAAAACGGAGGCCAGAATGGCCTTGTACAAGGAATCAAAAATCACACCGTTAAGTACTCTATGGGTACAAAAAAAAGTACGAAAAAAAACGTTTGTAATTCTCTTTGAAGTACTGATGTGATATCGACCGAACGATAAATAAGGCACGCCGGCGCAAACGGCAAGCAAAACGGAGGCCGAATGGCCTTGTACAAGGAATCAAAAATCACACCGTTAAGTACTCTATGGGTACAAAAAAAGTACGAAAAAAAACGTTTGTAATTCTCTTTGAAGTACCGATGTGATATCGACCGAACGATAAATAAGGCACGCCGGCGCAAACGGCAAGCAAAACGGAGGCCGAATGGCCTTGTACAAGGAATCAAAAATCACACCGTTAAGTACTCTATGGGTACAAAAAAAGTACGAAAAAAAACGTTTGTAATTCTCTTTGAAGTACCGATGTGATATCGACCAGAACGATAAATAAGGCACGCCGGCGCAAACGGCAAGCAAAACGGAGGCCATCAAAAATCACACCGTTAAGTACTCTATGGGTACAAAAAAAAGTACGAAAAAAACGTTTGTAATTCTCTTTGAAGTACCGACGTGATATCGACCAGAACGATAAATAAGGCACGCCGGCGCAAACGGCAAGCAAAACGGAGGCCAGAATGGCCTTGTACAAGGAATCAAAAATCACACCGTTAAGTACTCTATGGGTACAAAAAAAGTACGAAAAAAACGTTTGTAATTCTCTTTGAAGTACCGATGTGATATCGACCGAACGATAAATAAGGCACGCCGGCGCAAACGGCAAGCAAAACGGAGGCCGAATGGCCTTGTACAAGGAATCAAAATCACACCGTTAAGTACTCTATGGGTACAAAAAAAAGTACGAAAAAAAAACGTTTGTAATTCTCTTTGAAGTACCGATGTGATATCGACCGAACGATAAATAAGGCACGCCGGCGCAAACGGCAAGCAAAACGGAGACCGAATGGCCTTGTACAAGGAATCAAAAATCACACCGTTAAGTACTCTATGGGTACAAAAAAAAGTACGAAAAAAAACGTTTGTAATTCTCTTTGAAGTACCGATGTGATATCGACCAGAACGATAAATAAGGCACGCCGGCGCAAACGGCAAGCAAAACGGAGGCCAGAATGGCCTTGTACAATTAATCAAAAATCACACCGTTAAGTACTCTATGGGTACAAAAAAAGTACGAAAAAAACGTTTGTAATTCTCTTTGAAGTACTGATGTGATATCGACGAGAACGATAAATAAGGCACGCCGGCGCAAACGGCAAGCAAAACGGAGGCCAGAATGGCCTTGTACATGGAATCAAAATTCACACCGTTAAGTACTCTATGGGTACAAAAAAAGTTACGAAAAAAAACGTTTGTAATTCTCTTTGAAGTACTGATGTGATATCGACCAGAACGATAAATAAGGCACGCCGGCGCAAACGGCAAAAAAACGGAGGCCGAATGGCCTTGTACAAGAATCAAAAATCACACCGTTAAGTACTCTATGGGTACAAAAAAAGTACGAAAAAAAACGTTTGTAATTCTCTTTGAAGTACGATGTGATATCGACCGAACGATAAATAAGGCACGCCGGCGCAAACGGCAAGCAAAACGGAGGCCGAATGGCCTTGTACAAGGAATCAAAAATCACACCGTTAAGTACTCTATGGGTACAAAAAAAGTACGAAAAAAACGTTTGTAATTCTCTTTGAAGTACGACGTGATATCGACCGAACGATAAATAAGGCACGCCGGCGCAAACGGCAAGCAAAACGGAGGCCGAATGGCCTTGTACAAGGAATCAAAATTCACACCGTTAAGTACTCTATGGGTACAAAAAAAGTACGAAAAAAAACGTTTGTAATTCTCTTTGAAGTACGATGTGATATCGACCGAACGATAAATAAGGCACGCCGGCGCAAATGGCAAGCAAAACGGAGGCCGAATGGCCTTGTACAAGGAGTATCAAAAATCACACCGTTAAGTACTCTATGGGTAAAAAAAAAGTACGAAAAAAAACGTTTGTAATTCTCTTTGAAGTACCGATGTGATATCGACCGAACGATAAATAAGGCACGCCGGCGCAAACGGCAAGCAAAACGGAGGGAGAATGGCCTTGTACAGGAATCAAAAATCACACCGTTAAGTACTCTATGGGTACAAAAAAAGTACGAAAAAAAACGTTTGTAATTCTCTTTGAAGTGCGATGTGATATCGACCGAACGATAAATAAGGCACGCCGGCGCAAACGGCAAGCAAAACGGAGGCCGAATGGCCTTGTACAAGGAATCAAAAATCACACCGTTAAGTACTCTATGGGTACAAAAAAAGTTACGAAAAAAAACGTTTGTAATTCTCTTTGAAATACTGATGTGATATCGACCAGAACGATAAATAAGGCACGCCGGCGCAAACGGCAAGCAAAACGGAGGCCAGAATGGCCTTGTACAAGGAATCAAAATTCACACCGTTAAGTACTCTATGGGTACAAAAAAGTTACGAAAAAAAACGTTTGTAATTCTCTTTGAAGTACTGATGTGATATCGACCAGAACGATAAATAAGGCACGCCGGCGCAAACGGCAAGCAAAACGGAGGCCATAATGGCCTTGTACAAAGAATCAAAAATCACACCGTTAAGTACTCTATGGGTACAAAAACAATACGAAAAAACAATGTTTGTAATTCTCTTTGAAGTACTGATGTGGTATCGACCAGAACGATAAATAAGGCACGCCGGCGCAAACGGCAAGCAAAACGGAGGCCGAATGGCCTTGTACAAGGAATCAAAAATCACACCGTTAAGTACTCTATGGGTTGTAATTCTCGTTGAAAAAAAAGTACGAAAAAAACGTTTGTAATTCTCTTTGAAGTACGATGTGATATCGATCGAACGATAAATAAGGCACGCCGGCGCAAACGGCAAGCAAAACGGAGGCCAGAATGGCCTTGTACAAGGAATCAAAATTCACACCGTTAAGTACTCTATGGGTACAAAAAAAAGTTACGAAAAAAACGTTTGTAATTCTCTTTGAAGTACTGATGTGATATCGACCAGAACGATAAATAAGGCACGCCGGCGCAAACGGCAAGCAAAACTGAGGCCAAAATCACACCGTTAAGTACTCTATGGGCACGAAAAAAAGTACAAAAAAAACGTTTGTAATTCTCTTTGAAATACTGATGTGATATCGACTACAACGATAAATAAGGCACGCCGGCGCAAACGGCAAGAAAAACGGAGGCCAGAATGGCCTAGTACAAGGAATCAAAAATAACACAATTAAGTACTCTATGGGTACGAAAAAAACGTTTGTAATTCTCTTTGAAGTACTGATGTGATATCGACCAGAACGATAAATAAGGCACGCCGGCGCAAACGGCAAGCAAAACGGAGGCCAGAATGGCCTTGTACAAGGAATCAAAATTCACACCGTTAAGTACTCTATGGGTACAAAAAAAGTTACGAAAAAAAACATTTGTAATTCTCTTTGAAGTACTGATGTGATATCGACCAGAACGATAAATAAGGAACTCCGGCGCAAACGGCCAGCAAAACTGAGGCCAGAATCACACCATTAAGTACTCTATGGGTACAAAAAAAAGTATGAAAAAAACGTTTGTAATTCTCTTTGAAGTACTGACGTGATATTGACCAGAACGATAAATAAGACACGCCGGCGCAAACGGTAAGCAAAACGGAGGCCAGAATGGCTTTGTACAAGGTATCAAAAATAACACCGTTAAGTACTATATGGGTACAAAAAAAATTACGAAAAAAACATTTGTCATTCTCTTTGAAGTACGGACGTGATATCGACCAGAACGATAAATAAGGCACGCCGGCGCAAACGGCAAGAAAAACGGAGGCCAGAATGGCCTTGTACAAGGAGTCAAAATTCACACCGTTAAGTACTCTATGGGTACAAAAAAAGTACGAAAAAAATGTTTGTAATTCTCTTTAAAGTACTGACGTGATATCGACCAGAATGATAAATAAGGTACGCCGGCGCAAACGGCAACCAAAACGGAGGCCAGAATGGCTTTGTACATGGAATCAAAATTCACACCGTTAAGTACTCTATGGGTACAAAAAAAGTTACGAAAAAAAACGTATGTAATTCTCTTTGAAGTTCTGATGTGATATCGACCAGAACGATAAATAAGGCACGCCGGCGCAAATGGCAAGCAAATCGGAGGCCATAATGGCCTTGTACAAGTATCAAAAATCACACCGTTAAGTACTCTATGGGTACAAAAAAGTGTACGAAAAAAAACGTTTGTAATTCTCTTTGAAGTACTGACGTGATATCGACCAGAACGATAAATAAGGCACGCCGGCGCAAATGGCAAGCAAAACGGAGGCCAGAATGGCCTTGTACATGGAATTAAAATTCACACCGTTAAGCACTATATGGGTACAAAAAAAGTTACGAAAAAAAACATTTGTAATTCTCTTTGAAGTACTGATGTGATATCGACTAGAACGATAAATAAGGCACGCCGGCGCAAACGGCAAGCAAAACGGAGGCCAAAAATCACACTGTTAAGTACTCTATGGGTACAAAAATAAGTACGAAAAAAAACGTTTGTAATTCTCTTTGAAGTACTGATGTGATATCGACCAGAATGATAAATGAGTCACGCCGGCGCAAACGGCAAGCAAAACGGAGGCCAGAATGGCCTTGTACAAGGAATCAAAAATCACACCGTTAAGTACTCTATGGGTACAAAAAAGAGTACGGAAAAAAACATTTGTAATTCTCTTTGAAGTACTGATGTGATATCGACCAGAACGATAAATAAGGCACGCCGGCGCAAACGGATAGCAAAACGGAGGCAAGAATGGCCTTGTACAAGGTATCAAAAATCACACCGTTAAGTACTCTATGGGTACAAAAAAAGTACGAAAAAAAAGGTTTGTAATTCTCTTTGAAGTACTGACGTGATATCGACCAGAACGATAAATAAGGCACGCCGGCGCAAACGGCAAGCAAAACGGAGGCCAGAATGGCTTTGTACATGGAATCAAAATTCACACCGTAAAGTACTCTATGGGTACAAAAAAAGTTACGAAAAAAAACGTTTGTAATTCTCTTTGAAGTACTGATGTGATATCGACCAGAACGATAAATAAGGCACGCCGGCGCAATTGGCAAGCAAAACGGAGGCCAGAATGGACTTGTACAAGTATCAAAAATCACACCGTTAAGTACTCTATGGGTACAAAAAATTGTACGAAAAAAAACATTTGTAATTCTCTTTGAAGTACTGACGTGATATCGACCAGAACGATAAATAAGGCACGTAGGCGCAAATGGCCAGCAAAACGGAGGCCAGAATCACACCGTTAAGTACTCTATGGGTACAAAAATAAGTACGAAAAAAAATGTCTGTAATTCTCTTTGAAGTACTGATGTGATATCGACAAGAACGATAAATAAGGCACGCAGGCGCAAACGGCAAGCAAAACGTAGGCCAGAATGGCCTTGTACAAGGAATCAAAATTCACACCGTTAAGTACTCTATGGGTACAAAAAAAGTTACGAAAAAAAACGTTTGTAATTCTCTTTGAAGTACTGATGTGATATCGACCAGAACGATAAATAAGGCACGCCGGCGCAAACGGCAAGCAAAACGTAGGCCAGAATCACACCGTTAAGTACTCTATGGGTTCAAAAATAAGTACGAAAAAAAACGTTTGTAATTCTCTTTGAAGTACTGATGTGATATCGACGAGAACGATAAATAAGGCACGCCGGCGCATACGGCAAGCAAAACGGAGGCCAGAATGGCCTTGTACATGGAATCAAAATTCACACCGTTAAGTACTCTATGGGTACAAAAAAAGTTAGGAAAAAAAACGTTTGTAATTCTCTTTGAAGTACTGATGTGATATCGACCAGAACGATAAATAAGTCATGCCGGCGCAAACTTCCAGCAAAACGGAGGCCAGAATCACACCGTTAAGTACTCTATGGTTACAAAAATAAGTACGAAAAAAAACGTTTGTAATTCTCTTTGAAGTACTGATGTGATATCGACCAGAACGATAAATAAGGCATGCCAGCGCAAACAGCTAGAAAAAAGGAGGCCAGAATGGCCTTGTACAAGTAATCAAAAATCACACCGTTAAATGCTCTATGGGTACAAAAAAGAGTACGAAAAAAATGTTTATAATTCTCGTTGAAGTACTGACGTGATATCGACCAGAACGATAAATAAGGCACGCCAGCGCAAACGGCAAGCAAAACGGAGGCCCGAATGGCCTTGTACAAGGTATCAAAAATCACACCGTTAAGTACTCTATGGGTACAAAAGAAGTACGAAATAAACTTGTGTAATTCTCTTTGAAGTACTGACGTGATATCGACCAGAACGATAAATAAGGCACGGCGGCGCAAACGGCAAGCAAAACGGAGGCCAGAATGGCCTAATACAAGGAATCAAAAATCACAGAGTTAAGTACTCTATGGGTACGAAAAAAAGTACAAAAAAAAACGTTTGTAATTCTCTTTGAAGTACTGATGTGATATCGACCAGAACGATAAATAAGGCACGCCGGCGCAAATGGCAAGCAAAACGGAGGCCAGAATGGCCTTGTACAAGTATCAAAAATCACACCGTTAAGTACTCTATGTGTACAAAAAAAAAGTACGAAAAAAAACGTTTGTAATTCTCTTTGAAGTGCGATGTGATATCGACCGAACGATAAATAAGGCACGCCGGCGCAAACGGCAAGCAAAACGGAGGCCAGAATGGCCTTGTACAATGAATCAAAAATCACACCGTTAAGTACTCTATGGGTACAAAAAAAAGTACGAAAAAAAACATTTGTAATTCTCTTTGAAATACAGATGTGATATCGACCAGAACGATAAATAAGGCACGCCGGCGCAAACGGCAAGCAAAACGGAGGCCAGAATGGCCTTGTACAAGGTATCAAAAATCACACCATTAAGTACTCTATGGGTACAAAAAAAGTACGAAAAAAATGTTTGTAATTCTCTTTGAAGTACTGACGTGATATCGACCAGAACGATAAATAAGGGATGCCGGCGCAAACGGCAAGCAAAACGGAGGCCATAATTGCCTTGTAAATGGAATCAAAATTCACACCGTTAAGTACTCTATGGGTACAAAAAAAGTTACGAAAAAAAACGTTTGTAATTCTCTTTGAAGTACTGATGTGATATCGACCAGAACGATAAATAAGGCACGCCGGCGCAAACGGCAAGCAAAACGGAGGCCAGAATCACACCGTTAAGTACTCTATGGGTACAAAAATAAGTACGAAAAAAACGTTTGTAATTCTCTTTGAAGTACTGATGTGATATCGACCAGAACGATAAATAAGGCACGCCGGCGCAAACGGCAAGCAAAACGGAGGCCAGAATGGCCTTGTACAAGGAATCAAAAATCACACCGTTAAGTACTCTATGGGTACAAAAAAAAGTACGAAAAAAACGTTTGTAATTCTCTTTGAAGTACGATGTGATATCGACCGAACGATAAATAAGGCACGCCGGCGCAAACGGCAAGCAAAACGGAGGCCAGAATGGCCTTGTACAAGGAATCAAAAATCACACCGTTAAGTACTCTATGGGTACAAAAAAAGTACGAAAAAAAATATTTGTAATTCTCTTTGAAGTATTGATGTGATATCGACCAGAACGATAAATAAGGCACGCCGGCGCAAACGGCAAGCAAAACGGAGGCCAGAATGGCCTTGTACAAGGAATCAAAAATCACACCGTTAAGTACTCTATGGGTACAAAAAAAAGTACGAAAAAAAAACGTTTGTAATTCTCTTTGAAGTGCGATGTGATATCGACCGAACGATAAATAAGGCACGCCGGCGCAAACGGCAAGCAAAACGGAGGCCGAATGGCCTTGTACAAGGAATCAAAAATCACACCGTTAAGTAGTCTATGGGTACGAAAAAAAGTACAAAAAAAAAACGTTTGTAATTCTCTTTGAAGTACGATGTGATATCGACCAGAACGATAAATAAGGCACGCCGGCGCAAACGGCAAGCAAAACGGAGGCCGAATGGCCTTGTACAAGGAATCAAAAATCACACCGTTAAGTACTCTATGGGTACAAAAAAAGTACGAAAAAAAATGTTTGTAATTCTCTTTGAAGTATGACGATGTGATATCGACCAGAACGATAATAAAGCACGCCGGCGCAAACGACAAGCAAAATGGAGGCCAGAATCACACCGTTAAGTACTCTATTTGTACAAAAATAACTACGAAAAAAAAACGTTTGTAATTCTCTTTGAAGTACTGATGTGATATCGACCAGAACGATAAATAAGGCACGCCGGCAAAAACGGCAAGCAAAACGGAGGCCAGAATGGCCTTGTACAAGGAATCAAAATTCACACCGTTAAGTACTCTGTGGGTACAAAAAAAGTACGAAAAAAAACGTTTGTAATTCTCTTTAAAGTACTGACGTGATATCGACCAGAATGATAAATAAGGTACGCCGGCACAAACGGCAACCAAAACGGAGGCCAGAATGGCTTTGTACATGGAATCAAAATTCACACCGTTAAGTACTTTACGGGTACAAAAAAAGTTACGAAAAAAACGTTTGTAATTCTCTTTGAAGTACTGATGTGATATCGACCAGAACGATAAATAAGGCACGCCGGCGCAAATGGCAAGCAAAACGGAGGCCAGAATGGCCTTGTACAAGTATCAAAAATCACACCGTTAAGTACTCTATGGGTACAAAAAAAGTACGAAAAAAACGTTTGTAATTCTCTTTGAAGTACTGACGTGATATCGACCAGAACGATAAATAAGGCACGCCGGCGCAAACGGCAAGCAAAACGGAGGCCAGAATGGCCTTGTACATGGAATCAAAATTCACACCGTTAAGTACTCTATGGGTACAAAAAAAGTTACGAAAAAAACGTTTGTAATTCTCTTTGAAGTACTGATGTGATATCGACCAGAACGATAAATAAGGCACGCCGGCGCAAACGGCAAGCAAAACGGAGGCCAAAATGGCCTTGTACAAGGTATCAAAAATCACACCGTTAAGTACTCTATGGGTACAAAAAAAGTACGAAAAAAAATGTTTGTAATTCTCTTTGAAGTACTGACGTGATATCGACCAGAACGATAAATAAGGCACGCCGGCGCAAACGGCAAGCAAAACGGAGGCCATAATGGCCTTGTACAACAAATCAAAATTCACACCGTTAAGTACTCTATGGGTACAAAAAAAAGTTACGAAAAAAAAACGTTTGTAATTCTCTTTGAAGTACTGATGTGATATCGACCAGAACGATAAATAAGGCACGCCGGCGCAAACGGCAAGCAAAACGGAGGCCAGAATGGCCTTGTACAAGGAATCAAAATTCACACCGTTAAGTACTCTTTGGGTACAAAAAAAGTTATGAAAAAAAACGTTTGTAATTCTCTTTGAAGTGCGATGTGATATCGACCGAACGATAAATAAGGCACGCCGGCGCAAACGGCAAGCAAAAACGAGATGGCCTTGTACAAGGAATCAAAAATCACACCGTTAAGTACTTATGGGTACAAAAAAAGTATGAAAAAAAACGTTTGTAATTCTCTTTGAAATGCGACGTGATATCGACCGAACGATAAATAAGGCACGCCGGCGCAAACGGCAAGCAAAACGGAGGCCGAATGGCCTAGTACAAGGAATCAAAAATCACACCGTTAAGTACTCTATGGGTACAAAAAAAGTACGAAAAAAAACGTTTGTAATTCTCTTTGAAGTGCGATGTGATATCGACCGAACGATAAATAAGGCACGCCGGCGCAAACGGCAAGCAAAACGGAGGCCGAATGGCCTTGTACAAGAAATCAAAAATCACACCGTTAAGTACTCTATGGGTACAAAAAAAGTACGAAAAAAAACATTTGTAATTCTCTTTGAAATACTGATGTGATATCGACCAGAACGATAAATAAGGCACGCCGGCGCAAACGGCAAGCAAAACGGAGGCCAGAATGGCCTTGTACAAGGTATCAAAAATCACACCGTTAAGTACTCTATGGGTACAAAAAAAAGTACAAAAAAAAACGTTTGTAATTCTCTTTGAAGTTCTGACGTGATATCGACCAGAACGATAAATAAGGCACGCCGGCGCAAACGGCAAGCAAAACGGAGGCAATAATGGCCTTGTACAAGGAATCAAAATTCCCACCGTTAAGTACTCTATGGGTACAAAAAAGAGTACGAAAAAAAACGTTTGTAATTCTCGTTAAAGTACTGATGTGATATCGACCAGAACGATAAATAAGGCACGCCGGCGCAAACGGCAAGGAAAACGGAGGCCGAATGGCCTTGTACAAGGAATCAAAAATCACACCGTTAAGTACTCTATGGGTACAAAAAAAGTACGAAAAAAACGTTTGTAATTCTATTTGAAGTACCGATATGTGATATCGACCGAACGATAAATAAGCACGCCGGCGCAAACGGCAAGCAAAACGGAGGCCGAATGGCCTTGTACAAGGAATCAAAAATCACACCGTTAAGTACTCTATGGGTACAAAAAAAGTACGAAAAAAAATGTTTGTAATTCTCTTTGAAGTACGATGTGATATCGACCGAACGATAAATAAGGCACGCCGGCGCAAACGGCAAGCAAAACGGAGGCCGAATGGCCTTGTACAAGGAATCAAAAATCACACCGTTAAGTACTCTATGGGTACGAAAAAAAGTACGAAAAAAAAACGTTTGTAATTCTCTTTGAAGTACTGATGTGATATCGACCGAACGATAAATAAGGCATGCCGGCGCAAATGGCAAGCAAAACGGAGGCCATAATGGCCTTGTAAAAGGTATCAAAATTCACACTGTTAAGTACTCTATGGGTACAAAAAAAGTTACGAAAAAAAACGTTTGTAATTCTCTTTGAAGTTCTGATGTGATATCGACCAGAACGATAAATAAGGCACGCCGGCGCAAACGGCAAGCAAAACGGATGGCCTTGTACAAGGAATCAAAAATCACACCGTTAAGTACTCTATGGGTACAAAAATAAGTACAAAAAAAAGTTTGTAATTCTCTTTGAAGTACTGATGTGATATCGACCAGAACGATAAATAAGGCACGCCGGCGCAAACGGCAAGCAAAACGGAGGCCGAATGGCCTTGTACAAGGAATCAAAAATCACACCGTTAAGTACTCTATGGGTACAAAAAAAGTACGAAAAAAAACGTTTGTAATTCTCTTTGAAGTACTGATGTGATATCGACCAGAACGATAAATAAGGCACGCCGGCGCAAACGGCAAGCAAAACGGAGGCCAAAATGGCCTTGTACAAGGTATCAAAAATCACACCGTTAAGTACTCTATGGGTACAAAAAAAGTACGAAAAAAATGTTTGTAATTCTCTTTGAAGTACTGACGTGATATCGACCAGAACGATAAATAAGGCACGCCGGCGCAAACGGCAAGCAAAACGGAGGCCATAATGGCCTTGTACAAGAAATCAAAATTCACACCGTAAGTACTCTATGGGTACAAAATAAGTTACAAAAAAAACGTTTGTAATTTTCTTTGAAGTACCGATGTGATATCGACCAGAACGATAAATAAGCCACGCCGGCGCAAACGGCAAGCAAAACGGAGGCCAGAATGGCCTTGTACAAGGAATCAAAAATCACACCGTTAAGTACTCTATGGGTACAAAAAAAAGTACGAAAAAAACGTTTGTAATTCTCTTTGAAGTACTGACGTGATATCGACCAGAACGATAAATAAGGCACGCCGGCGCAAACGGCAAGCAAAACGGAGGCAAGAATGGCCTTGTACAAGGAATCAAAATTCACACCGTTAAGTACTCTATGGGTACAAAAAAAGTTACGAAAAAAAACGTTTGTAATTCTCTTTGAAGTACTGATGTGATATCGACCAGAACGATAAATAAGGCACGCCGGCGCAAACGGCAAGCAAAACGGAGGCCAGAATCACACCGTTAAGTACTCTATGGGTACAAAAATAAGTACGAAAAAAAAAGTTTGTAATTCTCTTTGAAGTACTGATGTGATATCGACCAGAACGATAAATAAGGCACGCCGGCGCAAACGGCAAGCAAAACGGAGGCCAGAATGGCCTTGTACAAGGAATCAAAAATCACACCGTTAAGTACTCTATGGGTACAAAAAAAGTACGAAAAAAAAAAACGTTTGTAATTCTCTTTGAAGTACCGATGTGATATCGACGAACGATAAATAAGGCACGCCGGCGCAAACGGCAAGCAAAACGGAGGCCAGAATGGCCTTGTACAAGGAATCAAAAATCACACCGTTAAGTACTCTATGGGTACAAAAAAAAAGTACGAAAAAAAAATGTTTGTAATTCTCTTTGAAGTACTGATGTGATATCGACCAGAACGATAAATAAGGCACGCCGGCGCAAACGGCAAGCAAAACGGAGGCCGAATGGCCTTGTACAAGCAATCAAAAATCACACGTTAAGTACTCTATGGTACGAAAAAAAAAGTACGAAAAAAAATGTTTGCAATTCTCTTTGAAGTACTGATGTGATATCGACCAGAACGATAAATAAGGCACGCCGGCGCAAACGGCAAGCAAAACGGAGGCCATAATGGCCTTGTACATGAAATCAAAATTCACACCGTTTAGTACCCTATAGGTACAAAAAAATTACGAAAAAAAAAACGTTTGTAATTCTCTTTGAAGTACTGATTTGATATTGACCAGAACGATAAATAAGGCACGCAGGCGCAAATGGCAAGCAAAATGGAGGCCAGAATGGCCTTGTACAAGGAATCAAAAATCACACCGTTAAGTACTCTATGGGTACAAAAAAGAGTACGAAAAAAAACATTTGTAATTCTCTTTGAAATACTGATGTGATATCGACCAGAACGAAAAATAAGGCACGCCGGCGCAAACGGCAATCAAAACGCAGGCCTGAATGGCCTCTTACAAGGTATCAAAAATCACACCGTTAAGTACTCTATGGGTACAAAAAAAAGTATGAAAAAAACGTTTGTAATTCTCTTTGAAGTACTGACGTGATATCGACCAGAACGATAAATAAGGCACGCCGGCGCAAACGGCAAGCAAAACGAAGGCAAGAATGGTCTTGTACAAGGAATCAAAATTCACACCGTTAAGTACTCTATGGGTACAAAAAAAGTTACGAAAAAAAACGTTTGTAATTCTCTTTGAAGTACTGATGTGATATCGAACCGAACGATAAATAAGGCACGCCGGCGCAAACGGCAAGCAAAACGGAGGCCAGAATCACACCGTTAAGTACTCTATGGGTACAAAAACAAGTACGAAAAAAAATGTTTGTAATTCTTTTTGAAGTACTGATGTGATATCGACCAGAACGATAAATAAGGCACGCCGGCGCAAACGGCAAGCAAAACGGAGGCCAGAATGGCCTTGTACAAGGAATCAAAAATCACACCGTTAAGTACTCTATGGGTACAAAAAAAGTACAAAAAAACGTTTGTAATTCTCTTTGAAGTACTGATGTGATATCGACCAGAACGATAAATAAGGCACGCCGGCGCAAACGGCAAGCAAAACGGAGGCCAAAATGGCCTTGTACAAGGAATCAAAAATCACACCGTTAAGTACTCTATGGGTACGAAAAAAAGTACGAAAAAAATGTTTGTAATTCTCTTTGAAGTACTGATGTGATATCGACCAGAACGATAAATAAGGCACGCCGGCGCAAACGGCAAGCAAAACGGAGGCCGAATGGCCTTTGTACACCGTTAAGTACTCTATGGGTACAAAAAAAAAGTACGAAAAAAAAACGTTTGTAATTCTCTTTGAAGTACTGATGTGATATCGACCAGAACGATAAATAAGGCACGCCGGCGCAAACGGCAAGCAAAACGGAGGCCAAAATGGCCTTGTACAAGGTATCAAAAATCACACCGTTAAGTACTCTATGGGTACAAAAAAAGTACGAAAAAAAAACGTTTGTAATTCTCTTTGAAGTGCGATGTGATATCGACCGAACGATAAATAAGGCACGCCGGCGCAAACGGCAAGCAAAACGGGAGGCCGAATCAAAAATCACCGTTAAGTACTCTATGGGTACAAAAATAAGTTACGAAAAAAAACGTTTGTAATTCTCTTTGAAGTACCGATGTGATATCGACCGAACGATAAATAAGGCACGCCGGCGCAAACGGCAAGCAAAACGGAGGCCGAGAATGGCCTTTACAAGGAATCAAAAATCACACAGTTAAGTAATCTATGGGTACAAAAAAAGTACGAAAAAAAAACATTTGTAATTCTCGTTGAAGTACTGATGAGATATCGACCATAACGATAAATAAGGCACGCCGGCGCAAACGGCAAGCAAAACGGAGGCCAGAATGGCCTTGTACAAGGAATCAAAAATCACACCGTTAAGTACTCTATGGGTACGAAAAAAAGTACGAAAAAATGTTTGTAATTCTCTTTGAAGTACTGATGTGATATCGACCGAACGATAAATAAGGCACGCCGGCGCAAACGGCAAGCAAAACGGAGGCCGAATGGCCTTGTACAAGGAATCAAAAATCACACCGTTAAGTACTCTTTTGGTACGAATGATAAAAAAAAAGTACAAAAAAAAAACGTTTGTAATTCTCTTTGAAGTACGATGTGATATCGACCGAACGATAAATAAGGCACGCCGGCGCAAACGGCAAGCAAAACGGCCGTAATGGCCTTGTACAAGGAATCAAAAATCACACCGTTAAGTACTCTATGGGTACAAAAAAGTACGAAAAAAAACGTTTGTAATTCTCTTTGAAGTACCGATGTGATATCGACCGAACGATAAATAAGGCACGCCGGCGCAAACGGCAAGCAAAACGGAGGCCAGAATGGCTATGTACAAGGAATTAAAAATCACACCGTTAAGTACTCTATGGGTACAAAAAAGAGTACAAAAAAAACGTTTGTAATTCTATTTGAAGTATTGATGTGATATCGACCAGAACGATAAATAAGGCACGCTGGCGCAAACGGCAAGCAAAACGGAGGCCGAATGGCCTTGTACAAGGAATCAAAAATCACACGTTAAGTACTCTATGGGTACGAAAAAAAGTATGAAAAAAAACGTTTGTAATTCTCTTTGAAGTACCGATGTGATATCGACCGAACGATAAATAAGCCACGCCGGCGCAAACGGCAAGCAAAACGGAGGCCGAATGGCCTTGTACAAGGAATCAAAAATCACACGTTAAGTACTACTATGGGTATGAAAAAAAGTACGAAAAAAAAGGTTTGTAATTATCTTTGAAGTACTGATGTGATATCGACCGAACGATAAATAAGGCATGCCGGCGCAAACGGCAAGCAAAACGGAGGCAAGAATGGCCTTGTACAAGGTATCAAAATTCACACCGTTAAGTACTCTATGGGTACAAAAAAAGTTACGAAAAAAAACGTTTGTAATTCTCTTTGAAGTACTGATGTGATATCGACCAGAACGATAAATAAGGCAAGCCGGCGCAAACGGCAAGCAAAACGGAGGCCAGAATCACACCGTTAAGTACTCTATGGGTACAAAAATAAGTACGAAAAAAAAAAGTTTGTAATTCTCTTTGAAGTACTGATGTGATATCGACCAGAACGATAAATAAGGCACGCCGGCGCAAACGGCAAGCAAAACGGAGGCCAGAATGGCCTTGTACAAGGAATCAAAAATCACACCGTTAAGTACTCTATGGGTACGAAAAAAAGTAAGAAAAAAACGTTTGTAATTCTCTTTGAAGTACGGATGTGATATCGACCAGAACGATAAATAAGGCACGCCGGCGCAAACGGCAAGCAAAACGGAGGCCAGAATGGCCTTCTACAAGGAATCAAAAATCACACTCTTAAGTACTCTATGGGTACGAAAAAAAGTACGAAAAAAAGCGTTTGTAATTCTCTTTGAAGTACTGACGTGATATCGACCAGAACGATAAATAAGGCACGCCGGCGCAAACGGCAAGCAAAACGGAGGCCATAATGGCCTTGTACAAGGAATCAAAATTCACACCGTTAAGTACTCTATGGGTACAAAAAAAAGTTACGAAAAAAAAACGTTTGTAATTCTCTTGGAAGTACTGATGTGATATCGACCAGAACGATAAATAAGGCACGCCGGCGAAAACGGCAAGCAAAACGGAGGCCTTGTACAAGGAATCAAAGAATCACACCGTTAAGTACTCAATGGGTACAAAAATAAGTTAGAAAAAAACGTTTGTAATTCTCTTTGAAGTACTGATGTGATATCGACCAGAACGATAAATAAGGCACGCCGGCGCAAACGGCAAGCAAAACGGAGGCCAGAATGGACTTGTACAAGGAATCAAAAATCACACCGTTAAGTACTCTATGGGTACAAAAAAGAGTACGAAAAAACGTTTGTAATTCTCTTTGAAGTATTGATGTGATATCGACCAGAACGATAAATAAGGCACGCCGGCGCAAACGGCAAGAAAAACGGAGGCCAGAATGGCCTTGTACAAGGAATCAAAATTCACACCGTTAAGTACTCTATGGGTACAAAAAAAGTACGAAAAAAACGTTTGTAATTCTCTTTGAAATGCGATGTGATATCGACCGAACGATAAATAAGGCACGCCGGCGCAAACGGCAAGCAAAACGGAGGGAATGGCCTTGTACAAGGAATCAAAAATCACACCGTTAAGTACTCTGTGGGTACAAAAAAAGTTACGAAAAAAACGTTTGTAATTCTCTTTGAAGTACTGATGTGATATTGACCAGAACGATAAATAAGGCACGCCGGCGCAAACGGCAAGCAAAACGGAGGCCAGAATGGACTTGTACAAGGAATCAAAAATCACACCGTTAAGTACTCTATGGGTACAAAAAAAGTACGAAAAAAAACGTTTGTAATTCTCTTTGAAGTACGATGTGATATCGACCGAACGATAAATAAGGCACGCCGGCGCAAACGGCAAGCAAAACGGAGGCCAGAATGGACTTGTACAAGGAATCAAAAATCACACCGTTAAGTACTCTATGGGTACAAAAAAGAGTACGAAAAAAAAACGTTTGTAATTCTCTTTGAAGTACTGATGTGATATCGACCATAACGATAAATAAGGCACGCCGGCGCAAACGGCAAGCAAAACGGAGGCCAGAATGGCCTTGTACAAGGAATCAAAAATCACACCGTTAAGTACTCTATGGGTACAAAAAAAAGTACGAAAAAAAAAACATTTGTAATTCTCTTTGAAGTACCGATGTGATATCGACCGAACGATAAATAAGGCACGCCGGCGCAAACGGCAAGCAAAAGGAGGCCGAATGGCCTTGTACAAGGAATCAAAAATCACACGTTAAGTACACTATGGGTACGAAAAAAAGTACGAAAAAAAAAACGTTTGTAATTCTCTTTGAAACCGATGTGATATCGACCGAACGATAAATAAGGCACGCCGGCGCAAACGGCAAGCAAAACGGAGGCCAGAATGGCCTTGTACAAGGAATCAAAAATCACACCGTTAAGTACTCTATGGGTACAAAAAAAGTACGAAAAAAATGTTTGTAATTCTCTTTGAAGTACTGACGTGATATCGACCAGAACGATAAATAAGGCACGCCGGCGCAAACGGCAAGCAAAACGGAGGCCAAAATGGCCTTGTACAAGGAATCAAAATTCACACCGTTAAGTACTCTATGGGTACAAAAAAGTTACGAAAAAAACGTTTGTAATTCTCTTTGAAGTACTGATGTGATATTGACCAGAACGATAAATAAGGCACGCCGGCGCAAACGGCAAGCAAAACGGAGGCCAGAATCACACCGTTAAGTACTCTATGGGTACAAAAATAAGTTAGAAAAAAAAACGTTTGTAATTCTCTTTGAAGTACTGATGTGATATCGACCAGAACGATAAATAAGGCACGCCGGCGCAAACGGCAAGCAAAACGGAGGCCAGAATGGCCTTGTACAAGGAATCAAAAATCACACCGTTAAGTACTCTATGGGTACAAAAAAGAGTACGAAAAAAAACGTTTGTAATTCTCTTTGAAGTACTGATGTGATATCGACCATAACGATAAATAAGGCACGCCGGCGCAAACGGCAAGCAAAACGGAGGCCAGAATGGCCTTGTACAAGGAATCAAAAATCACACAGTTATGTACTCTATGGGTACGAAAAAAAGTACGAAAAAATGTTTGTAATTCTCTTTGAAGTACTGACGTGATATCGACCAGAACGATAAATAAGGCACGCTGGCCCAAACGGCAAGCAAAACGGAGACCAGAATGTCCTGGTACAAGGAATCAAAAATCACACAGTTAAGTACTCTATTGGTACGAAAAAAAGTACAAAAAAAAACGTTTGTAATTCTCTTTGAAGTACTGATATGATATCGACCAGAACGATAATAAGGCCCGCCGGCGCAAACGGCAAGCAAAACGGAGGCCAGAATCACACCGTTAAGTACTCTATGGGTACAAAATAAGTACGAAAAAAAACGTTTGTAATTCTCTTTGAAGTGCGATGTGATATCGACCGAACGATAAATAAGGCACGCCGGTGCAAACGGCAAGCAAAACGGAGGCCAGAATGGCTATGTACAAGGAATTAAAATCACACCGTTAAGTACTCTATGGGTACAAAAAAGAGTACGAAAAAAAAACGTTTGTAATTCTCTTTGAAGTATTGATGTGATATCGACCAGAACGATAAATAAGGCACGCCGGCGCAAACGGCAAGCAAAACGGAGGCCAGAATGGCCTTGTACAAGGAATCAAAAATCACACGTTAAGTACTCTATGGGTACGAAAAAAAAGTACGAAAAAAAAACGTTTGTAATTGTCTTTGAAGTACGATGTGATATCGACCGAACGATAAATAAGGCACGCCGGCGCAAACGGCAAGCAAAACGGAGGCCGAGAATGGCCTTGTACAAGGTATCAAAAATCACACTGTTAAGTACTCTATGGGTACGAAAAAAAGTACGAAAAAAAACGTTTGTAATTCTCTTTGAAGTACTGATGTGATATCGACCGAACGATAAATAAGGCACGCCGGCGCAAACGGCAAGCAAAACGGAGGCCAGAATGGCCTTGTACAAGGAATCAAAATTCACACCGTTAAGTACTCTATGGGTACAAAAAAAAGTTACGAAAAAAAACGTTTGTAATTCTCTTTGAAGTACTGATGTGATATCGACCGAACGATAAATAAGGCACGCCGGCGCAAACGGCAAGCAAAACGGAGGCCAGAATCACACCGTTAAGTACTCTATGGGTACAAAAATAAGTACGAAAAAAAAGTTTGTAATTCTCTTTGAAGTACTGATGTGATATCGACCAGAACGATAAATAAGGCACGCCGGCGCAAACGGCAAGCAAAACGGAGGCCAGAATGGCCTTGTACAAGGAATCAAAAATCACACCGTTAAGTACTCTATGGGTACAAAAAAAGTATGAAAAAAACGTTTGTAATTCTCTTTGAAGTACTGATGTGATATCGACCAGAACGATAAATAAGGCACGCCGGCGCAAACGGCAAGCAAAACGGAGGCCAGAATGGCCTTGTACAAGGAATCAAAAATCACACTCTTAAGTACTCTATGGGTACGAAAAAAAGTACGAAAAAAAGCGTTTGTAATTCTCTTTGAAGTACCGACGTGATATCGACCGAACGATAAATAAGGCATGCCGCCGCGCAAACGGCAAGCAAAACGGAGGCCATAATGGCCTTGTACAAGGAATCAAAATTCACACCGTTAAGTACTCTATGGGTACAAAAAAAAGTTAAAAAAAACGTTTGTAATTCTCTTTGAAGTACCGATGTGATATCGACCGAACGATAAATAAGGCACGCCGGCGCAAACGGCAAGCAAAAAAACGGAATGGCCTTGTATAAGGAATCAAAATCACACCGTTAAGTACTCAATGGGTACAAAAAAAGTTAGAAAAAAAACGTTTGTAATTCTCTTTGAAGTACCGATGTGATATCGACCGAACGATAAATAAGGCACGCCGGCGCAAACGGCAAGCAAAACGGAGGGCGAATGGACTTGTACAAGGAATCAAAAATCACACCGTTAAGTACTCTATGGGTACAAAAAAAAGTACGAAAAAAAAACGTTTGTAATTCTCTTTGAAGTATTGATGTGATATCGACCAGAACGATAAATAAGGCACGCCGGCGCAAACGGCAAGCAAAACGGAGGCCAGAATGGCCTTGTACAAGGAATCAAAATTCACACCGTTAAGTACTCTATGGGTACGAAAAAAAGTACGAAAAAAACGTTTGTAATTCTCTTTGAAGTGCTGATGTGATATCGACCAGAACGATAAATAAGGCACGCCAGCGCAAACGGCAAGCAAAATGGAGGCCAGAATCACACCGTTAAGTACTCTATGGGTACAAAAATAAGTTAGAAAAAAACGTTTGTAATTCTCTTTGAAGTACTGATGTGATATTGACCAGAACGATAAATAAGGCACGCCGGCGCAAACGGCAAGCAAAACGGAGGCCAGAATGGACTTGTACAAGGAATCAAAAATCACACCGTTAAGTACTCAATGGGTACAAAAAAGAGTACGAAAAAAAACGTTTGTAATTCTCTTTGAAGTATTGATGTGATATCGACCAGAACGATAAATAAGGCACGCCGGCGCAAACGGCAAGCAAAACGGAGGCCAGAATGGACTTGTACAAGGAATCAAAAATCACACCGTTAAGTACTCAATGGGTACAAAAAAGTACGAAAAAAAACGTTTGTAATTCTCTTTGAAGTATTGATGTGATATCGACCATAACGATAAATAAGGCACGCCGGCGCAAACGGCAAGCAAAACGGAGGCCAGAATGGCCTTGTACAAGGAATCAAAAATCACACAGTTAAGTACTCTATGGGTACGAAAAAAAGTACGAAAAAAACGTTTGTAATTCTCTTTGAAGTACCGATGTGATATCGATCCGAACGATAAATAAGGCACGCCGGCGCAAACGGCAAGCAAAAAGGAGGCCGAATGGCCTTGTACAAGGAATCAAAAATCACACCGTTTGTACACTATGGGTACAAAAAAAGTACAAAAAAAACGTTTGTAATTCTCTTTGAAGTCCCGATGTGATATCGACCGAACGATAAATAAGGCACGCCGGCGCAAACGGAAAGCAAAACGGAGGCCGAATGGCCTTACAAGGAATCAAAAATCACACCGTTAAGTACTCTATGGGTACAAAAAAATTACGAAAAAAATGTTTGTAATTCTCTTTGAAGTACTGATGTGATATCGATAAGAACGATAAATAAGGCACGCTGGCGCAAACGGCAAGCAAAACGGAGGCCATAATGGCCTTGTACAAGAAATCAAAAATCACACCGTTTAAGTACTCTATGGGTACAAAAAAAGTACGAAAAAAAACGTTTGTAATATCTTTGAAGTACCGATGTGATATCGACCGAACGATAAATAAGGCACGCCGGCGCAAACGGCAAGCAAAACGGAGGGAATGGCCTTGTACAAGGAATCAAAAATCACCGTTAAGTACTCTATGGGTACAAAAAAAGTTAGAAAAAAAAACGTTTGTAATTCTCTTTGAAGTACTGATCTGACATCGACCAGAACGATAAATAAGGCACGCCGGCGCAAACGGCAAGCAAAACGGAGGCCGTAATGGCCTTGTACAAGGAATCAAAAATCACACCGTTAAGTACTCTATGGGTACAAAAAAGAGTACGAAAAAAAATGTTTGTAATTCTCTTTGAAGTACTGATGTGATATCGACCATAACGATAAATAAGGAACGCCGGCGCAAACAGCAAGCAAAACGGAGGCCAGAATGGCCTTGTACAAGGAATCAAAAATCACACAGTTATGTACTCTATGGGTACGAAAAAATGTTTGTAATTCTCTTTGAAGTACTGACGTGATATCGACCAGAATGATAAATAAGGCACGCTGGCCCAAACGGCAAGCAAAACGGAGGCCAGAATGGCCTTGTACAAGGAATCAAAAATCACACCGTTAAGTACTCTATTGGTACGAAAAAAAGTACAAAAAAAACGTTTGTAATTCTCTTTGAAGTACAGATGTGATATCGACCGAACGATAAATAAGGCATGCCGGCGCAAACGGCAAGCAAAACGGAGGCGAATGGCCTTGTACAAGGAATCAAAAATCACACCGTTAAGTACTCTATGGGTACAAAATAAGTATGAAAAAAACGTTTGTAATTCTCTTTGAAGTACTGATGTGATATCGACCAGAACGATAAATAAGGCACGCCGGTGCAAACGGAAAGCAAAACGGAGGCCAGAATGGCTATGTACAAGGAATTACAAATCACACCGTTAAGTACTCTATGGGTACAAAAAAGAGTACGAAAAAAAAACGTTTGTAATTCTCTTTGAAGTACAGATGTGATATCGACCAGAACGATAAATAAGGCACACCGGCGCAAATGGCAAGAAAGACAGAGGCCAGAATGGCCTTGTACAAGGAATCAAAAATCACACCGTTAAGTACTCTATGGGTACGAAAAAAAGTACGAAAAAAACGTTTGTAATTATCTTTGAAGTACAGATGTGATATTGACCAGAACGATAAATAAGGCACGCCGGCGCAAACGGCAAGCAAAACAGAGGCCAGAATGGCCTTGTACAAAGAATAAAAAATCACACAGTTAAGTTCTCTATGTGTACGAAAAAAAGTATGAAAAAAAACGTTTGTAATTCTCTTTAAAGTACTGACGTGATATCGACCAGAACGATAAATAAGGCACGCCGGCGCAAATGGCAAGAAAAACGGAGGCCATAATGGCCTTGTACAAGGAATCAAAATTCACACCGTTATGTACTCTATGGGTACAAAAAAAAGTTACGAAAAAAAACTTTTGTAATTCTCTTTGAAGTACTGATGTGATATCGACCAGAACGATAAATAAGGCTCGCCGGCGCAAACGGAAAGCAAAACGGAGGCCAGAATCACACCGTTAAGTACTCTATGGGTACAAAAATAAGTTAGAAAAAAAATGTTTGTAATTCTCTTTGAAGTACTGATATGATATCGACCAGAACGATAAATAAGGCACGCCGGCGCAAACGGCAAGCAAAACGGAGGCCAGAATGGACCTGTACAAGGAATCAAAAATCACACCGTTAAGTACTCTATGGGTACAAAAAAGAGTACGAAAAAAAACGTTTGTAATTCTCTTTGAAGTATTGATGTGATATCGACCAGAACGATAAATAAGGCACGCCGGCGCAAACGTCAAGCAAAACGGAGGCCAGAATGGCCTTGTACAAGGAATCAAAAATCCCACAGTTAAGTACTCTATGGGTACGAAAAAAAGTACGAAAAAAAATGTTTGTAATTCTCTTTGAAGTACTGATGTGATATCGACCAGAACGATAAATAAGGCACGCCGGCGCAAACGGCAAGCAAAACGGAGGCCAAAATGGCCTTGTACAAGGTATCAAAAATCACACCGTTAAGTACTCTATGGGTACAAAAAAAAGTACGAAAAAAATGTTTGTAATTCTCTTTGAAGTACTGACGTGATATCGACCAGAACGATAAATAAGGCACGCCGGCGCAAACGGCAAGCAAAACGGAGGACACAATGGCCTTGTATAAGAAATCAAAATTCACACCGTTTAGTACTCTATGGGTACAAAAAAGTTAAGAAAAAAAAACGTTTGTAATTCTCTTTGAAGTACTGATGTGATATTGACCAGAACGATAAATAAGGCACGCCGGCGCAAACGGCAAGCAAAACGGAGGCCTTGTACGGAATCAAAAATCACACCGTTAAGTACTCATGGGTACAAAAATAAGTTAGAAAAAAAAACGTTTGTAATTCTCTTTGAAGTACCGATGTGATATCGACCGAACGATAAATAAGGCACGCGGCGCAAACGGCAAGCAAAACGGAGGAGAATGGCCTTGTACAAGGAATCAAAAATCACACCGTTAAGTACTCTATGGGTACGAAAAAAAGTACGAAAAAAACGTTTGTAATTCTCTTTGAAGTACTGATGTGATATCGACCAGAACGATAAATAAGGCACGCCGGCGCAAACGGCAAGCAAAACGGAGGCCATAATGGCCTTGTACAAGGAATCAAAAATCACACCGTTAAGTACTCTATGGGTGCAAAAATAAGTTAGAAAAAAACGTTTGTAATTCTATTTGAAGTACTGATGTGATATCGACCAGAACGATAAATAAGGCACGCCGGCGCAAACGGCAAGCAAAACGGAGGCCAGAATCACACCGTTAAGTACTCTATGGGTACAAAAATAAGTTAGAAAAAAAACGTTTGTAATTCTCTTTGAAGTACTAATGTGATATCGACCAGAACGATAAATAAGGCACGCCGGCGCAAACGGCAAGCAAAACGGAGGCCAGAATGGCCTTACAAGGAATCAAAAATCACACCGTTAAGTACTCTATGGGTACAAAAAAGAGTACGAAAAAAAACGTTTGTAATTCTCTTTGAAGTACTAATGTGATATCGACCATAACGATAAATAAGGCACGCCGGCGCAAACAGCAAGCAAAACGGAGGCCAGAATGGCCTTGTACAAGGAATCAAAAATCACACAGTTATGTACTCTATGGGTACGAAAAAAAGTACGAAAAAATGTTTGTAATTCTCTTTGAAGTACTGACGTGATATCGACCAGAACGAAAAATAAGGCACGCTAGCCCAAACGGCAAGCAAAACGGAGGCCAGAATGGCCTGGTACAAGGAATCAAAAATCACACAGTTAAGTACTCTATTGGTACGAAAAAAAGTACAAAAAAAAACGTTTGTAATTCTCTTTGAAGTACTGATATGATATCGACCAGAACGATAATAAGGCCCGCCGGCGCAAACGGCAAGCAAAACGGAGGACAGAATCACACCGTTAAGTACTCTATGGGTACAAAATAAGTATGAAAAAAACGTTTGTAATTCTCTTTGAAGTACTGATGTGATATCGACCAGAACGATAAATAAGGCACGCCGGTGCAAACGGCAAGCAAAACGGAGGCCAGAATGGCTATGTACATGGAATTAAAAATCACACCGTTAAGTACTCTATGGGTACAAAAAAGAGTACGAAAAAAAACGTTTGTAATTCTCTTTGAAGTACGGATGTGATATCGACCGAACGATAAATAAGGCACACCGGCGCAAATGGAAAGAAAGACGGAGGCCAGAATGGCCTTGTACAAGGAATCAAAAATCACACCGTTAAGTACTCTATGGGTACGAAAAAAAGTATGAAAAAAAACGTTTGTAATTCTCTTTGAAGTACTGATGTGATATCGACCAGAACGATAAATATTCCACGCCGCCGCAAACGGCAAGCAAAACGGAGGCCAGAATGGCCTTGTACGAGGAATCAAAAATCACACAGCTAAGTACTCTATGGGTACGAAAAAAAGTACGAAAAAAAACGTTTGTAATTATCTTTGAAGTACATATGTGATATTGACCAGAACGATAAATAAGGCACGCCGGCGCAAACGGCAAGCAAAACAGAGGCCAGAATGGCCTTGTGAAAGGTATCAAAATTCACACCGTTATGTACTCTATGGGTTCAAAAAAAGTTATGAAAAAAAATGTTTGTAATTCTCCTTGAAGTACTGATGTGATATCGACCAGAACGATAAATAAGGCACGCCGGCGCAAACGCAAGCAAGACGGAGGCCAGAATCACACCGTTAAGTACTCTGTGGGTACAAATATAAGTACAAAAAAAACGTTTGTAATTCTCTTTGAAGTACTGATGTGATATCGACCAGAATGATAAATAAGGCATGCCAGCGCAAAACGGCACGCAAAACGGAGGCCAGAATGGCCTTGTACAAGGAATCAAAAATCACAAAGTTATGTACTCTATGGGTACGAAAAAAGTATGAAAAAAAACGTTTGTAATTCTCTTTGAAGTACTGATGTGATATCGACCAGAACGATAAATAAGGCACGCCGGCGCAAACGGCAAGCAAAACGGAGGCCAAGAATGGCCTTGTACAAAGAATAAAAAATCACACGTTAAGTACTCTATGGGTACGAAAAAAAGTACGAAAAAAAACGTTTGTAATTCTCTTTGAAGTACTGACGTGATATCGACCAGAACGATAAAAGAGGCACGCCGGCGCAAATGGCAAGAAAAACGGAGGCCATAATGGCCTTGTACAAGGAATCAAAATTCACACCGTTATGTACTCTATGGGTTCAAAAAAAGTTACGAAAAAAAACTTTTGTAATTCTCTTTGAAGTCGATGTGATATCGACCGAACGATAAATAAGGCACGCCGGCGCAAAAGGAAAGCAAAACGGAGGGAGGCCGAATCAAAAATCACACCGTTAAGTACTCTATGGGTACAAAAATAAGTTAGAAAAAAAATGTTTGTAATTCTCTTTGAAGTACTGATGTGATATCGACCAGAACGATAAATAAGGCACGCCGGCGCAAACGGCAAGCAAAACGGAGGCCAGAATGGACTTGTACAAGGAATCAAAAATCACACCGTTAAGTACTCTATGGGTACAAAAAAGAGTACGAAAAAAAACGTTTGTAATTCTCTTTGAAGTATTGATGTGATATCGACCAGAACGATAAATAAGGCACGCCGGCGCAAACGGCAAGCCAAACAGAGGCCAGAATGGCCTTGTAAAAGGTATCAAAATTCACACCGTTAAGTACTCTATGGGTACAAAAAAAGTTATGGAAAAAAATGTTTGTAATTCTCCTTGAAGTACTGATGTGATATCGACCAGAACGATAAATAAGGCACGCCGGCGCAAACGCAAGCAAAACGGAGGCCAGAATCACACCGTTAAGTACTCTGTGGGTACAAATATAAGTACAAAAAAAAGTTTGTAATTCTTTGAAGTACTGATGTGATATCGACCAGAATGATAAATAAGGCACGCCGGCGCAAAACGGCACGCAAAACGGAGGCCAGAATGGCCTTGTACAAGGAATCAAAAATCACACGTTATGTACTCTATGGGTACGAAAAAAAGTATGAAAAAAAACGTTTGTAATTCTCTTTGAAGTACCGATGTGATATCGACCGAACGATAAATAAGGCACGCCGGCGCAAACGGCAAGCAAAACGGAGGCCAGAATGGCCTTGTACAAAGAATAAAAAATCACACAGTTAAGTAATCTATGGGTACGAAAAAAAGTACGAAAAAAAACGTTTGTAATTCTCTTTGAAGTACTGACGTGATATCGACCAGAACGATAAATAAGGCACGCCGGCGCAAATGGCAAGAAAAACGGAGGCCATAATGGCTTTGTACAAGGAATCAAAATTCACACCGTTATGTACTCTATAGGTACAAAAAAAAGTTACGAAAAAAAACTTTTGTAATTCTCTTTGAAGTACTGATGTGATATCGACCAGAACGATAAATAAGGCACGCCGGCGCAAACGGAAAGCAAAACGGAGGCCAGAATCACACCGTTAAGTACTCTATGGGTACAAAAATAAGTTAGAAAAAAATGTTTGTAATTCTCTTTGAAGTACTGATGTGATATCGACCAGAACGATAAATAAGGCACGCCGGCGCAAACGGCAAGCAAAACGGAGGCCAGAATGGCCTTGTACAAAGAATAAAAAATCACACGTTAAGTACTCTATGGGTACGAAAAAAAGTACGAAAAAAAACGTTTGTAATTCTCTTTGAAGTACTGATGTGATATCGACCAGAACGATAAATATTCCACGCCGCCGCAAACGGCAAGCAAAACGGAGGCCAGAATGGCCTTGTACGAGGAATCAAAAATCACACAGCTAAGTACTCTATGGGTACGAAAAAAAGTACGAAAAAAAACGTTTGTAATTATCTTTGAAGTACATATGTGATATTGACCAGAACGATAAATAAGGCACGCCGGCGCAAACGGCAAGCAAAACAGAGGCCAGAATGGCCTTGTGAAAGGTATCAAAATTCACACCGTTAAGTACTCTATGGGTACAAATAAAGTTATGAAAAAAAATGTTTGTAATTCTCCTTGAAGTACTGATGTGATATCGACCAGAACGATAAATAAGGCACGCCGGCGCAAACGCAAGCAAGACGGAGGCCAGAATCACACCGTTAAGTACTCTGTGGGTACAAACATAAGTACGAAAAAAACGTTTGTAATTCTCTTTGAAGTACTGATGTGATATCGACCGAATGATAAATAAGGCATGCCAGCGCAAAACGGCACGCAAAACGGAGGCCAGAATGGCCTTGTACAAGGAATCAAAAATCACACAGTTATGTACTCTATGGGTACGAAAAAAAGTATGAAAAAAAACGTTTGTAATTCTCTTTGAAGTACGGATGTGATATCGACCGAACGATAAATAAGGCACGCCGGCGCAAACGGCAAGCAAAACGGAGGCCGAATGGCCTTGTACAAAGAATAAAAAATCACACAGTTAAGTACTCTATGGGTACGAAAAAAAGTATGAAAAAAAACGTTTGTAATTCTCTTTGAAGTACTGACGTGATATCGACCAGAACGATAAAAGAGGCACGCCGGCGCAAATGGCAAGAAAAACGGAGGCCATAATGGCCTTGTACAAGGAATCAAAATTCACACCGTTATGTACTCTATGGGTTCAAAAAAAAGTTACGAAAAAAAACTTTTGTAATTCTCTTTGAAGTACTGATGTGATATCGACCAGAACGATAAATAAGGCACGCCGGCGCAAAAGGAAAGCAAAACGGAGGCCAGAATCACACCGTTAAGTACTCTATGGGTACAAAAATAAGTTAGAAAAAAAATGTTTGTAATTCTCTTTGAAGTACTGATGTGATATCGACCAGAACGATAAATAAGGCACGCCGGCGCAAACGGCAAGCAAAACGGAGGCCAGAATGGACTTGTACAAGGAATCAAAAATCACACCGTTAAGTACTCTATGGGTACAAAAAAGAGTACGAAAAAAAACGTTTGTAATTCTCTTTGAAGTATTGATGTGATATCGACCAGAACGATAAATAAGGCACGCCGGCGTAAACGTCAAGCAAAACGGAGGCCAGAATGGCCTTGTACAAGGAATCAAAAATCACACAGTTAAGTACTCTATGGGGACGAAAAAAAGTACGAAAAAAAATGTTTGTAATTCTCTTTGAAGTACTGATGTGATATCGACCAGAACGATAAATAAGGCACGCCGGCGCAAACGGCAATCAAAACGGAGGCCAAAATGGCCTTGTACAAGGAATCAAAAATCACACAGTTAAGTACTCTATGGGTACGAAAAAAAGTATGATTTTTTTTTTTTGTAATTCTCTTTGAAGTACTGATGTGATATCGACCAAAACGATAAATAAGGCACGCCGGCGCAAACGGCAATCAAAACGGAGGCCAAAATGGCCTTGTACAAGGTATCAAAAATCACACCGTTAAGTACTCTATGGGTACAAAAAAAGTACGAAAAAAAATGTTTGTAATTCTCTTTGAAGTACTGAAGTGATATCGACCTGAACGATAAATAAGGCACGCTGGCGCAAACGGCAAGCAAAACGGAGGACATAATGGCCTTGTATAAGAAATCAAAATTCACACCGTTTAAGTACTATGGGTACAAAAAAAGTTAAGAAAAAAAAACGTTTGTAATTCTCTTTGAAGTACTGATGTGATATCGACCAGAACGATAAATAAGGCACGCCGGCGCAAACGGCAAGCAAAACGGAGGCCAGAATCACACCGTTAAGTACTCTATGGGTACAAAAATAAGTTAGAAAAAAAACGTTTGTAATTCTCTTTGAAGTACTAATGTGATATCGACCAGAACGATAAATAAGGCACGCAGGCGCAAACGGCAAGCAAAACGGAGGCCAGAATGGCCTTGTACAAGGAATCAAAAATCACACCGTTAAGTACTCTATGGGTACAAAAAAGAGTACGAAAAAAAACGTTTGTAATTCTCTTTGAAGTACTGATGTGATTACGACCAGAACGATAAATAAGGCACGCCGGCGCAAACGGCAAGCAAAACGGAGGCCAGAATCACACCGTTAAGTACTCTATGGGTACAAAAATAAGTTAGAAAAAAACGTTTGTAATTCTCTTTGAAGTACTAATGTGATATCGACCAGAACGATAAATAAGGCACGCAGGCGCAAATGGCAAGCAAAACGGAGGCCAGAATGGCCTTGTACAAGGAATCAAAAATCACACCATTAAGTACTCTATGGGTACAAAAAAGAGTACGAAAAAAAACGTTTGTAATTCTCTTTGAAGTACGGATGTGATATCGACCATAACGATAAATAAGGCACGCCGGCGCAAACGGCAAGCAAAACGGAGGCCAGAATGGCCTTGTACAAGGAATCAAAAATCACACAGTTATGTACTCTATGGGTACGAAAAAAAAAGTACGAAAAAATGTTTGAAATTCTCTTTGAAGTACTGACGTGACATCGACCAGAACGATAAATAAGGCACGCTAGCCCAAACGGCTAGCAAAACGGAGGCCAGAATGGCCTGGTACAAGGAATCAAAAATCACACAGTTAAGTACTCTATTGGTACGAAAAAAAGTACAAAAAAAAACGTTTGTAATTCTCTTTGAATTACTGATGTGATATCGACCAGAACGATAAATAAGGCACGCCGGTGCAAACGGCAAGCAAAACGGAGGCCAGAATGGCTATGTACAAGGAATTAAAAATCACACCGTTAAGTACTCTATGGGTACAAAAAAGAGTACGAAAAAAAAACGTTTGTAATTCTCTTTGAAGTACAGATGTGATATCGACCAGAACGATAAATAAGGCACACCGGCGCAAATGGCAAGAAAGACGGAGGCCAGAATGGCCTTGTACAAGGAATCAAAAATCACACCGTTAAGTACTCTATGGGTACGAAAAAAGTACGAAAAAAAACGTGTGTAATTCTCTTTGAAGTACTGATGTGATATCGACCAGAACGATAAATATTCCACGCCGCCGCAAACGGCAAGCATAACGGTGGCCAGAATGGCCTTGTACAAGGAATCAAAAATCACACAGTTAAGTACTCTATGGGTACGAAAAAAAGTACGAAAAAAAACGTTTGTAATTATCTTTGAAGTACATATGTGATATTGACCAGAACGATAAATAAGGCACGCCGGCGCAAACGGCAAGCCAAACAGAGGCCAGAATGGCCTTGTAAAAGGTATCAAAATTCACACCGTTAAGTACTCTATGGGTACAAAAAAAGTTATGGAAAAAAATGTTTGTAATTCTCCTTGAAGTACTGATGTGATATTGACCAGAACGATAAATAAGGCACGCCGGCGCAAACGCAAGCAAAACGGAGGCCAGAATCACACCGTTAAGTACTCTGTGGGTACAAATATAAGTACAAAAAAAAAGTTTGTAATTCTTTGAAGTACTGATGTGATATCGACCAGAATGATAAATAAGGCACGCCGGCGCAAAACGGCACGCAAAACGGAGGCCAGAATGGCCTTGTACAAGGAATCAAAAATCACACAGTTATGTACTCTATGGGTACGAAAAAAAGTATGAAAAAAAACGTTTGTAATTCTCTTTGAAGTACTGATGTGATATCGACCGAACGATAAATAAGGCACGCCGGCGCAAACGGCAAGCAAAACGGAGGCCAGAATGGCCTTGTACAAAGAATAAAAAATCACACAGTTAAGTAATCTATGGGTACGAAAAAAAGTACGAAAAAAAACGTTTGTAATTCTCTTTGAAGTACTGACGTGATATCGACCAGAACGATAAATAAGGCACGCCGGCGCAAATGGCAAGAAAAACGGAGGCCATAATGGCTTTGTACAAGGAATCAAAATTCACACCGTTATGTACTCTATAGGTACAAAAAAAAAGTTACGAAAAAAAACTTTTGTAATTCTCTTTGAAGTACTGATGTGATATCGACCAGAACGATAAATAAGGCACGCCGGCGCAAACGGAAAGCAAAACGGAGGCCAGAATCACACCGTTAAGTACTCTATGGGTACAAAAATAAGTTAGAAAAAAATGTTTGTAATTCTCTTTGAAGTACTGATGTGATATCGACCAGAACGATAAATAAGGCACGCCGGCGCAAACGGCAAGCAAAACGGAGGCCAGAATGGACTTGTACAAGGAATCAAAAATCACACCGTAAAGTACTCTATGGGTACAAAAAAGAGTACGAAAAAAAATGTTTGTAATTCTCTTTGAAGTATTGATGTGATATCGACCAGAACGATAAATAAGGCACGCCGGCGCAAACGTCAAGAAAAACGGAGGCCAGAATGGCCTTGTACAAGGAATCAAAAATCACACAGTTAAGTACTCTATGGGTACGAAAAAAAGTACGAAAAAAAATGTTTGTAATTCTCTTTGAAGTACTGATATCATATCGACCAGAACGATAAATAAGGCACGCCGGCGCAAACGGCAATCAAAACGGAGGCCAAAATGGCCTTGTACAAGGAATCAAAAATCACACAGTTAAGTACTCTATGGGTACGAAAAAAAGTATGAAATTTTTTTTTTGTAATTCTCTTTGAAGTACTGATGTGATATCGACCAGAACGATAAATAAGGCACACCGGCGCAAACGGAAAGCAAAACGGAGGCCAAAATGGCCTTGTACAAGGAATCAAAAATCACACAGTTATGTACTCTATGGGTACAAAAAAAGTACGAAAAAAATGTTTGTAATTCTCTTTGAAGTACTGACGTGATATCGACCTGAACGATAAATAAGGCACGCTGGCGCAAACGGCAAGCAAAACGGTGGACATAATGGCCTTGTATAAGAAATCAAAATTCACACCGTTTAGTACTCTATGGGTACAAAAAAAGTTAAGAAAAAAAAACGTTTGTAATTCTCTTTGAAGTACTGATGTGATATTGACCAGAACGATAAATAAGGCACGCCGGCGCAAACGGCAAGCAAAACGGAGGCCAGAATCACACCGTTAAGTATTCTATGGGTACAAAAATAAGTTAGAAAAAAAACGTTTGTAATTCTCTTTGAAGTACTGATGTGATATCGACCAGAACGATAAATAAGGCACGCAGGCGCAAACGGCAAGCAAAACAGAAGCCAGAATGGCCTTGTACAAGGAATCAAAAATCACACCGTTAAGTACTCTATGGGTACGAAAAAAAGTACGAAAAAAACGTTTGTAATTCTCATTGAAGTACTGATGTGATATCGACCAGAACGATAAATAAGGCACGCCAGCGCAAACGGCAAGCAAAACGGAGGCCAGAATCACACCGTTAAGTACTCTATGGGTACAAAAATAAGTTAGAAAAAACGTTTGTAATTCTATTTTAAGTACTGATGTGATATCGACCAGAACGATAAATTAGGCACGCCGGCGCAAACGGCAAGCAAAACGGAGGCCAGAATGGACTTGTACAAGGAATCAAAAATCACACCGTTAAGTACTCAATGGGTACAAAAAAGAGTACGAAAAAAAACGTTTGTAATTCTCTTTGAAGTATTGATGTGATATCGACCATAACGATAAATAAGGCACGCCGGCGCAAACGGCAAGCAAAATAGAGGCCAGAATGGCCTTGTACAAGGAATCAAAAATCACACAATTAAGTACTCTATGAGTTATGAAAAAAAATGTTTGTAATTCTCTTTGAAGTACTGATGTGATATCGACCAGAACGATAAATAAGGCATGCCGGCGCAAACGGCAAGCAAAACGGAGGCCAAAATGGCCTTGTACAAGGTATCAAAAATCACACCGTTAAGTACTCTATGGGTACAAAAAAAGTACGAAAAAATGTTTGTAATTCTCTTTGAAGTACTGACGTGATATCGACCAGAACGATAAATAAGGCACGCTGGCGCAAACGGCAAGCAAAACGGAGGCCATAATGGCCTTGTACAAGAAATCAAAATTCACACCGTTTAGTACTCTATGGGTACAAAAAAAGTTACGAAAAAAAACGTTTGTAAGTCTCTTTGAAGTACTGATGTGATATTGACCAGAACGACAAATAAGGCACGCCGGCGCAAACGGCAAGCAAAACGGAGGCCAGAATCACACCGTTAAGTACTCTATGGGTACAAAAATAAGTTAGAAAAAAAAACGTTTGTAATTCTCTTTGAAATACTAATGTGATATCGACCAGAACGATAAATAAGGCACGCAGGCGCAAACGGCAAGCAAAACGGAGGCCAGAATGGCCTTGTACAAGGAATCAAAAATCACACCGTTAAGTGCTCTATGGGTACAAAAAAGAGTACGAAAAAAAACGTTTGTAATTCTCTTTGAAGTACTGATGTGATATCGACCATAACGATAAATAAGGCACGCCGGCGCAAACAGCAAGCAAAACGGAGGCCAGAATGGCCTTGTACAAGGAATAAAAAATCACACGGTTATGTACTCTATGGGTACGAAAAAAAGTACGAAAAAATGTTTGTAATTCTCTTTGAAGTACTGACGTGATATCGACCAGAACGATAAATAAGGCACGCTAGCCCAAACGGCAAGCAAAACGGAGGCCAGAATGGCCTGGTACAAGGAATCAAAAATCACACAGTTAAGTACTCTATTGGTACGAAAAAAAGTACAAAAAAAAACGTTTGTAATTCTCTTTGAAGTACTGATATGATATCGACCAGAACGATAATAAAGCCCGCCGGCGCAAACGGCAAGCAAAACGGAGGCCAGAATCACACCGTTAAGTACTCTATGGGTACAAAATAAGTATGAAAAAAACGTTTGTAATTCTCTTTGAAGTACTGATGTGATATCGACCAGAACGATAAATAAGGCACGCCGGTGCAAACGGCAAGCAAAACGGAGGCCAGAATGGCTATGTACAAGGAATTAAAAATCACACCGTTAAGTACTCTATGGGTACAAAAAAGAGTACGAAAAAAAAACGTTTGTAATTCTCTTTGAAGTACAGATGTGATATCGACCAGAACGATAAATAAGGCACACCGGCGCAAATGGCAAGAAAGACGGAGGCCAGAATGGCCTTGTACAAGGAATCAAAAATCACACCGTTAAGTACTCAATGGGTACAAAAAAGAGTACAAAAAAAAACATTTGTAATTCTCTTTGAAGTATTGATGTGATATCGACCAGAACGATAAATAAGGCACGCCGGCGCAAACGGCAAGCAAAACGGAGGCCAGAATGGCCTTGTACAAGGAATCAAAAATCACACAGTTAAGTACTCTATGGGTACGAAAAAAGTACGAAAAAAAACGTTTGTAATTGTCTTTGAAGTACTGATGTGATATCGACCGAACGATAAATAATCCACGCCGGCGCAAACGGCAAGCAAAACGGAGGCCAGAATGGCCTTGTACAAGGAATCAAAAATCACACAGTGAAGTACTCTATGGGTACGAAAAAAAGTACGAAAAAAAACGTTTGTAATTATCTTTGAAGTACAGATGTGATATTGACCAGAACGATAAATAAGGCACGCCGGCGCAAACTGCAAGCAAAACAGAGGCCAGAATGGCCTTGTAAAAGGTATCAAAATTCACACCGTTAAGTACTATTCGGAGGATTTTTGCATCACTAAACAAAAACAATTTATAAACCCTAACCTATATGCAAAACTAACTCCTAACCGACCGAATATCGGGTAATTGCTAGTAAAGCGGGATAAGTAAGGGGTCGATCCACAGGGAATTGGGATGTTGAATCTAGTTTTATTAATTCTTTTAAATTGTTACTTACGAAAAAAAATAAACGAAAGAACAAACATATAGAACAGATGAAATAAATCTAAGCTATAAAAACTAAGAAAAAAACATAAAATAAAGATACATGGAATCAAACAATATACAAACCAAGTGATTTCAATCCAAGTTTATCTCATGATTTTAATTCAATATTGTGGTTTCACCTTTACACGAGATACGAACTCCTAATTCCTTAGTGAATCCGTTTCTCAAGCTATGAATTCCTAATCCCTTAGTGAATTCAATTATCGATCTCTCCTCTCTCGAATGTTGAGACCAATTTCCATACAAAACGAAGGTGTAGATTCAAGTTAACTCTCGTATTTTAGAATCTAGCAACCTAGATAATTAACCAATTAATCTGTCACGAATTAACGATTAAAGATCCTATCTTTCTATGGTGATCTCGCGTTTACGCAACTTTCGTATTGTAAAACATCAATAGCAAACTAATCTTTCGATCTAATTCACATGGCATCTTAAATTGCATAAAAAAAAATACAAAATAAATCAAGATCATGAAAATAAACGAAGATTGAATAAATCAAAAAGATGAACTCACATAGTTTATACAATGGTTAATCTCCATGAATCAACAAACGAAAAGAAAAGCATCCTAATCTAACCCGGATCACCCGAGCACAAGGCTCGGGTGACCGGCCTTGAGACTCCCAAAGTGCGGCTGCTCCTCTATGTTTTAGTGTATGAGAAATTATGTGTGTATTAGGGTTGGGGATATGCGGCCTTTTATAGAAAACAAAGTCGGTTTGCTTAAGTCGGCCAACGGACGCTCGTCCGTTTTGGGTGGACGCCCGTCCAGAATGCGATATTTCAATCCTGATCCGATTTTCTTCCTCCAGACGCTCGTCCAATTCCTTAGACGTCCGTCCATTCTGCTTTGAACTTGTGTCAAATGCCCGTCTACTTCAGCGTCCAAACTCTTTGATCTAAATTTCTTCTGATGGACGCTCGTCTAGAACCTCAAACGCTCGTCCACACTGAACGCTAGTTCAGCTCCCTGGACGCCAGTCCGGCTGGATCAATCAACTTGATTTCTTTCCTTAAATCTTTTATTCTTCCATAAATCCTTTTGATTCTTTCTCCACTCGAATTTCTCTCTTTAAGATCATCTTTTCCATAACCAATGTGTATCTACAAATTAGGAAAACATACCAAAGCGTAACATAATTCCAAAATCATATAAAATCACCATTTAAGCACCTAATTCGTTACGTTTCGCAATTTAACCATTGAAAACATCATTTACTCAATATTTCAATATAAAGCTCGATTTCTATGAAAAACATAAGAATATGGGGAAAATTGATATAAAATATATCTCTAAAAATCATACAATTTAACCCTGAACAACACCCCCACACTTAAACTTTTGCTCGTCCCGAGCAAAACAAAACATAATCATAGCTCGAGACAAATAAACATTTATGCAAATATAAAACATATTCAATAGGTTAGAGGTTCGCCCAAGTGTGTGTGTGCAAAGCCATAGAAAACTTCCACTAAGTCCAAACTTGAAATTGATTCAAGCAAAACTAGCTAATACCCCTTCAAACTAAGATAGACGATTCTTATAAGATGTACCCTACAAAACGTGACATATCCCGAAAAAGATGATAGAATACATTTAGAACCTTTCGAAATACTCGAGAGGATAATCCCTACAACATATCTATCGGTTTACCGGGGATAAGATAGACGATAACTTAGCCTTATACTTATTCAATTCATACCACTATTTATTCAAGTTGATTTAAGTATTTCACATTTAAACACACATCGAATGAGCTCTTGCCCCGTCATAGCGAGAATAGGATATTCGAGATATACCCTACCTTACTCCAATCATAAGGCAGCTTCTTCATTTCGTCGTGAGCTTTTAGTCATCATAGTGGTATAGGACATACGTGGTATACCCTACCGCACTCAAATCATTGACTAGCTTTCGACACACCCAATTACTTCATTATAAACTCAACTTTTTCATTTGACAATAAGTTACATGTTACTTATCACATTCAAACCTAAGATATTCACAGTATAACATACTCCGGATCTAAATACAAACTATCATAAATCTCAAGATATATACGTAGCACTAAGCACATGACTTATAAGAAAACAAAAATCACTAATCCAAAAGGGGTATAACTTTATATTTTAGCTCATCATTCACTATGGCTCGTGAAAAATATGGGGGGTGAAACATCTAAATTTACTAAATATGCAAAAGAAAGCATCAATGATATAAGAACTCAAACAAAGATATGCATTTGTTCACTCGGGACGAGAACAAAAAATTTTAAAAATTTAGCACTTTTCATAGAAATACAACTAATTAAGCAAATGAACGTAGATACCTAACCCCTCCCCCACACTTAGATTGAAACTTGTCATCAAGTTGTACAGAAATAAAAATGAAGAGAACTTAGCTGATTGTATTTCCAAGCTGGCAATTCCGGGAAGACCCTCATGAAGAACCAAAATTGCTTCGGATAACCTTAGAAATGTGGAGCATCACGGATCCAAGAAAGCTTGAATATATCGTAGATCGCGTGGGCATCACGGGAAAGCGATATCGTCGTGAAAGCGCACAATAGCTATCACAAGTGTCCTGCATACTTGATCAGTGGAAAAAGAGTCTACGGGGAAAAAGGATTATACATGTAAAACACATGGAAAAGAAGTTATAGAGATTTTTTCAGATTAAGCTCATGTAAAGATGGAACATATACATGGAACATTACAAAATAGCAGGCTAGGTGCACTATACGAAAATATATTACAATGCAATCTACATGATATGCAATCCTAATAAAAGAAATAAATAAAAATAAATTCGACGGGCTCAATGTGAGAAAGTTGGCTCGACAACTCTACGGTGACTACGGCCGGTGCGAAACAAAAATAAAGAAAATAAAATAGTGATGGTATATGGAAAACCAACAAGTAACCATACTTAAAAAAACGAGGCAAGATTACGGAACCGACAAGTAACTACACTCAAGAAAAATAAAAGAAAAAATAGAAAAATAATACACCTAGATGACATGCAACTAAATGATATGCAAAAATAAAAGAAAATAAAAGATAGAAAACTAGCCCACTCATTTGTAACACGACATGTATATCATAAACGTCTACCAAATAATGACGAGTTTACGATAAACGACAAGTACTATTCATTACATGCGGTGTAGACGCGCCTTAAGACTCATCAAAGGTGATAGCATTATGGAAAACCAACGAGTTAGCTATACTAAACGAGATATAACTCATAAGAAGACATGGTAGCATACGGAAAACCGACGGTAGCTACCCATATGAGTTACAAAAATAACAAGAAAGCACATAGGTCTCAAAGCTCACAAGATTCATCACAACGATATGTAGCATACGGAAACCGACATTAGCTACTAAATAACAATAAGAACAGTTATAGCATACGAGAACCGACATTAACTATAACATGCATGGATGAATCATGTATATAAAAGTTAATCAATTATTTAACATGGATCGGTAGATGGAAAGATGTACACATGCAAGTTCAGAACATCTACGTAAAAATAATTAGCCACAGAAGCTCATATGAAAGTATTGTAATATCCCGAAATTTTGACTTCCTAATTAATTAGTAAAAGATCTAGTTATTTGGGAAATTATGGGGTTTATTAATTGTACGGAGAGATTTAGTAATAATTAAAAAGGAGTTTTAATAAGGAGTTTTAATCACTTAATAAAAGGATTTTCACCCCTTTTCTCCCTTATTTTCCCCAAAACAGAAATTTTCAGCCCAAAACCCCCCTTGCCGCCGACCCCCTTGTAAGGAAGAAGGAGAGGGAAAAAAAAATCTCTCCTTGGTGTTTAGGAATTCGTCATCGGTGATCGCTGTTTTCTTTTTATAGATTCGGACTTCGTGGAGGAGCGATTTTAGCTCGATAGCGAGAGGGTTCTCAAGAAACGCACTTAACCGGTAAGAATATTTCTATGTTTTGTGCCCCGTTTGGATACTTGGCTTTGTTGTGTATGGATAGTGGTGTGTTTTTGCGTTGGTTGAAACCTATAGTTGATATGATGCTTTTGTATGGAGTTTCGGGCTTAAAGTGTTGTTTTGCTTTCTTTGTGTTGTGGAGAAACGGCTCGAAATCGCGTAGAGAGTCGTTAGGGTTCTAGTCGAAACCCGGGTTGGACGAGCGTCGATTCATGCGGACGGGCGTCCGCCCGGGTACACTTCAGACGGGCGCCTGGATTAGCTGGACGGGCGTCTGGGGTGTTAAATTTGATTCAGGATGTAACAGTTCTTAGTGGACGGGCGTCTGGGTTAAGTGGACGGGCGTCTGGGTTACCTGGACGGGCGTCTGGGTTACCTGGACGGGCGTCTGAGGGGTTGTTTTACATTCAGGATCTAACTCTGATGTGTTGGACGAGCGTCCGATGGTTTGGATGGGCGTCCAGTAGAGTCTTTGGACGGGCGTCCGGCCTTCCAAACGGGCGTCCGCCTATATTGTTTCCTTCGTTGTGGGTTGTTGGCTAGTCTTACGAACATGTTCGTGGGCGTGCTTTGGTGAGTTAAGAATTTTGGTGTCTTGGTGAGATTCGGATTTTGGGCATCGAAGTTCGTAGACCCGTAGTGGTTGGGCCGGATAGGGTAGCACCCGAAGCCGGGAACCCGGGAAGGTTTCCTTACGACTTCAGTGTCCTTATTGTACTTGGGGAGTTGCAGACAGTGGTGTGGTCGGGCCGGATAGGGTAGCACCCGAAGCCGGGAACCCGGGAAGGTTTCCTTGCACCCCAGTACGTGGTGGTCCACTTAGTTATGGTACCATTGGGTGACCTCTAGGATCCTCCTCTCTAGGGCTTTACCCTTTTGAGGGATGTGCACATTCGGAACCTTTAGGTGGTTAGTTGTGAAGTATGGTGTCCGTTATGGTTGGTCGTAACTTTTATTGATTTGTTGGGTCCTGCATAAATTGGGGGTACCCTTCATGGGTTGGCTTTACATTATGTACACTAGATTTATTCTTACTCAACTTTGTAGTTGACGGTTTGTACTTTCGTTTGACCCTGCTATGATCCATTTATGGGGAGCAGATTCTTAGCAGGTATTCCTATGGATGTTTGCTTGTTGCTGGGATGTCGCGGGGTTTGAGAGCCACGTAGTCGCAGTCACATGTCGTCTACATTATTTGAAATTTCCAATTTTAAAGATTTTGACGTTCCGCATAATTTCATTTACTTCAGGATATTTGTACTCACTTTAATACTTTCTCTCAAAATAATGAATGGTGAATGTTTATTTTCTTTCTTGTGGAATGTTGAATGTTACCGCCACGGTTGTGTGTCGTGATGAGTGGCACTTCGGTGACCAATACCGGCGGCCGACGGGATTGGGAACCGGGGTGTTACAAAGTGGTATCGTAGACGTTCGACTCCAGACCACCACCTAAAATGAACCTTAAGAATAAGTCCACTAAAATGAGCACAGTGAGGATGTGTGGGGTAGGTATTGAGTCCTATGTAGGGAAGGTACAGTGAGTTCTGATGTATGTGGAAATGTGGCCGCATGTTACAATTAATTTTGGACAGTAAGTGTTAGTATATGTGAAATATTATGTGGCATGATATAGGTGATAATTGAATATATGATTGTTTACTTTTGTCGTTTAGCTATGCCTCCTAGGAATGGAAATGAGAGGGACCAGCTGATTGATCAGTTGGTTAAGATGAATCAAGACCTGATTCAGGCGGTCAACAAGCTGACAGAGGATCGTCCTCAGGGGTCGACCACCGGCATGACTAGGGCCGTGAGTCAGCAGAGGCCTAGTCAGTACGATGGTAAGGGAGATCCTAAGGGACTCGAGCGGTGGATTAGGGAGTTTGAGAAAATCTTCGCCACTCTAGGCTGTCCAGAGGAACTAAAGGTCGACCAAGCTGCCTTCTACTTGGTTGACGGGGGCGATTTGTGGTGGGGTGCTAACAAAGATCGGTTGGCTCAGACTGTAAATGAGCAAGGGGAAACGGTATTGGTACCACTGAACTGGACTGAGTTTAAGCAGGAGCTGAGGCGTGAATTCTTTCCCGAATCTAAGAGGAAAGAGCCGCGGGTCGAGTTCGATAATCTCCGACAGGGGGATATGACTGTTCAAGAATACTACGAGAAGTTTGTCGACTTGGCAGTTTATGCATCTGAGCTAGTGCCGACTGAAGAGGCCAAGATGGTGAAGTTTGAGCAACACTTAGATTTAGTGATCCGGGATCGTATGGGTGCAAGCAGGGGCTTCACGAGCTTAAAAAAGATGTGTGAAGTAGCATGCAACATTGAGAGGATTCGGAGAGAGGTTAAAGCGGCGTATGCTACTAACAAGAGGAAGAGTGTCTGCGAGGACAATCGGGGGCGGCAAAAGCGGAGCAATTCCGGAAACCCACCAAGTACGACCGTCCTTTTCGGAAAATTCCCACCTTACCGGGGGCGGTGGTGGTCGGCCGGTGAGAGGTAACTCCCGGGGGTTTAGTCGGCCACGAAGTTATCATTGCAAGCGGTGCCGAGAAATCATCCGGGTACCGATTGTTCGAGTGCGCGAGTTCGGTGTAACAATTGTGGGAAGTTTGGACATAGACGGTATGAGTGCTTTACGGCTCCCACACTCGCCGGGTCGGCATCGGTTACGGGAAGCAACATGGGTGGGACTCCAGGGAGCAACACGGGGAACATGGGTAGGGGTAACCAGCAGCGAGTGGTACTCCCGCACGAGCCGACAGGGGTTGCACCTACGGCCACCGGTGGAAAAGAAACCGACCATCGGGGTCGGCCGGACACGGTTCGGGGGCTGAGAAAAATCAGACTGGGAGATTATTCGCACTCGGCAGAGAGGAGGCCGAGCAGAGCAACCACGTAGTGACGGGTAATTTTCTGGTTAACTCATTCTTATCCTATGTACTTTTGGATTCGGGTGCATCATGTTCCTTTGTAGCAAGTTCGCATATTTTGAGGTTAGGTCTAGCTACATTTGAGGTAATTGACAGCAAATTTATGCAACCATCAGGAGAGTTAGTACCATGTTCTAAGTTGTATAGAGATGTACCATTAGTGATTTTGGGAGTCAACTTGTCGGTTGACTTGATCGAGTTCCCTCTCGAGAACTTCGACGTTATTTTGGGTATGGATTGGTTGAACCGACATAAAGCCAAAATTGACTGTGAGCAGAAGAAGGTGACTTTGAGAGGTCCTAAAGGGGTGCGGGTATCTTACAAGGGATTTGTGGATAAACCTAATGTGAAGATTATTCCGGTGATGACTTTGAGATCTCTCGTCGAGAAAGGGTACCCGTTGTTTATGTGTCACGTACATGATGTAAGCACGGGGGATCCTAAACTAGCGGACATTGATGTAGTCCGTGATTTCGGGGATGTATTCCCCGATGAGATACTGTGCATGCCACCCCGGAGGAGGTAGAGTTTGCGGTGGAGTTGGTGCCCGGGACCGGACCGATATCGAAAGCACCCTATCGTATGGCACCTAAAGAATTAGCGAGAACTAAAGGTATAATTGGAGGAAGCTGTTCGATAAGGGGTACATCCGACCGAGTGTGTCACCGTGGGGAGCACCGGTGTTGTTTGTGAAGAAGAAGGATGGTAGTATGCGGTTGTGTATTGATTACCGGGAGCTGAACAACGTCACAGTGAAGAACAAGTATCCGTTACCAAGGATCGATGACTTGTTCGATCAACTACGGGGGGCAGGTATTTTCTCGAAGATTGATTTGCGATCAGGGTATCACCAGCTCAGGGTAGCAAATGCGGATATCCTAAAGACCGCATTTTGTACCAGGTACGGACATTATGAGTTCACGGTCATGCCTTTCGGATTGACCAACGCACCAGCAGTTTTCATGGATCTGATGAACCGTGTATTCAGACCCTACTTAGACAAGTTTGTAGTAGTTTTCATTGATGACATCTTAGTCTACTCTAAGACTAAGGAAGAACATGCCGAACACCGAGGCTCGTACTTGCGCAGGTTTTACGGGAAAAACAACCGTATGCGAAAGCTGTCTAAATGTGAATTTCGGGCCGGAACGAGTGGCATTCTTGGGGCATGTTGTCTCGAAAGACGGTGTATCCGTTGACCCGGGCAAGATAGAGGCAGTGGCGAGATGGCCAACACCTAGGAATGTTGCAGAAATTCGAAGCTTCTTGGGTTTGGCTGGATATTACCGAAGATTTGTAAAAGACTTTTCCAAGATTGCGAGACCGATGACTGCATTGATGCAGAAAGAGAACCGGTTTAAGTGGGATGACAATTGTGAGAGGGCGTTCCAACTATTCAAAGAACGGTTGACTACAGCTCCGGTGTTAGCGTTGCCGGATGGGAATAAGGGCATCGAGGTTTATACCGATGCATCGAAGAATGGCATGGGTTGTGTGCCGATGCAACGGAGGCGAGTGATCGCGTATGCATCAAGGCAGCTTAAGCCGTATGAGAGTAACTACCCAACCCACGACTTAGAGTTGGCAGCTGTGGTCTTCGCATTGAAGATATGGCGACACTACTTGTATGGAATAACTTTCAAGGTGTTTTCAGATCACAAGAGCCTGAAGTACATATTCACACAGAAGGAGCTCAATATACGTCAGAGGCGTTGGTTGGAGTTAATTAAAGATTATGACATGGAAATTCAATACCACGAAGGGAAGGCCAATGTAGTGGCGGACGCTTTGAGTCGGAAGTCGATTCATTCCTTGTGCGAGGAGGTAGCACGGATCAGATTGCGAGAAGAGTTGGACCGCATGGATATTTGTGTCATCCAGAAAGGCAGAGATAAAAGCGACTTCGTCTTGCAACCCGAATTATACGCTGAGATCCGGGTGAGACAAGTGGGTGACAAGGTAATCGAGGCAAAGAAGGCCAAGATTGGTATAGATGGTGCGGCTGATTTTACGTTACATGAGGATGGTAGTATTCGGTTTAAGGGTCGGTGGTGTGTACCAGCCGACGAAGAACTCAAGAGGCGGATCTTGGGTGAAGCTCATAGTACGCCTTATTCGGTTCATCCGGGAGGAGACAAACTGTATAAAGATCTCAGGAAAACCTTTTGGTGGCCCAATATGAAACGCGAAGTAGCGGAATTTGTGTCAAAGTGCTTGACTTGTCAGAAGATCAAGATTGAACATCGACGGCCACAGGGTATGCTGCAGCCGTTGGATGTGCCGGTGTGGAAGTGGGATTCCATCTCCATGGATTTTGTATGTGGATTACCGAGGAGCCCTAAAGGGAATAATATGATTTGGGTCGTTGTGGATAGACTGACTAAAGCGGCGCATTTCATTCCGATGAAAGACACTTGGAGTAAGACGGAGTTGGCTATGGCATACCGGAGGAATATTGTGAGACTACATGGTATACCCAGCAGCATTGTGTCAGATAGAGATGCGAGATTCATATCTCGGTTTTGGCAGGAGCTACAGACAGCCTTGGGGACGGAGCTACGAATGAGTACAGCTTTTCACCCTGCTACCGATGGTCAGACGGAGAGGACCATACAAACCTTGGAAGAGATGCTGAGGGCATGTGTGTTAGAATTCAAAGGCTCTTGGGAGGAAAAGCTCGATCTTATCGAATTTTCATACAACAACAGCTACCATGCCAGTATTAAGATGGCACCTTTTGAGGCACTTTATGGTAGGAAGTGCAAGAGTCCGGTTTGTTGGGATGATTCGTCCGAGGCAGTGGTTTTGGGACCGCAGATGATCGAAGATACGGTCAAGCAGGTACAGATAATCCGAGAAAAGATGAAGGCTGCCCAAGATAGGCAGAAGAGCTATGCAGACTTACACCGCCGGGATATTGAGTTCGCCGTGGGCGATAAAGTATTACTACGAGTATCACCAACCAGAGGAGTGATGCGTTTTGGCAAAAAGGGGAAGTTGAGTCCCAAGTACGTGGGGCCATATGAGATCTTGGACCGCATAGGTGAAGTGGCATATCGATTAGCTTTGCCACCGGCGTTGGATAAAGTGCATAACGTGTTCCATGTATCTCAATTGCGCAAGTACGTGAGTGATCTTTCTCACGTGATCGAACCGGAGGTGGTTGAGCTAGATCAGTCCTTGACCTACGAGGAGGTACCGGTGCAGATATTAGATACCAAGGTACGGAAAACAAGGGGACGTGAGGTTAGCATCGTCAAGGTCTTATGGTCTAACCATGCCACCGAGGAGGCGACATGGGAAACTGAGGATGCTATGCGACAGAAGTACCCGCATTTGTTCTCTTAAGGTATGCAATTTTCAAGCCTTGCACGTTAAATCCTTTTGCTTATCTTCGGGGACGAAGGGTGTTTTAAGGGGGGGTGGATCAACGCCCGGTAAGAACCTGAACTTCGAGGACGAAGTTTTGTTTTAAGGGGGGTCGGATGTAATATCCCGAAATTTTGACTTCCTAATAAATTAGTAAAAGATCTAGTTATTTGGGAAATTATGGGGTTTATTAATTGTACGGAGAGATTTAGTAATAATTAAAAAGGAGTTTTAATCACTTAATAAAAGGATTTTCACCCCTTTTCTCCCTTATTTTCCCCAAAACAGAAATTTTCAGCCCAAAACCCCCTTAGCCGCCGACCCCCTTGTAAGGAAGAAGGAGAGGGAAAAAAAAATCTCTCCTTGGTGTTTAGGAATTCGTCATCAGTGATCGCTGTTTTCTTTTTATAGATTCGGACTTCGTGGATGAGCGATTTTAGCTCGATAGCAGAGGGTTCTCAAGAAACGCAGCTTAACCGGTAAGAATATTTCTATGTTTTGTGCCCCGTTTGGATACTTGGCTTTGTTGTGTATGGATAGTGGTGTGTTTTTGCGTTGGGTGAAACCTATAGTTGATATGATGCTTTTGTATGGAGTTTCGGGCTTAAAGTGTTGTTTTCTTTGTGTTGTGGAGAAACGGCTCGAAATCGCGTAGAGAGCCGTTAGGGTTCTAGTCGAAACCCGGGTTGGACGAGCGTCGATTCATGCGGACGGGCGTACGCCCCGGGTACACTTCGGACGGGCGTCTGGATTAGCTGGACGGGCGTCTGGGGTGTTAAATTTGATTCAGGATGTAACAGTTCTTAGTGGACGGGCGTCTGGGTTACCTGGACGGGCGTCTGGGTTACCTGGACGGGCGTCTGAGGGGTTGTTTTACATTCAGGATCTAACTCTGATGTGTTGGACGAGCGTCCGATGGTTTGGACGGGCGTCCAGTAGAGTCTTTGGACGGGCGTCCGGCCTTCCAAACGGGCGTCCAGTCTATATTGTTTCCTTCGTTGTGGGTTGTTGGCTAGTCTTACGAACATGTTCTGTGGGCTGTGCTTTGGTGAGTTAAGAATTTTGGTGTCTTGGTGAGATTCGGATTTTGGGCATCGTAGTTCGTAGACCCGTAGTGGTTGGGCCGGATAGGCTAGCACCCGCAGCCGGGAACCCGGGAAGGTTTCCTTACGACTTCAGTGTCCTTATTGTACTTGGGGAGTTGCAGACAGTGGTGTGGTCGGGCCGGATAGGGTAGCACCCGAACCCGGGAACCGGGAAGGTTTCCTTGCACCCCAGTACGTGGTGGTCCACCTAGTTATGGTACCATTGGGTGACCTCTAGGATTCTCCTCTCTAGGGCTTTACCCTTTTGAGGGATGTGCAAATTCGGGACCTTTGGGTGGTTAGTTGTGAAGTATGGTGTCCGTTATGGTTGGTCGTAACTTTTATTGATTTGTTGGATCCTGCATAAATTGGGGGTACCCTTCATGGGTTGGCTTTACTTTATGTACACTAGATTTATTCTTACTCAACTTTGTAGTTGACGGTTTGTACTTTCGTTTGACCCTGCTATGATCCATTTATGGGGAGCGATTCTTAGCGAGGTATTCCTATGGATGTTTGCTTGTTGCCGGGATGTCGCGGGGTTTGAGAGCCACGTAGTCGCGATCACATGTCGTCTACATTATTTGAAATTTCCAATTTTAAAGATTTTGACGTTCCACATAATTTCATTTACTTCAGGATATTTGTACTCACTTTAATACTTTCTCTCAAAATAATGAATGGTGAATGTTTATTTTCTTTCTGCTGTGGAATGTTGAATGTTACCGCCACGACTGTGTGTCGTGATGAGTGGCACTACAGTGACCAATACCGGCGGCCGACGGGATTGGGAACCGGGGTGTTACAAGTATCCACGTCAAATAAATCATTAAAAATCAATTCAAGAAAAAATTGGAACCTGGACGTGCGTTCAACATACTAAACGGGCGGTTGCCTGGAAATTTTGCACTGGACGGGCGTTCAATGAGCCGAACGCCCGTTTGAAAGTTCGATACAGCAACCTGCAACTTAGTAAAGCACAGCCGAAAACCCTAGACTAACATCTTAAACTCATGGCAATTCAGATCATCAAATCACACATACAGCAGCCACGGATAAATTTAAGCATAGAGCACACTAGGTCACAGATTAGGTTGCACTTCACGTTTCACAAATTGAGTAAAAAACTTTTTGCACATTCTTAACCCAACGGTCATCGAAACATGGCAAAAATAAAAACTCTCAATTTGTGTGACGCTACTCTTATTGAAAGAAAAGAAACAGAAAAAAGAAACGGAAACCTACCTACGAAAAATTTAAAACAAAAAAAAAAAACACTAAGACGGAGGAAAAAAACGTGGTGAAATCTTCTAAGGCCAAAATGGAAGGGAAAACAGTGGATTTTGACCTCGAAAAAAGTGCGGCTGCTCCTCTATGTTTTAGTGTATGAGAAATTATGTGTGTATTAGGGTTGGGGATATGCGGCCTTTTATAGAAAACAAAGTCGGTTTGCTTAAGTCGGCCAACGGACGCTCGTCCGTTTTGGGTGGACGCCCGTCCAGAATGCAATATTTCAATCCTGATCCGATTTTCTTCCTCCAGACGCTCGTCCAATTCCTTAGACGTCCGTCCATTACGCTTTGAACTTGTGTCAAATGCCCGTCTACTTCGGCGTCCAAACTCTCGATCTAAATTTCTTCGATGGACGCTCGTCTAGAACCTCAAACGCTCGTCCACACCGAACGCTAGTTCGGCTCCACGGACGCCGGTCCGGCCTGGATCAATCAACTTGATTTCTTTCCTTAAATCTTTTATTCTTCCATAAATCCTTTTGATTCTTTCTCCACTCGAATTTCTCTCTTTAAGATCATCTTTTCCATAACCAATGTGTATCTACAAATTAGGAAAACATACCAAAGCGTAACATAATTCCAAAATCATATAAAATCACCATTTAAGCACCTAATTCGTTACGTTTCGCAATTTAACCATTGAAAACATCATTTACTCAATATTTCAATATAAAGCTCGATTTCTATGAAAAACATAAGAATATGGGGAAAATTGATATAAAATATATCTCTAAAAATCATACAATTTAACCCTGAACAACACCCCCACACTTAAACTTTTGCTCGTCCCGAGCAAAACAAAACATAATCATAGCTCGAGACAAATAAACATTTATGCAAATATAAAACATATTCAATAGGTTAGAGGTTCGCCCAAGTGTGTGTGTGCAAAGCCATAGAAAACTTCCACTAAGTCCAAACTTGAAATTGATTCAAGCAAAACTAGCTAATACCCCCTTCAAACTAGAGATAGACGATTCTTATAAGATGTACCCTACAAAACGTGACATATCCTGAAAAAGATGATAGAATACATTTAGAACCTTTCTGAAATACTCAGAGGATAATCCCTACAGCATATCTATCAGTTTCTACTGGGGATAAGATAGACGATAACTTAGCCTTATACTTATTCAATTCATACCACTATTTATTCAAGTTGATTTAAGTATTTCACATTTAAACACACATCAGAATGAGCTCTTGCCCTGTCATAGCAGAATAGGATATTCGAGATATACCCTACCTTACTCCAATCATAAGGCAGCTTCTTCTGACTGTCGTGAGCTTTTAGTCATCATAGTGGTATAGGACATACGTGGTATACCCTACCGCACTCAAATCATTGACTAGCTTTCGACACACCCAATTACTTCATTATAAACTCAACTTTTTCATTTGACAATAAGTTACATGTTACTTATCACATTCAAACCTAAGATATTCACAGTATAACATACTCCGGATCTAAATACAAACTATCATAAATCTCAAGATATATACATAGCACTAAGCACATGACTTATAAGAAAACAAAAATCACTAATCCAAAAGGGGTAAAACTTTATATTTTAGCTCATCATTCACTATGGCTCGTGAAAAATATGGGGGGTGAAACATCTAAATTTACTAAATATGCAAAAGAAAGCATCAATGATATAAGAACTCAAACAAAGATATGCATTTGTTCACTCGGGACAGAACAAAAAATTTTAAAAATTTAGCACTTTTCATAGAAATACAACTAATTAAGCAAATGAACGTAGATACCTAACCCCTCCCCCACACTTAGATTGAAACTTGTCATCAAGTTGTACAGAAATAAAAATGAAGAGAACTTAGCTGATTGTATTTCCAAGTTGGCAATTCCGGGAAGACCCTCATGAAGAACCAAAATTGCTTCGGATAACCTTAGAAATGTGGAGCATCACAGATCCAAGAAAGCTTGAATATATCAGTAGACTGTGGAGCATCACAGGAAAACTGATATCGTCGTGAAAGCGCACAATAGCTATCACAAGTGTCCTGCATACTTGATCAGTGGAAAAAGAGTCTACGGGGAAAAAGGATTATACATGTAAAACACATGGAAAAGAAGTTATAGAGATTTTTTCAGATTAAGCTCATGTAAAGAAGGAACATATACATGGAACATTACAAAATAGCAGGCTAGGTGCACTATACGAAAATATATTACAATGCAATCTACATGATATGCAATCCTAATAAAAGAAATAAATAAAAATAAATTCTGACAGGCTCAGTGTGAGAAAGTTGGCTCAGACAACTCTACAGTGACTACGGCCAGTGCAGAAACAAAAATAAAGAAAATAAAATAGTGATGGTATATGGAAAACCAACAGTAACCATACTTAAAAAAACGAGGCAGTATTACGGAAACTGACAGTAACTACACTCAAGAAAAATAAAAGAAAAAATAGAAAAATAATACACCTAGATGACATGCAACTAAATGATATGCAAAAATAAAAGAAAATAAAAGATAGAAAACTAGCCCACTCATTTGTAACACGACATGTATATCATAAACGTCTACCAAATAATGACAGTTTACGATAAACGACAGTACTATTCATTACATGCAGTGTAGACGCGCCTTAAGACTCATCAAAGGTGATAGCATTATGGAAAACCAACCAGTTAGCTATACTAAACAGATATAACTCATAAGAAGACATGGTAGCATACGGAAAACCGACAGTAGCTACCCATATGAGTTACAAAAATAACAAGAAAGCACATAGGTCTCAAAGCTCACAAGATTCATCACAACGATATGTAGCATACGGAAACCGACATTAGCTACTAAATAACAATAAGAACAGTTATAGCATACGAGAACCGACATTAACTATAACATGCATGGATGAAACATGTATATAAAAGTTAATCAATTATTTAACATGGATCGGTAGATGGAAAGATGTACACATGCAAGTTCAGAACATCTACGTAAAAATAATTAGCCACAGAAGCTCATATGAAAGTATTGTAATATCCCGAAATTTTGACTTCCTAATTAATTAGTAAAAGATCTAGTTATTTGGGAAATTATGGGGTTTATTAATTGTACGGAGAGATTTAGTAATAATTAAAAAGGAGTTTTAATAAGGAGTTTTAATCACTTAATAAAAGGATTTTCACCCCTTTTCTCCCTTATTTTCCCCAAAACAGAAATTTTCAGCCCAAAACCCCCCTTGCCGCCGACCCCCTTGTAAGGAAGAAGGAGAGGGAAAAAAAAAAATCTCTCCTTGGTGTTTAGGAATTCGTCATCGGTGATCGCTGTTTTCTTTTTATAGATTCGGACTTCGTGGAGGAGCGATTTTAGCTCGATAGCAGAGGGTTCTCAAGAAACGCAGCTTAACCGGTAAGAATATTTCTATGTTTTGTGCCCCGTTTGGATACTTGGCTTTGTTGTGTATGGATAGTGGTGTGTTTTTGCGTTGGTTGAAACCTATAGTTGATATGATGCTTTTGTATGGAGTTTCTGGGCTTAAAGTGTTGTTTTTCTTTGTGTTGTGGAGAAACGGCTCGAAATCGCGTAGAGAGTCGTTAGGGTTCTAGTCGAAACCCGGAGTTGGACGAGCGTCGATTCATGCGGACGGGCGTACGCCGGGTACACTTCGACGGGCGCCGGATTAGCCGGACGGGCGTACGGGGTGTTAAATTTGATTCGGGATGTAACATTTCTTAGTGGACGGGCGTCTGGGTTAAGTGGACGGGCGTCTGGGTTACCTGGACGGGCGTCTGGGTTACCTGGACGGGCGTCTGAGGGGTTGTTTTACATTCAGGATCTAACTCTGATGTGTTGGACGAGCGTCCGATGGTTTGGATGGGCGTCCAGTAGAGTCTTTGGACGGGCGTCCGGCCTTCCAAACGGGCGTCCAGTCTATATTGTTTCCTTCGTTGTGGGTTGTTGGCTAGTCTTACGAACATGTTCTGTGGGCTGTGCTTTGGTGAGTTAAGAATTTTGGTGTCTTGGTGAGATTCGGATTTTGGGCATCGAAGTTCGTAGACCCGTAGTGGTTGGGCCGGATAGGGTAGCACCCGAAGCCGGGAACCCGGGAAGGTTTCCTTACGACTTCAGTGTCCTTATTGTACTTGGGGAGTTGCAGACAGTGGTGTGGTCGGGCCGGATAGGGTAGCACCCGAAGCCGGGAACCCGGGAAGGTTTCCTTGCACCCCAGTACGTGGTGGTCCACTTAGTTATGGTACCATTGGGTGACCTCTAGGATCCTCCTCTCTAGGGCTTTACCCTTTTGAGGGATGTGCACATTCGGAACCTTTAGGTGGTTAGTTGTGAAGTATGGTGTCCGTTATGGTTGGTCGTAACTTTTATTGATTTGTTGGGTCCTGCATAAATTGGGGGTACCCTTCATGGGTTGGCTTTACATTATGTACACTAGATTTATTCTTACTCAACTTTGTAGTTGACGGTTTGTACTTTCGTTTGACCCTGCTATGATCCATTTATGGGGAGCAGATTCTTAGCAGGTATTCCTATGGATGTTTGCTTGTTGCTGGGATGTCGCGGGGTTTGAGAGCCACGTAGTCGCAGTCACATGTCGTCTACATTATTTGAAATTTCCAATTTTAAAGATTTTGACGTTCCGCATAATTTCATTTACTTCAGGATATTTGTACTCACATTAATACTTTCTCTCAAAATAATGAATGGTGAATGTTTATTTTCTTTCTGCTGTGGAATGTTGAATGTTACCGCCACGACTGTGTGTCGTGATGAGTGGCACTACAGTGACCAATACCGGCGGCCGACGGGATTGGGAACCGGGGTGTTACAAAGTGGTATCAGAGACGTTCGACTCCAGGACCACCACCTAAAATGAACCTTAAGAATAAGTCCACTAAAATGAGCACAGTGAGGATGTGTGGGGTAGGTATTGAGTCCTATGTAGGGAAGGTACAGTGAGTTCTGATGTATGTGGAAATGTGGCCGCATGTTACAATTAATTTTGGACAGTAAGTGTTAGTATATGTGAAATATTATGTGGCATGATATAGGTGATAATTGAATATATGATTGTTTACTTTTGTCGTTTAGCTATGCCTCCTAGGAATGGAAATGAGAGGGACCAGCTGATTGATCAGTTGGTTAAGATGAATCAAGACCTGATTCAGGCGGTCAACAAGCTGACAGAAGATCGTCCTCAGGGGTCGACCACCGGCATGACTAGGGCCGTGAGTCAGCAGAGGCCTAGTCAGTACGATGGTAAGGGAGATCCTAAGGGACTCGAGCGGTGGATTAGGGAGTTTGAGAAAATCTTCGCCACTCTAGGCTGTCCAGAGGAACTAAAGGTCGACCAAGCTGCCTTCTACTTGGTTGACAGGGCTGATTTGTGGTGGGGTGCTAACAAAGATCGGTTGGCTCGGATCGTAAATGAGCAAGGGGAAACGGTATTGGTACCACCGGCGGAGTGAGTTTAAGCGGGGAGCGAGGCGTGAATTCTTTCCCGAATCTAAGAGGAAAGAGCCGCGGGTCGAGTTCGATAATCTCCGACAGGGGGATATGACTGTTCAAGAATACTACGAGAAGTTTGTCGACTTGGCAGTTTATGCATCTGAGCTAGTGCCGACTGAAGAGGCCAAGATGGTGAAGTTTGAGCAACACTTAGATTTAGTGATCCGGGATCGTATGGATGCAAGCATGGGCTTCACGAGCTTAAAAAAGATGTGTGAAGTAGCATGCAACATTGAGAGGATTCGGAGAGAGGTTAAAGCGGCGTATGCTACTAACAAGAGGAAGAGTGTCTCTGAGGACAATCAGGGGCAGCAAAAGCGGAGCAATTCCGGAAACCCACCAGTACGACCGTCCTTTTCGGAAAATTCCCACCTTACCAGGGGCAGTGGTGGTCAGCCAGTGAGAGGTAACTCCCAGGGGTTTAGTCGGCCACGAAGTTATCATTGCAAGCGGTGCCAGAGAAATCATCCGGGTACCGATTGTTCAGGTGCGCAGGTTCAGTGTAACAATTGTGGGAAGTTTGGACATAGACGGTATGAGTGCTTTACGGCTCCCACACCTGCCGGGTCGGCATCGGTTACGGGAAGCAACATGGGTGGGACTCCGGGGAGCAACACGGGGAACATGGGTAGGTGTAACCGGCAGCGAGTGGTACTCCCGCACGAGCCGACGGGGGGTTGCACCTACGGCCACCGGTGGAAACGAGAAACCGACCATCGGGGTCGGCCGGCACGGTTCGGGGGCCGAGAAAAATCGGACCGGGAGATTATTCGCACCGGCGAGGAGAGGAGGCCGAGCGAGCAACCACGTAGTGACGGGTAATTTTCTCGGTTAACTCATTCTTATCCTATGTACTTTTGGATTCGGGTGCATCATGTTCCTTTGTAGCAAGTTCGCATATTTTGAGGTTAGGTCTAGCTACATTTGAGGTAATTGACAGCAAATTTATGCAACCATCAGGAGAGTTAGTACCATGTTCTAAGTTGTATAGAGATGTACCATTAGTGATTTTGGGAGTCAACTTGTCGGTTGACTTGATCGAGTTCCCTCTCGAGAACTTCGACGTTATTTTGGGTATGGATTGGTTGAACCGACATAAAGCCAAAATTGACTTGTGAGCGAAGAAGGTGACTTTGAGAGGTCCTAAAGGGGTGCGGGTATCTTACAAGGGATTTGTGGATAAACCTAATGTGAAGATTATTCCGGTGATGACTTTGAGATCTCTCGTCGAGAAAGGGTACCCGTTGTTTATGTGTCACGTACATGATGTAAGCACGGGGGATCCTAAACTAGCGGACATTGATGTAGTCCGTGATTTCGGGGATGTATTCCCGATGAGATACCTGTGCATGCCACCCCAGAGGGAGGTAGAGTTTGCAGTGGAGTTGGTGCCCGGGACCAGACCGATATCGAAAGCACCCTATCGTATGGCACCTAAAGAATTAGCAGAACTAAAGGTATAATTGGAGGAACTGTTCGATAAGGGGTACATCCGACCGAGTGTGTCACCGTGGGGAGCACCGGTGTTGTTTGTGAAGAAGAAGGATGGTAGTATGCGGCTGTGTATTGATTACCGGGAGCTGAACAACGTCACAGTGAAGAACAAGTATCCGTTACCAAGGATCGATGACTAATTAAGCAAATGAACGTAGATACCTAACCCCTCCCCCACACTTGGATTGAAACTTGTCATCAAGTTGTACAGAAATAAAAATGAAGAGAACTTAGCTGATTGTATTTCCAAGCTGGCAATTCCGGGAAGACCCTCATGAAGAACCAAAATTGCTTCGGATAACCTTAGAAATGTGGAGCATCACAGATCCAAGAAAGCTTGAATATATCAGTAGACCGTGGAGCATCACAGGAAAACTGATATCGTCGTGAAAGCGCACAATAACTATCACAAGTGTCCTGCATACTTGATCAGTGGAAAAAGAGTCTACGGGGAAAAAGGATTATACATGTAAAACACATGGAAAAGAAGTTATAGAGATTTTTTCAGATTAAGCTCATGTAAAGAAGGAACATATACATGAAACATTACAAAATAGCAGGCTAGGTGCACTATACGAAAATATATTACAATGCAATCTACATGATATGCAATCCTAATAAAAGAAATAAATAAAAATAAATTCTGAGAGAAGTACTGAAAAAAATAAGTACGAAAAAAAAGTTTGTAATTCTCTTTGAAGTACTGATGTGATATCGACCAGAATGATAAATAAGGCACGCTGGCGCAAAACGGCATGCAAAACGGAGGCCAGAATGGCCTTGTACAAGGAATCAAAAATCACACAGTTATGTACTCTATGGGTACGAAAAAAAGTATGAAAAAAAACGTTTGTAATTCTCTTTGAAGTACTGATGTGATATCGACTAGAACGATAAATAAGGCACGCCGGCGCAAACGGCAAGCAAAACGGAGGCCAGAATGGCCTTGTACAAAGAATAAAAAATCACACAGTTAAGTACTCTATGGGTACGAAAAAAAGTACGAAAAAAAAACGTTTGTAATTCTCTTTGAAGTACTGATGTGATATCGACTAGAACGATAAATAAGGCACGCCGGCGCAAATGGCAAGGAAAACGGAGGCCATAATGGCCTTGTACAAGGAATCAAAATTCACACCGTTATGTACTCTATGGGTACAAAAAAAAGTTACGAGAAAAAACTTTTGTAATTCTCTTTGAAGTACTGATGTTATATCGACCAGAACGATAAATAAGGCATGCCGGCGCAAACGGAAAGCAAAACGGAGGCCAGAATCACACCGTTAAGTACTATATGGGTACAAAAATAAGTTAGAAAAAAAATGTTTGTAATTCTCTTTGAAGTACTGATGTGATATCGACCAGAACGATAAATAAGGCACGCCGGCGCAAACGGCAAGCAAAACGGAGGCCAGAATGGACTTGTACAAGGAATCAAAAATCACACCGTTAAGTACTCTATGGGTACAAAAAAGAGTACGAAAAAAACGTTTGTAATTCTCTTTGAAGTATTGATGAGATATCGACCAGAACGATAAATAAGGCACGCCGGCGCAAACGTCAAGCAAAACGGAGGCCAGAATGGCCTTGTACAAGGAATCAAAAATCACACAGTTAAGTACTCTATGGGTACGAAAAAAAGTACGAAAAAAAATGTTTGTAATTCTCTTTGAAGTACTGATGTGATATCGACCAGAACGATAAATAAGGCACGCCGGCGCAAACGGCAAGCAAAACGGAGGTCAAAATGGCCTTGTACAAGGAATCAAAAATCACACAGTTAAGTACTCTATGGGTACAAAAAAAGTACGAAAAAAAATGTTTGTAATTCCCTTTGAAATACTGACGTGATATCGACCAGAACGATAAATAAGGCACGCTGGCGCAAACAGCAAGCAAAACGGAGGACATAATGGCCTTGTACAAGAAATCAAAATTCACTCCGTTTAGTACTTTATGGGTACAAAAAAAGTTATGAAAAAAAAAACGTTTGTAATTCTCTTTGAAGTACTGATGTGATACTGACCAGAACGATAAATAAGGCACGCCGGCGCAAACGGCAAGCAAAACGGAGGCCAGAATCACACCGTTAAGTACTCTATGGGTACAAAAATAAGTTAGAAAAAAAAAGTTTGTAATTCTCTTTGAAGTACTAATGTGATATCGACCAGAACGATAAATAAGGCACGCAGGCGCAAACGGCAAGCAAAACGGAGGCCAGAATGGCCTTGTACAAGGAATCAAAAATCACACCGTTAAGTACTCTATGGGTACAAAAAAGAGTACGAAAAAAAACATTTGTAATTCTCTTTGAAGTACTGATTTGATATCGACCATAATGATAAATAAGGCACGCCGGCGCAAACAGCAAGCAAAACGGAGGCCAGAATGGCCTTGTACAAGGAATCAAAAATCACACAGTTATGTACTCTATGGGTACGAAAAAAAGTACCAAAAAATGTTTGTAATTCTCTTTGAAGTACTGACGTGATATCGACCAGAACGATAAATAAGGCACGCTAGCCCAAACGGCAAGCAAAACGGAGGCCATAATGGCCTGGTACAAGGAATCAAAAATCACACAGTTAAGTACTCTATTGGTACGAAAAAAAGTACAAAAAAAAACTTTTGTAATTCTCTTTGAAGTACTGATATGATATCGATCAGAACGATAAATAAGGCACGCCGGTGCAAACGGCAAGCAAAACGGAGGCCAGAATGGCTATGTACAAGGAATTAAAAATCACACCGTTAAGTACTCTATGGGTACAAAAAAGAGTACGAAAAAAAACGTTTGTAATTCTCTTTGAAGTACAGATGTGATATTGACCAGAACGATAAATAAGGCACAACGGCGCAAATGGCAAGAAAGACGGAGGCCAGAATGGCCTTGTACAAGGAATCAAAAATCACACCGTTAAGTACTCTATGGGTACAAAAAAGAATACAAAAAAAAACATTTGTAATTCTCTTTGAAGTATTGATGTGATATCGACCAGAACGATAAATAAGGCACGCCGGCGCAAACGGAAAGCAAAACAGAGGCCAGAATGGCCTTGTAAAAGGTATCAAAATTCACACCGTTAAATACTCTATGGGTACAAAAAAATTTATGAAAAAAAATGTTTGTAATTCTCCTTGAAGTACTGATGTGATATCGACCAGAACGATAAATAAGGCACGCCGGCACAAACGCAAGCAAAACGGAGGCCAGAATCACACCGTTAAGTACTCTGTGGGTACAAAAATAAGTACGAAAAAAAAGTTTGTAATTCAATTTCAAGTACTGATGTGATATCGACCAGAATGATAAATAAGGCACGCCGGCGCAAAACGGCACGCAAAACGGAGGCCAGTATGGCCTTGTACAAGGAATCAAAAATCACAAGTTATGTACTCTATGGGTACGAAAAAAAGTATGAAAAAAAACGTTTGTAATTCTCTTTGAAGTACTGATGTGATATCGACCAGAACGATAAATAAGGCACGCCGGCGCAAACGGCAAGCAAAACGGAGGCCAGAATGGCCTTGTACAAAGAATAAAAAATCACACAGTTAAGTACTCTCTGGGTACGAAAAAAGTACGAAAAAAAACTTTTGTAATTCTCTTTGAAGTACTGATTAGATATCGACTAGAGGGATAAATAAGGCACGCCGGCGCAAACGGCAAGCAAAACGGAGGCCATAATGGACTTGTACAAGGAATCAAAAATCACAACGTTAAGTACTCTATGGGTACAAAAAAGAGTACGAAAAAAAACGTTTGTAATTCTCTTTGAAGTATTGATGTGATATCGACCAGAACGATTAATAAGGCACGCCGGCGCAAACGTCAAGCAAAACGGAGGCCAGAATGGCCTTGTACAAGGAATCAAAAATCACACAGTTAAGTACTCTATGGGTACGAAAAAAAAGTACGAAAAAAAATGTTTGTAATTCTCTTTGAAGTACTGATGTGATATCGACCAGAACGATAAATAAGGCACGCCGGCGCAAACGGCAAGCAAAACGGAGGCCAAAATGGCCTTGTACAAGGATTCAAAAATCACACAGTTAAGTACTCTATGGGTAAGAAAAAAAGTACGAAAAAAAATGTTTGTAATTCTCTTTGAAGTACTGATGTGATATCGACCAGAACGATAAATAAGGCACGTCGGCGCAAACGGCAAGCAAAACGGAGGCAAAATTGGCCTTGTACAAGGTATCAAAAATCACACCGTTAAGTACTCTATGGGTACAAAAAAAGTACGAAAAAAAATGTTTGTAATTCTCTTTGAAGTACTGACGTGATATCGACCAGAACGATAAATAAGGCACGCTGGTGCAAACGGCAAGAAAAACGGAGGACATAATGGCCTTGTACAAGAAATCAAAATTCACACCGTTTAGGACTCTATGGGTACAAAAAAAGTTATGAAAAAAAAAACGTTTGTAATTCTCTTTGAAGTACTGATGTGATATAGACCTGAACAATAAATAAGGCACGCCGGCGCAAACGGCAAGCAAAACGGAGGCCAGAATCACACCATTAAGTACTCTATGGGTACAAAAATAAGTTAGAAAAAAAAACGTTTGTAATTCTCTTTGAAGTACTGATGTGATATCCACCAGAACGATAAATAAGGCACGCAGGCGCAAACGGCAAGCAAAACGGAGGCCAGAATGGCCTTGTACAAGGAATCAAAAATCACACCGTTAAGTACTATAATGGGTACAAAAAAGAGTACGAAAAAAAACGTTTGTAATTTTCTTTGAAGTACTGATGTGATATCGACCATAACGATAAATAAGGCACGCCGGCGCAAACAGCAAGCAAAACAGAGGCCATAATGGCCTTGTACAAGGAATCAAAAATCACACAGTTATGTACTCTTTGGGTACGAAAAAAAGTACAAAAAATGTTTGTAATTCTCTTTGAAGTACTGACGTGATATCGACCAGAACGATAAATAAGGCACGCTGGCCCAAATGGCAAGCGAAACGGAGGCCAGAATGGCCTGGTACAAGGAATCAAAAATCACACAGTTAAGTACTCTATTGGCACGAAAAAAAGTACAAAAAAAACGTTTGTAATTCTCTTTGAATTACTGATGTGATATCGACCAGAACGATAATAAGGCCCGCCGGCGCAAACGGCAAGCAAAACGGAGGCAAGAATCACACCGTTAAGTACTCTATGGGTACAAAATAAGTACGAAAAAAAACGTTTGTAATTCTCTTTGAAGTACTGATGTGATATCGACCAGAACGATAAATAAGGCACGCCGGAGCAAACGGCAAGCAAAACGGAGGCTAGAATGGCCTTGTACAAGGAATCAAAAATCACACCGTTAAGTACTCTATGGGCACAAAAAAGAGTACGAAAAAAACGTTTGTAATTCTCTTTGAAGTACAGATGTGATATCGACCAGAACGATAAATAAGGCACACCGGCGCAAATGGCAAGAAAGACGGAGGCCAGAATGGCCTTGTACAAGGAATCAAAAATCACACCGTTAAGTACTCTATTGGTACAAAAACACAGTTATGTACTCTATGGGTACGTAAAAAAGTACGAAAAAAATGTTTGTAATTATCTTTGAAGTACAGATGTGATATCGACCAGAACGATAAATAAGGCACGCCGGCGCAAATGGCAAGCAAAACGGAGGCCAGAATGGCCTTGTAAAAGGTATCAAAATTCACACCGTTAAGTACTCTATGGGTACAAAAAAAGTTATGAAAAAAAATGTTTGTAATTCTCCTTGAAGTACTGATGTGATATCGACCAGAATGATAAATAAGGCCCGCCGGCGAAACGCAAGCAAAACGGAGACCAGAATACCACCGTTAAGTACTCTATGGGTACAAAAATAAGTACGAAAAAAAAGTTTGTAATTCTCTTTGAAGTACTGATGTGATATCGACCAGAATGATAAATAAGGCACGCCGGCGCAAACAGCAAGAAAAACGGAGCCCAGAATGGCCTTGTACAAGGAATCAAAAATCACACAGTTATGTACTCTATGGGTACGAAAAAAAGTATGAAAAAAAACGTTTGTAATTCTCTTTGAAGTACTGATGTGATATCGACCAGAACGATAAATAAGGCACGCCGGCGCAAACGGCAAACAAAACGGAAGCCAGAATGGCCTTTTACAAAGAATAAAAAATCACACAGTTAAGTACTCTATGGGTACGAAAAAAAGTACGAAAAAAAATGTTTGTAATTCTCTTTGAAGTACAGACGTGATATCGACCAGAACGATAAATAAGGCACACCGGCGCAAACGGCAAGAAAAACGGAGGCCATAATGGCCTTGTACAAGGAATCAAAAACCAAACAGTTAAGTACTCTATGGGTACGAAAAAAAGTACGAAAAAAAACGTTTGTATATCTTTTTGAAGTACTGATGTGATATCGACCAGAACGATAAATAAGGCACGCCGGCGCAAACGGCAAGCAAAACGGAGGCCAGAATCACACCGTTAGTACTCTATGGGTACAATAAAAACATTTGTAATTCTCTTTGAAGTACTGATGTGATATCGACCAGAACGATAAATAAGGGACGCCGGTGCAAACGGCAAGCAAAACGGAGGCCAGAATGGCCTTGTACAAGGAATCAAAAATCACACCGTTAAGTACTCTATGGGTACAAAAAAGAGTACGAAAAAAACTTTTGTAATTCTGATTGAAGTACTGATGTGATATCGACCATAATGATAAATAAGGCACGCCGGCGCAAACGGCAAGAAAAAGGGAGGCTAGAATGGCCTTGTACAAGGAACCAAAAATCATACCGTTCAGTACTCTATGGGTACAAAAAAGAGTACGAAAAAAAATGTTTGTAATTCTCTTTGAAGTACTGATGTGATATCGACCAGAACGATAAATAAGTCACGCCGGCGCAAACGGCAAGCAAAACGGAGGCCGAAAGGCCTTGTACAAGGAATCAAAAATCACACAAGTTAAGTACTCTATGGGTACGAAAAAAAAGTACGAAAAAAAACGTTTGTAATTCTCTTTGAAGTACTGATGTGATATCGACCAGAACGATAAATAAGGCTCGCCGGCGCAAACAGCAAGCAAAACGGAGGCCAGAATGGCCTTGTACATGGAATCAAAAATCACACAGATAAGTACTCAATGGGTATGAAAAAAAGTACGAATTTTTTTTTTTGTAATTTCTCTTTAAAGTACTGATGTGATATCGACCAGAACGATAAATAAGGCACGCCGACGGAAACGGCAAGCAAAACGGAGGCCGGAATGGCCTTGTACACGGAATCAAAAATCACACCGTTAAGTACTCTATGGGTGCAAAAAAGAGTACGAAAAAAAACGTTTGTAATTCTCTTTGAAGTACTGATGTGATATCGACCAGAACGATAAATAATGCATGCCGGCGCAAACGGCAAGCAAAACGGAGGCCAGAATGGCCTTGTACAAGGTATCAAAAATCAGACCGTTAAGTAATCTATCGGTACAAAAAAAGTACGAAAATAATGTTTGTAATTCTCTTTGAAGTACTGACGTGATATCGACCAGAACGATAAATAAGGCACGCCGGCGCAAACGGAAAGCAAAACGGAGGCCAAATGGCTTTGTACAAGGAATCGATATTCACACCGTTAAGTACACTATGGGTACAAAAAGAGTTACGAAAAAAAACGTTTGTAATTCTCTTTGAAGTACTGATGTGAAATCGACCTAAACGATAAATAAGGCACGCCGGCGCAAACGACAAGCAAAACGGAGGCCAGAATCACACCGTTAAGTACTCTATAGGTACAAAAATAAGTATGAAAAAAATGTTTGTAATTCTCTTTGAAGTACTGATGTGATATCGACCAGAAAGATAAATAAGGCACGCCGGCGCAAACGGCAAGCAAAACGGAGGCCAGAATGGAAGGAATAAAAAATCACACCGTTAAGTACTCTATGGGTACAAAAAAGAGTACGAAAAAAAACGTTTGTAATTCTCTTTGAATTACTGACGTGATATCGACCAGAACAATAAATTAGGCACGCCGGCGCAAACGGCAAGCAAAACGGAGGCCAGAAAGGCCTTGTACAAGGAATCAAGAATCACACAGTTAAGTACTCTATGGGTACGAAAAAAAGTATGAAAAAAAATGTTTTTAATTCTCTTTGAAGTACTGACGTGATATCGACCAGAATGATAAATAAGGCACGCCGGCGCAAACGGCAAGCAAAACGGAGGCCAGAATGGCCTGGTACAAGGAATAAAAAATCACACAGTTAAGTACTCTATGGGTACGAAAAAAAGTACGAAAAAAAACATTTGTAATTCTATTTGAAGTACTGATGTGATATCGACCAGAACGATAAATAAGACACGCCGGCGCAAACGGAAAGCAAAACGGAGGCCAGAATGGCCTGGTACAACGAATCAAAAATCACACAGTTAAGTACTCTATGGGTACGAAAAAAAGTACGAAAAAAAACATTTGTAATTCTATTTAAAGTACTGATGTGATATCGACCAGAACGATAAATAAGGCACGCCGGCGCAAACGGAAAGCAAAACGGAGGCCAGAATGGCCTTGTACAATGAATCAAAAATCACACCGTTAAGTAGTCTATGGGTACAAAAAAGAGTACGAAAAAAAACGTTTGTAATTCTGATGCGAAACCGTCCGGAGGAAGGCTTCGGATCGAATGAATACGTAGGATCGTGGATTTGAAGGTATTTGGAAGTCCTTGACACAACCACAACCTGTGTGGAAGCACTTTGGAATAATAAGCTCCGCGACACAATCACAACCCGTGTGAAGGCACCTTGGAATAAAACCTCAACACTTAGAAAACCTGTTTCTAAGCACCTTGGTATATGGATAACCACAAGGATTGCTCAAGTCCTTGATAATCCGAGATTTGAATTCCCTTTCCAGAGAAACTCACGCAACACTTTTCCAAGTGAAGAACAAATATAATTTGATTAATTGATTTCAAAAAGCTGAATTACAAGTTACAATAGTTTGGGTATTTATAGGACAATAATAGATAGAAAAGTAAGATGAAAAGTTTTTCTAAAAACTAGGATAAAAGTGGCGCCCCAAACTCTTGGTTTTCCAAGCATCATTAATCAATGTATCTTGAATAAATGCTTGGACTCTTGAAATCTTGGTTCATGTATCTTGATTTAATGAATTTTGCATTTCCAAAACTTGTCTTCCCATCTTCCAAAGTCAGCAAAAGTGTCGCCATTTCTTCTCCTTATTCAGCCATGTTTTTGTCATTTATTTAAGTAATATTGCATAATATAATATATATTATATTATCATAATAAAGGCTAAAGTGTTGGGCCATTTATTCAGGCAGCCCACACGCATAAATGATGGACTTGGTTAGTTCAGAATCTTCATCATTGGTCTTGGACTCTTGCATTATTACTTGGGCTAATTTTTCCAAAGCTTTGAGCCTCTTTTTACGTTGAAGCCGAGTTTCAGGTCCAACCCGAAATGTTAGCGGATCATGTGTAGGTTGTGGATCCGGATTCATATCGACCCTCCCGGTTGCGAAGGATCCGTCCTCGGATCATCGGGGTTGTCAAATGGGTGCAAATCAGCCACATTGAAGGAGTTTGAAACGCCCTAGTCGGGTGGAATGTCAAGCTTGTATGAGTTATTTTTGATGCTCTCCAAAACTTGGAATGGGCCATCTCCACGTGGGTGTAGCTTGGTCTTGCGTTTTGCGGGAAACCTTTCTTTGCAAAAATGCAGCCATACCCAATCTCCGGGGTCAAAGACAACTTCCTTTCGACCTTTATTTGCTTGCTTTTCATATCTAGCAGTTTGAGCCTCCACATTCTGCCTTGCCTTTGCATGCAACTCACGGACCATCTTAGCTTTGTTTTCTCCCTCGAGACTTGTGTGCATTCTTGGGGGAAGAGGAACAAGATCAATAGGAGTGATAGGATTAAAACCATACACAATCTCAAATGGTGAATGTTTAGTAGCAGAGTGAGTAGCACGATTATATGCAAATTCAACATATGGTAAGCAAGTCTCCCAATTCTTTAAGTTTTTTTGAACTACGGTTCGCAATAACTGACCCAAAGTTCGATTCACAACTTCGGTTTGGCCATCGGTTTGGGGATGGTATGCGGTAGAATATAACAAAGTAGTGCCAAGACGCATCCATAGTACACGCCAGAAATGACTTACAAACTTTACGTCTCGATCACTAACAATTGATTTTGGAACACCATGTAGCCGCACTATTTCTTTAAAGAACAACTCGGCAATATGCGAAGCATCATTTGTTTTATTACATGCGATAAAGTGAGCCATTTTTGAAAATCGATCAACCACCACAAAAATAGAGTCCTTTCCCGTTTGAGAACGCGGTAATCCTAACACAAAGTCCATAGAAAGATCGGTCCAGGGGAATGAGGGAATAGGAAGTGGTGTGTACAATCCATGTGGATGTGACTTAGATTTAGCTTTAAGACAAGTTATACAAGACTCACAAATTCGATGAACATCACGAACCATTTTAGGCCAATAAAAATGTGAGTGAAGTATGTCAAAAGTCTTAGCAATGCCAAAGTGTCCCATAAGTCCTCCACCGTGTGCTTCCCTAACCAAATATTCACGCATAGACCCTCGAGGAATGCATAATTTATTTTCTTTGAACAAAAATCCCTCGTGTCTATAAAACTTATCACATGCCGTAATCTCGGTGGATTTATATAACTCGGCAAAATCAAGATCGATGCATACAACTCCTTAATGTGCTCAAAACCAAGTAGTTTGGTTTGCATGTGTGTGATTAGAGTGTAGCGCCTAGACAATGCATCGGCAACGGTGTTCTCTTTTCCTTTTTTATATTTGATCACATAAGGAAATGATTCAATAAATTCCATCCACCGAATGTGTCGCAAATGCAATTTAGATTTCCCTTTCAAATATTTTAAAGATTCATGATCGGAATGAATGACAAATTCCCTCGGACGCAAGTAATGTTGCCACACACGTAAACACTGAACAAGTGCATATAGTTCTTTATCATACGTGGCATAATTTAATTGTGCGCCTTTCAACTTCTCGCTGTAGTATGCAATAGGACGTCCCTCTTGTATTAAAACACCACCAATACCCACCCCGGATGCATCGCACTCAATCTCAAATGTTTTAGAGAAATCAGGTAAAGCAAGAATAGGTGCAGATATTAAACGAGTTTTAAGAGTTTCGAATGCTTCCCTTTGAGTAGGACCCCAATGGAATGGTGTGTTCTTTTTGACTAACTCATTCAAAGGGGCGGCTATGCTACTGAAATTCTTGATGAATAGCCGGTAAAAACTGGCCAAGCCATGAAAACTTCAGACCTCCGTTGCGCTTTTAGGTTCAGGCCATTCAGCCACTGCATTTACCTTTTCTTGGTCAACTTCAATTCCCTGTCCACTTACAACGAAACCTAGGAAAACAACACGATCCAAGCAAAAGGAACATTTCTTAAGATTAGCAAATAAGTGCGCTTTCCGAAGGGTTTCCAAAACAGCCTTTAAGTGTGATAGATGCAAGTTTAAATTATGGCTGTAAATTAAGATGTCATCAAAATAGACCACTACAAACCGACCAATAAATTCTCTAAGGAGTTCATTCATTAATCGCATAAATGTGCTTGGAGCATTGGTGAGACCAAAAGGCATTACGAGCCATTCATATAACCCAAACTTTGTTTTAAACGCTATTTTCCATTCATCTCCCTCACGGATTCGTACTTGATGGTAACCACTTTTTAAATCAATTTTCGAAAATAATTTTGCACCATGCAGTTCATCCAACATGTCATTAAGAAGAGGAATGGGATATCGATACTTTACCGTGATTTGATTGATGGCACGACAGTCGGTGCACATCCTCCACTCACCATTCTTCTTGGGCACAATGATTACGGGAACCGGACATGGACTCAAAGATTCTCGAATCATCCCTTTTTCCAAACAACTCTTGAACTTGGCGCCGAATTTCCTTAGTTTCCTCGGGATTTGCCCCGTATGCCGGACGATTTGGTAAAACCGCTCCCGGAATAAAATCAATTTGATGCTCCACTCCTCGTAGGGGTGGTAATCCACTTGGTTCTTCTTCTGGAAATACGTCTTCAAATTCCTGCAAAAGGGTTAGTACCACATCGGGAAGAATTCCCGCAAGATCAGATACAAGCATATAACAAGGTTTTGAAGTAGATAAGTGCTCATCAAATTCCGAATGAACCACTAATGAATAGGAATCCTTATAGATGAATAAAATGGGGTTTCGGACAGCCGCATAATTCATCTTCTTATCATGACTTTTGGAATTCACTTTAACGGTCTCAGAAGGCATTTTAACAATCGCAGTTTCAGAATTAGTGGGTGCTTGTGCATTAGCGTGCTCAGACTCTCTCTTTTTTGCAAACTTAACTTGATCAGAATGAGCCTCGTGTGGTGCCAAAGGACTCAAAGTGATACGCTTTCCTTTATGCGACAGGGTGTATTTATTAAGAAAACCATCATACGTGACACGTTTATCAAATTGCCATGGACGGCCAAGTAATATATGCGTGACATGCATAGGAACCACATCGCAAAGAATTTTATCTTCATATTTTGAAAGCGAAATTCACATATGCTTGCTTCGTGACTTTAACCGAACCACATTCATTTAACCATTGCAATTTATACGGTTGCGGGTGCTTAACGGTGGGAATATTCGGTTTTTCAACAACCTCATCACTTACGGCATTAGTACAACTTCCGAATCAATAATCATCATGCATAACTTACCTTCGATAAGACAACGAGTTTGAAAAATATTCTCACGCTGTACCTCATCATTATTAATTTGATTCACGGCGCTCAGGACTTTTTTTGTTACAAACATTGCTCGTTCATCAAAGGAAATACCCTCATTGTCTTCTTCATTTTCAGCCGACTCTTGCTCCTTTAATGGCTGTTCATTCTCATCTTCCGAGGCTGATTGATACTTCCCATCTCCGGCTGCGATATAAGATCTTTTGTTCGCACATTCATTAGCCTTGTGTCCTAATCCTTGACATTTATAACATCTCAAAGTGCCATCAGATTTTTCCTTGTTAGGACGGTCATTTGTTACTTGGGGAGGGGTATATTTAACAGCAGAATTTTTAAAAGGAAACTTACCTCCATCGCCTTTGGATTGAAAAGGCTTAGTTGGTGTGGTACCTGAATGATTCTTTTTTAAATTGCGTCTTCTTCTTCTTGAGTTGCTTTTCCTTAGTTAAGGCTGCATGTACCATCTCATCATAGGTAGTGCAATTCATCATTTCAACTGGTATCTCGGGCCGCAAACCTCTCAAAAATCGAGCCATGGTATGTTCATCGATTCTTCGTCCGTTCGAAATAAAGCCATTTCTAACTCATCTTGATAGGCTTGAACAGATTTCTCGCCTTGTTCGAGAATTTGTAACTTTCTCACTTGCTCACGACGATAGGATTCGGGAACCCATTTTCTATGCATTTCATTTTTAAGAACCTCCCAAGAAGAAATCGCTTGTTGTCTTAATTTCCTGCGCTTTTCATTAGTTTTGTGGAACCAAAGAATAGCTCGTTCCTCAAATTCACTAGTAGCAAGTTTTACTTTGTTCCTTTCCGAATAATCATGACAATTAAATATTTGCTCAACTTTAACAACCCAAGAAAGATATTCATCAGGATTAGAATTACCTTTAAACACCGGAATTTTCTGTTTTATACCTTGAAGAGTGTCCTGTGGTGCTACAGCTCTCCGTGGTGCTACAGCTCTCCGTAAAGGGGAATAATACCGTCAATCCGCTATTCTCTGATACCAACTGATGCGAAACCGTCCGGAGGAAGGCTTCGGATCGAATGAATACGTAGGATCGTGGATTTGAAGGTATTTGGAAGTCCTTGACACAACCACAACCTGTGTGGAAGCACCTTGGAATAATAAGCTCCGCGACACAATCACAACCCGTGTGAAGGCACATTGGAATAAAACCTCAACACTTAGAAAACCTGTTTCTAAGCACCTTGGTATATGGATAACCACAAGGATTGCTCAAGTCCTTGATAATCCGAGATTTGAATTCCCTTTCCAGAGAAACTCACGCAACACTTTTCCAAGTGAAGAACAAATATAATTTGATTAATTGATTTCAAAAAGCTGAATTACAAGTTACAATAGTTTGGGTATTTATAGGACAATAATAGATAGAAAAGTAAGATGAAAAGTTTTTCTAAAAACTAGGATAAAAGTGGCGCCCCAAACTCTTGGTTTTCCAAGCATCATTAATCAATGTATCTTGAATAAATGCTTGGACTCTTGAAATCTTGGTTCATGTATCTTGATTTAATGAATTTTGCATTTCCAAAACTTGTCTTCCCATCTTCCAAAGTCAGCAAAAGTGGCGCCATTTCTTCTCCTTATTCAGCCATGTTTTTGTCATTTATTTAAGTAATATTGCATAATATAATATATATTATATTATCATAATAAAGGCCAAAGTGTTGGGCCATTTATTCAGGCAGCCCACACGCATAAATGATGGACTTGGTTACTTCAGAATCTTCATCATTGGTCTTGGACTCTTGCATTATTACTTGGGCTAATTTTTCCAAAGCTTTGAGCCTCTTTTTACGTTGAAGCCGAGTTTCAGGTCCAACCCGAAATGTTAGCGGATCATGTGTAGGTTGTGGATCCGGATTCATATCAGACCCTCCCGGTTGCGAAGGATCTGTCCTCAGATCATCAGGGTTGTCAAATGGGTGCAAATCAGCCACATTGAAGGAGTTTGAAACGCCCTAGTCGGGTGGAATGTCAAGCTTGTATGAGTTATTTTTGATGCTCTCCAAAACTTGGAATGGGCCATCTCCACGTGGGTGTAGCTTGGTCTTGCGTTTTGCGGGAAACCTTTCTTTGCAAAAATGCAGCCATACCCAATCTCCGGGGTCAAAGACAACTTCCTTTCGACCTTTATTTGCTTGCTTTTCATATCTAGCAGTTTGAGCCTCCACATTCTGCCTTGCCTTTGCATGCAACTCACAGACCATCTTAGCTTTGTTTTCTCCCTCGAGACTTGTGTGCATTCTTGGGGGAAGAGGAACAAGATCAATAGGAGTGATAGGATTAAAACCATACACAATCTCAAATGGTGAATGTTTAGTAGCGAGTGAGTAGCACGATTATATGCAAATTCAACATATGGTAAGCAAGTCTCCCAATTCTTTAAGTTTTTTTGAACTACGGTTCGCAATAACTGACCCAAAGTTCGATTCACAACTTCGGTTTGGCCATCGGTTTGGGGATGGTATGCGGTAGAATATAACAAAGTAGTGCCAAGACGCATCCATAGTACACGCCAGAAATGACTTACAAACTTTACGTCTCGATCACTAACAATTGATTTTGGAACACCATGTAGCCGCACTATTTCTTTAAAGAACAACTCAGCAATATGCGAAGCATCATTTGTTTTATTACATGCGATAAAGTGAGCCATTTTTGAAAATCGATCAACCACCACAAAAATAGAGTCCTTTCCCGTTTGAGAACGCGGTAATCCTAACACAAAGTCCATAGAAAGATCGGTCCAGGGGAATGAGGGAATAGGAAGTGGTGTGTACAATCCATGTGGATGTGACTTAGATTTAGCTTTAAGACAAGTTATACAAGACTCACAAATTCGATGAACATCACGAACCATTTTAGGCCAATAAAAATGTGAGTGAAGTATGTCAAAAGTCTTAGCAATGCCAAAGTGTCCCATAAGTCCTCCACCGTGTGCTTCCCTAACCAAATATTCACGCATAGACCCTCGAGGAATGCATAATTTATTTTCTTTGAACAAAAATCCCTCGTGTCTATAAAACTTATCACATGCCGTAATCTCAGTGGATTTATATAACTCAGCAAAATCAAGATCAGATGCATACAACTCCTTAATGTGCTCAAAACCAAGTAGTTTGGTTTGCATGTGTGTGATTAGAGTGTAGCGCCTAGACAATGCATCGGCAACGGTGTTCTCTTTTCCTTTTTTATATTTGATCACATAAGGAAATGATTCAATAAATTCCATCCACCGAATGTGTCGCAAATGCAATTTAGATTTCCCTTTCAAATATTTTAAAGATTCATGATCGGAATGAATGACAAATTCCCTCGGACGCAAGTAATGTTGCCACACACGTAAACACTGAACAAGTGCATATAGTTCTTTATCATACGTGGCATAATTTAATTGTGCGCCTTTCAACTTCTCGCTGTAGTATGCAATAGGACGTCCCTCTTGTATTAAAACACCACCAATACCCACCCCGGATGCATCGCACTCAATCTCAAATGTTTTAGAGAAATCAGGTAAAGCAAGAATAGGTGCAGATATTAAACGAGTTTTAAGAGTTTCGAATGCTTCCCTTTGAGTAGGACCCCAATGGAATGGTGTGTTCTTTTTGACTAACTCATTCAAAGGGGCGGCTATGCTACTGAAATTCTTGATGAATAGCCGGTAAAAACTGGCCAAGCCATGAAAACTTCAGACCTCCGTTGCGCTTTTAGGTTCAGGCCATTCAGCCACTGCATTTACCTTTTCTTGGTCAACTTCAATTCCCTGTCCACTTACAACGAAACCTAGGAAAACAACACGATCCAAGCAAAAGGAACATTTCTTAAGATTAGCAAATAAGTGCGCTTTCCGAAGGGTTTCCAAAACAGCCTTTAAGTGTGATAGATGCAAGTTTAAATTATGGCTGTAAATTAAGATGTCATCAAAATAGACCACTACAAACCGACCAATAAATTCTCTAAGGAGTTCATTCATTAATCGCATAAATGTGCTTGGAGCATTGGTGAGACCAAAAGGCATTACGAGCCATTCATATAACCCAAACTTTGTTTTAAACGCTGTTTTCCATTCATCTCCCTCACGGATTCGTACTTGATGGTAACCACTTTTTAAATCAATTTTCGAAAATAATTTTGCACCATGCAATTCATCCAACATGTCATTAAGAAGAGGAATGGGATATCGATACTTTACCGTGATTTGATTGATGGCACGACAGTCGGTGCACATCCTCCACTCACCATTCTTCTTAGGCACAATGATTACGGGAACCGGACATGGACTCAAAGATTCTCGAATCATCCCTTTTTCCAGCAACTCTTGAACTTGGCGCTGAATTTCCTTAGTTTCCTCAGGATTTGCCCTGTATGCCGGACGATTTGGTAAAACCGCTCCCGGAATAAAATCAATTTGATGCTCCACTCCTCGTAGGGGTGGTAATCCACTTGGTTCTTCTTCTGGAAATACGTCTTCAAATTCCTGCAAAAGGGTTAGTACCACATCGGGAAGAATTCCCGCAAGATCAGATACAAGCATATAACAAGGTTTTGAAGTAGATAAGTGCTCATCAAATTCCGAATGAACCACTAATGAATAGGAATCCTTATAGATGAATAAAATGGGGTTTCGGACAGCCGCATAATTCATCTTCTTATCATGACTTTTGGAATTCACTTTAACGGTCTCAGAAGGCATTTTAACAATCGCAGTTTCAGAATTAGTGGGTGCTTGTGCATTAGCGTGCTCAGACTCTCTCTTTTTTGCAAACTTAACTTGATCATAATGAGCCTCGTGTGGTGCCAAAGGACTCAAAGTGATACGCTTTCCTTTATGCGACAGGGTGTATTTATTAAGAAAACCATCATACGTGACACGTTTATCAAATTGCCATGGACGGCCAAGTAATATATGCGTGACATGCATAGGAACCACATCGCAAAGAATTTTATCTTCATATTTTGAAAGACTGAAATTCACATATGCTTGCTTCGTGACTTTAACCGAACCACATTCATTTAACCATTGCAATTTATACGGTTGCGGGTGCTTAACGGTGGGAATATTCAGTTTTTCAACAACCTCATCACTTACGGCATTAGTACAACTTCCAGAATCAATAATCATCATGCATAACTTACCTTCGATAAGACAACGAGTTTGAAAAATATTCTCACGCTGTACCTCATCATTATTAATTTGATTCACGGCGCTCAGGACTTTTTTTGTTACAAACATTGCTCGTTCATCAAAGGAAATACCCTCATTGTCTTCTTCATTTTCAGCCGACTCTTGCTCCTTTAATGGCTGTTCATTCTCATCTTCCGAGGCTGATTGATACTTCCCATCTCCGGCTGCGATATAAGATCTTTTGTTCGCACATTCATTAGCCTTGTGTCCTAATCCTTGACATTTATAACATCTCAAAGTGCCATCGAGATTTTTCCTTGTTAGGACGGTCATTTGTTACTTGGGGAGGGGTATATTTAACAGCAGAATTTTTAAAAGGAAACTTACCTCCATCGCCTTTGGATTGAAAAGGCTTAGTTGGTGTGGTACCTGAATGATTCTTTTTTAAATTGCGTCTTCTTCTTCTTGAGTTGCTTTTCCTTAGTTAAGGCTGCATGTACCATCTCATCATAGGTAGTGCAATTCATCATTTCAACTGGTATCTCGGGCCGCAAACCTCTCAAAAATCGAGCCATGGTATGTTCATCAGATTCTTCAGTATCTGTTCGAAATAAAGCCATTTCTAACTCATCTTGATAGGCTTGAACAGATTTCTCGCCTTGTTCGAGAATTTGTAACTTTCTCACTTGCTCACGACGATAGGATTCGGGAACCCATTTTCTATGCATTTCATTTTTAAGAACCTCCCAAGAAGAAATCGCTTGTTGTCTTAATTTCCTGCGCTTTTCATTAGTTTTGTGGAACCAAAGAATAGCTCGTTCCTCAAATTCACTAGTAGCAAGTTTTACTTTGTTCCTTTCCGAATAATCGGGACAATTAAATATTTGCTCAACTTTAACAACCCAAGAAAGATATTCATCAGGATTAGAATTACCTTTAAACACCGGAATTTTCTGTTTTATACCTTGAAGAGTGTCCCGTGGTGCTACAGCTCTCCGTAAAGGGGAATAATACCGTCAATCCGCTATTCTCTGATACCAACTGATGCGAAACCGTCCGGAGGAAGGCTTCGGATCGAATGAATACGTAGGATCGTGGATTTGAAGGTATTTGGAAGTCCTTGACACAACCACAACCTGTGTGGAAGCACCTTGGAATAATAAGCTCCGCGACACAATCACAACCCGTGTGAAGGCACCTTGGAATAAAACCTCAACACTTAGAAAACCTGTTTCTAAGAACCTTGGTATATGGATAACCACAAGGATTGCTCAAGTCCTTGATAATCCGAGATTTGAATTCCCTTTCCAGAGAAACTCACGCAACACTTTTCCAAGTGAAGAACAAATATAATTTGATTAATTGATTTCAAAAAGCTGAATTACAAGTTACAATAGTTTGGGTATTTATAGGACAATAATAGATAGAAAAGTAAGATGAAAAGTTTTTCTAAAAACTAGGATAAAAGTGGCGCCCCAAACTCTTGGTTTTCCAAGCATCATTAATCAATGTATCTTGAATAAATGCTTGGACTCTTGAAATCTTGGTTCATGTATCTTGATTTAATGAATTTTGCATTTCCAAAACTTGTCTTCCCATCTTCCAAAGTCAGCAAAAGTGGCGCCATTTCTTCTCCTTATTCAGCCATGTTTTTGTCATTTATTTAAGTAATATTGCATAATATAATATATATTATATTATCATAATAAAGGCCAAAGTGTTGGGCCATTTATTCAGGCAGCCCACACGCATAAATGATGGACTTGGTTACTTCAGAATCTTCATCATTGGTCTTGGACTCTTGCATTATTACTTGGGCTAATTTTTCCAAAGCTTTGAGCCTCTTTTTACGTTGAAGCCGAGTTTCAGGTCCAACCCGAAATGTTAGCGGATCATGTGTAGGTTGTGGATCCGGATTCATATCAAATTCTCTTTGAAGTACTGATGTGATATCGACCAGAATGTTAAATAAGGCACGCCGGCGCAAACGGAAAGCAAAATGGAGGCCAGAATGGCCTTGTACAAGGAATCAAAAATCACACAGTTAAGCACTCTATGGGTTCGAAAAAAAGTATGAAAAAAAAACGTTTTTAATTCTCTTTGAAGTACGGACGTGATATCGACCAGAACGATAAATAAGGCATGCCGGCGCAAACGCCAAGCAAAACGGAGGCCAGAATGGCCTGGTACAAGGAATCAAAAATCACACAGTTAAGTACTCTATGGGTACGAAAAAAAGTATGAAAAAAAACGTTTGTAATTCTCTTTGAAGTACTGATGTGATATCGACCAGAACGATAAATAAGGCACGCCGGCGCAAACGGCAAGCAAAACGGAGGCCAGAAGTACAAGGAATCAAAAATCACACAGTTAAGTAGTCTATAGGTACGAAAAAAGTACAAAAAAAACGTTTGTAATTCTCTTTGAAGTACTGACGTGATATCGACCAGAACGATAATAAGGCATGCCGGCGCAAACGGCAAGCAAAACGGAGGCCAGAATCACATCGTTAAGTACTCTATGGGTACAAAATAAGTACAAAAAAAAATTTGTAATTCTCTTTGAAGTACTGATGTGATATCGACCAGAACGATAAATAAGGCACGCCAGCGCAAACGGCAAGCAAAACGGAGGCTAGAATGGCCTTGTACAAGGAATCAAAAATCACACCATTAAGTACTCTATGGGTACAAAAAATAGTACGAAAAAAACGTTTGTAATTCTCTTTGAAGTACATATGTGACATCGACCAGAACGATAAAAAAGGCACACCGGCGCAAACGGCAAGCAAGACGGAGGCCAGAATGGCTTTGTACAAGGAATCAAAAATCACACCGTTAAGTACTCTATGAGTACAAAAAAGAGTACGAAAAAAAACGTTTGTAATTCTCTTTGAAGTACTGATGTGATATCGACCAGAACTATAAATAAGGCACGCCGGCGCAAACGGCAAGCAAAACGGAGGCCAGAATGGCTTGTACAAGGAATCAAAAATCACACAGTTAAGTACTCTATGGGTACGAAAAAAACGTTTGTAATTCTCTTTGAAGTACTGATGTGATATCGACCAGAACGATAAATAAGGCATGCCGGCGCAAACGGCAAGCAAAACGGAGGCTAGAATGGCCTTGTATAAGGAATCAAAAATCACACAGTTAAGTACTCTATGGGTACGAAAAAAAAGTACGAAAAAAAACGTTTGTAATTCTCATTGAAGTACTGATGTGATATCGACCAGAACGATAAATAAGGCATGTCGGCGCAAACGGCAAGAAAAACGGAGGCCAGAATGGCCTTGTACAAGGAATCAAAAATCACACCATTAAGTAGTCTATGGGTACAAAAAAGAGTACGAAAAAAAATCACACCGTTAGTACTCTATGGGTAGAAAAAAACGTTTGTAATTCTCTTTGAAGTACTGATGTGATATCGACCAGAACGATAAATAAGGCACGCCGGCGCAAACGGCAAACAAAACGGAGGCCAGAATGGCCTTGTCCAAGGAATCAAAAATCACACCGTTAAGTACTCTATGGGTACAAAAAAGAGTACGAAAAAAAACGTTTGTAAAGCTCATTGAAGTACTGATGTGATATCGACCATAATGATAAATAAGGCACGCCGGCGCAAACGTCAAGAAAAAGGGAGGCCAGAATGGCCTTGTATTAGGAATCAAAAATCACACCGTTAAGTACTCTATGGGTACAAAAAAGAGTACGAAAAATACGTTTGTAATTCTCTTTGAAGTAATGATGTGATATCGACCAGAACGATAAATAAGGCATGCCGGCGCAAACGGCAAGCAAAACGGAGGCCAGAAAGGCCTTGTACAAGGAATCAAAAATCACACAGTTAAGTACTCTATGGGTAAGAAAAAAAGTACGAAAAAAAACGTTTGTAATTCTCTTTGAAGTACTGATGTGATATCGACCAGAACGATAATTAAGGCTCGCCGGCGCAAACAGCAAGCAAAACGGGCATGGAATCAAAAATCACACAGTTAAGTACTCAATGGGTACGAAAAAAAGTACGAAAAAAACGTTTGTAATTTCTCTTTAAAGTACTGATGTGATATCGACCAGAACAATAAATATGGCACGCCGGCGGAAATGGCAAGCAAAACGGAGGCCAGAATGGCCATGTACAAGGAATCAAAAATCACACCGTTAAGTACTCTATGGGTACAAAAAAGAGAACGAAAAAAAATGTTTGTAATTCTCTTTTAAGTACTGATGTGATATCGACCAGAACGATAAATAAGGCACGCCGGCGCAAACGGCAAGCAAAACGGAGGCCAGAATGGCCTTGTACAAGTTATCAAAAATCACACCGTTAAGTACTCTATGGGTACAAAAAAAAGTACGAAAAAAAACGTGTGTAATTCTCTTTGAAGTACTGACGTGATATCGACCAGAACGATAAATAAGGCACGCCGGCGCAAACGGAAAGCAAAACGGAGGCCAAATGGCCTTGTACAATGAATCAATATTCACACCGTTAAGTACTCTATGGTTACAAAAAAGTTACGAAAAAAAAAATACATTTGTAATTCTCTTTGAAGTACTGATGTGATATCGACCAGAACGATAAATAAGGCACGCCGGCGCAAACGGAAAGCAAAACGGAGGCCAGAATCACACCGTTAAGTACTCTATGGGTACAAAAATAAGTACAAAAAAAACGTTTGTACTTCTCTTTGAAGTATTGATGTGATATCGATCGGAACGATAAATAAGGCATGCCGGCGCAAACGGCAAGCAAAACGGAGGCTAGAATGGCCTTGTACAAGGAATCAAAAATCACACCGTTAAGTAGTCTATGGGTACAAAAAAGTGTACGAAAAAAACGTTTGTAATTCTCTTTGAAGTACTGATGTGATATCGACCAGAACGATAAATAAGGCACGCCGGCGCAAACGGCAAGCAAAACGGAGGCCAGAATGGCCTTGTACAAGGAATCAAAAATCACACCGTTAGGTACTCTATGGGTACAAAAAAGAGTACAAAAAAACGTTTGAATTCTCTTTGAAGTACTGACGTGATATCGACCAGAACGATAAATAAAGCACGCCGGCGCAAATGGAAAGCAAAACGGAGGCCAAATGGCCTTGTACAATGAATCAATATTCACACCGTTATGTACTCTATGGTTACAAAAAAGTTACGAAAAAAAAACGTTTTTAATTCTCTTTGAAGTACTGATGTGATATCGACCAGAACGATAAATAAGGCACGCCGGCGCAAATGGCAAGCAAAACGGAGGCCAGAATCACATCGTTAAGTACTCTATGGGTACAAAAATAAGTACGAAAAAAAACGTTTGTACTTCTCTTTGAAGTACTGATGTGATATCGACCAGAACGATAAATAAGGCTCGCTGGCGCAAACGGCAAGCAAAACGGAGGCTGGAATGGCCTAGTACAAAGAATCAAAAATCACACCGTGAAGTAGTCTATGGGTACAAAAAAGTGTACGAAAAAAAACGTTTGTAATTCTCTTTGAAGTACTGATTTGATATCGACCAGAACGATAAATAAGGCATGCCGGCGCAAACGGCAAGCAAAACGGAGGCCAGAATGGCCTTGTACAAGGAATCAAAAATCACACAGTTAAGTACTCTATGGGTACGAAAAATGGTACGAAAAAAAAACATTTGTAATTCTCTTTGAAGTACTGATTTGATATCGACCAGAACGATAAATAAGGCACGCCGGGGCAAACGGCAAGCAAAACGGAGGCCAGAATCACACCGTTAGTACTCTATGGGTACAAAAAAAATGTTTGTAATTCTTTTTGAAGTACTGATGTGATATCGACCAGAACGATAAGTAAGGCATGCCGGCTCAAACGGGAAGCAAAACGGAGGCCAGAATGGCCTTGTACAAGGAATCAAAAATCACACCGTTAAGTACTCTATGGGTACAAAACAGAGTACGAAAAAAAACGTTTGTAATTCTCATTGAAGTACTGATGTGATATCGACCATAATGATAAATAAGGCACGCCGGCGCAAACGGCAAGAAAAAGGGAGGCCAGAATGGCCTTGTACAAGGAATCAAAAATCACACTGTTAAGTACTCTATGGGTACAAAAAAGAGTACGGAAAAAAATGTTTCTAATTCTCTTTGAAGTACTGATGTGATATCGACCAGAATGATAAATAAGGCATGCCGGCGCAAACGGCAAGCAAAACGGAGGCCAGAAAGGCCTTGTACAAGGAATAAAAAATAACACAGTTAAGTACTCTATGGGTACGAAAAAAAACGTTTGTAATTCTCTTTGAAGTACTAATGTGATATCGACCAGAACGATAAATAAGGCACGCCGGTGCAAACGGCAAGCAAAACGGAGGCCATAATGGCCTTGTACAAGGAATCAAAAATCACACCGTTAAGTACTCTATGGGTACGAAAAAAAGTATGAAAAAAACGTTTGTAATTCTCTTTTATGTACTGATGTGATATCGACCAGAACGATAAATAAGGCACTCCGGCGCAAACGGCAAGCAAAACGGAGGCCATAATCACACCGTTAGTACTCAATGGGTAGAAAAAAAACCGTTTGTAATTCTCTTTGAAGTACTGATGTGATATCGACCAGAACGATAAATAAGGCATGCCGGCGCAAACGGCAAGTAAAACAGAGGCCATAATGGCCTTGTACAAGGAATCAAAAATCACACCGTTAAGTACTCTATGGGTACAAAAAAGAGTACGAAAAAAACGTTTGTAATTCTCATTGAAGTACTGATGTGATATCGACCATAATGATAAATAAGGCACGCCGGCGGAAACGGCAAGAAAAAGGGAGGCCAGAATGGCCTTGTAAAAGGAATCAAAAATCACACCGTTAAGTACTATATGGGTACAAAAAAGAGTACGGAAAAAAATGTTTCTAATTCTCTTTGAAGTACTGATGTGATATCGACCAGAACGATAAATAAGGCAAGCCGGCGCAAACGGCTAGCAAAACGGAGGCCAGAAAGGCCTTGTACAAGGAATCAAAAATAACACAGTTAAGTACTCTATGGGTACGAAAAAAGTACAAAAAAAAACGTTTGTAATTCTCTTTGAAGTATTGATGTGATATCGACCATAACGATAAATAAGGCACGCCGGTGCAAACGGCAAGCAAAACGGAGGCCAGAATGGCATTGTACAAGGAATTAAAAATCACACCGTTAAGACCCCTATGGGTACGAAAAAAAGTACGAAAAAAACGTTTGTAATTCTCTTTGATGTACTGATGTGATATCGACCAGAACGATAAATAAGGCACGCCGGCGCAAACGGCAAGCAAAACGGAGGCCAGAATGGCCTTGTACAAGGAATCAAAAATCACACAGTTAAGTACACTATGGATACGAAAAAAGGTACAAAAAAAACGTTTGTAATTCTCTTTGAAGTACCGATGTGATATCGACCAGAACGATAAATAAGGCACGCCGGCGCAAACGGCAAGCAAAACGGAAGCCAGAATCACACCGTTAGTTCTCTATGGGTACAAAAAAATATTTGTAATTCTCTTTGAAGTACTGATGTGATATCGACCAGAACGATAAATAAGGCATGCCGGCGCAAACGGAAAGCAAAACGGAGGCCAGAATGGCCTTGTACAAGGAATCAAAAATCACACCGTTAAGTACTCTATGGGTACAAAAAAGTGTACGAAAAAAAATGTTTGTAATTCTCATTAAAGTACTGATGTGATATCGACCATAAAGATAAATAAGGCACGCCGGCGCAAACGGAAAGAAAAAGGGAGGCCAGAATAGCCTTGTACAAGGAATCAAAAATCACACCATTAAGTACTCTATGGGTACAAAAAAGAGTACGGAAAAAATGTTTCTAATTCTCTTTGAAGTACTGATGTGATATTGACCAGAACGATAAATAAGGCATGCCGACGCAAACGGCAAGCAAAACGGAGGCCAGAAAGGCCTTGTACAAGGAATCAAAAATAACACAGTTAAGTACTCTATGGGTTCGAAAAAAAGTACGAAAAAAAACGTTTGTAATTCTCTTTGAAGTACTGATGTGATATCGACCATAACGATAAATAAGGCTCGCCGGCGCAAACAGCAAGCAAAACGGAGGCCAGAATGGCCATGTACATGGAATCAAAAAGCACACAGTTAAGTACTCAATGGGTATGAAAAAGAGAACGAAAAAAAAATGTTTGTAATTTCTCTTTAAAGTACAGATGTGATATCGACCAGAATGATAAATAAGGCACGCCGGCGGAAACGGCAAGCAAAACGGAGGCCAGAATGGCCTTGTACAAGGAATCAAAAATCACACCGTTAAGTACTCTATGGGTACTAAAAAAACGTTTGTAATTCTCTTTGAAGTACTGATGTGATATCGACCAGAACGATAAATAAGGCTCGCTGGCGCAAACAGCAAGCAAAACGGAGGCCAGAATGGCCATGTACATGGAATCAAAAATCACACAATTAAATACTCAATGGGTATGAAAAAAAGTACGAAAAAAAACGTTTGTAATTTCTCTTTAAAGTACAGATGTGATATCGACCAGAATGATAAATAAGGCACGCCGGCGGAAACGGCAAGCAAAACGGAGGCCATAATGGCCTTGTACAAGGAATCAAAAATCACACCGTTAAGTGCTCTATGGTACAAAAAAGAGTACGAAAAAAAACGTTTGTAATTCTCATTGAAGTACTGATGTGATATCGACAAGAACGATAAATAAGGCACGCCGGCGCAAACGGAAAGGAAAACGGAGGCCAATGGCCTTGTACAATAAATCAATATTCACACCGTTAAGTACTTTATGTGTACAAAAAAAGTTACGAAAAAAAACGTTTGTAATTCTCCTTGAAATATGGATGTGATATCGACCAGAACGATAACTAAGGCACGCCGGCGCAAACGGCAAGCAAAATGGAGGCCAGAATCACACCGTTAAGTACTCTATGGGTACAAGAATAAGTACGAAAAAAAGTTTGTAATTCTCTTTGAAGTACTGATGCGATATCGACCAGAACGATAAATAAGGCACGCTGGCGCAAACGGCAAGCAAAACATAGGCCAGAATGGCCTTGTACAAGGAATCAAAAATCACACCGTTAAGTAGTCAATGGGTACAAAAAAGTGTACGGAAAAAAATGTTTGTAATTCTCTTTGAAGTACTGATGTGATATCGACCAGAACGATAAATAAGGCATGCCGGGGCAAACGGCAAGCAAAACGGAGGCCAGAATGGCCTTGTACAAGGAATCAAAAATCACACCGTTAAGTACTCTACGGGTACAAAAAAGAGTACGAAAAAAAACGTTTGTAATTCTCATTGAAGTACTGATGTGATATCGACCATAATGATAAATAAGGCACGCCGATGCAAACGGCAAGAAAAAGGGAGGCCAGAATGGCCTTGTACAAGGAATCAAAAATCACACCGTTAAGTACTCTATGGGTACAAAAAAAGAGTACGAAAAAAAATGTTTATAATTCTCTTTGAAGTACTGATGTGATATCGGCCAAAACGATAAATAAGGCATGCCAGCTCAAACGGCAAGCAAAACGGAGGCCAGAAAGGCCTTGTACAAGGAATCAAAAATAACACAGTTAAGTACTCTATGGGTACGAAAAAAGTACGAAAAAAATGTTTGTAATTCTCTTTGAAGTACTGATGTGATATCGACCAGAACGATAAATAAGGCTCACCGGCGCAAACAGCAAGCAAAACGGAGGCCAGAATGGCCATGTACATGGAATCAAAAATCACACAGTTAAGTACTCAATGGGTATGAAAAAAAGTACGAAAAAAAACGTTTGTAATTTCTCTTTAAAGTACAGATGTGATATCGACCAGAATGATAAATAAGGCACGCCGGCGGAAACGGCAAGCAAAACGGAGGCCAGAATGGCCTTGTACAAGGAATCAAAAATCACACCGTGAAGTACTCTATGGGTACAAAAAAGAGTACAAAAAAAAACGTTTGTAATTCTCTTTGAAGTACTGATGTGATATCGACCAGAACGATAAATAAGGCATGCCGGCGCAAACGGCAAGCAAAACGGAGTCCAGAAGGGCCTTGTACAAGGTATCAAAAATCACACCGTTAAGTGCTCTATGGGTACAAAAAAAAGTACGAAAAAAATCGTTTGTAATTCTCTTTGAAGTACTGACGTGATATCGACCAGAACGATAAATAAGGCACGCCGGCGCAAACGGAAAGGAAAACGGAGGCCAAATGGCCTTGTACAATAAATCAATATTCACACCGTTAAGTACTTTATGGGTACAAAAAAAAGTTATGAAAAAAAACGTTTGTAATTCTCCTTGAAATATTGATGTGATATCGACCAGAACGATAACTAAGGCACGCCGGCGCAAACGGCAAGCAAAACGGAGGCCAGAATCACACCATTAAGTACTCTATGGGTACAAAAATAAGTACGAAAAAAAGTTTGTAATTCTCTTTGAAGTACTGATGTGATATCGACCAGAACGATAAATAAGGCACGCGGGCGCAAACGGCAAGCAAAACGGAGGCCATAATGGACTTGTACAAGGAATCAAAAATCACACCGTTAAGTAGTCTGTGGGTACAAAAAAGTGTACGAAAAAAAACGTTTGTAATTCTCTTTGAAGTACTGATGTGATATCGACCAGAACGATAAATAAGGCACGCCGGCGCAAACGGCAAGCAAAACGGAGGCTAGAATGGCCTTGTACAAGGAATCAAAAATCACACCGTTAAGTAGTCTGTGGGTACAAAAAAGTGTACGAAAAAAGACGTTTGTAATTCCCTTTGAAGTACTGATGTGATATCGACCAGAACGATAAATAAGGCACGCCGGTGCAAACGGCAAGCAAAACGGAGGCCAGAATTGTCTTGTACAAGGAATCAAAAATCACACCGTTAAGTACTCTATGGGTACAAAAAAGAGTACGAAAAAAAACGTTTGTAATTCTCTTTGAAGTACTGACGTGATATCGACCAGAACAATAATAAGGCACGCCGGTGCAAACGGCAAGCAAAACGGAGGCCAGAATGGCCTTTTACAAGGAATCAAAAATCACACAGTTAAGTACTCTATGGGTACGAAAAAAAGTATGAAAAAAAACGTTTTTAATTTTCTTTGAAGTACTGACGTGATATTGACCAGAATGATAAATAAGGCACGCCGGTGAAAACGGCAAGCAAAACGGAGGCCAGAATGGCCTGGTACAAGGAATCAAAAATCACACAGTTAAGTACACTATGGGTACGAAAAAAACTACGAAAAAAAACGTTTGTAATTCTCTTTGAAGTACCGATGTGATATCGACCGAACGATAAATAAGGCATGCCGGCGCAAACGGCAAGCAAAACGAGGCCGAATGGCCTTGTACAAGGAATCAAAAATCACACCGTTAAGTACTCTATGGGTACAAAAAAAGTACAAAAAAAATGTTTGTAATTCTCTTTGAAGTACTGATGTGATATCGACCAGAACGATAAATAAGGCACGCCGGCACAAACGGAAAGGAAAACGGAGGCCAAATGGCCTTGTACAATAAATCAATATTCACACCGTTAAGTACTTTATGGGTACAAAAAAAGTTACGAAAAAAAAACGTTTGTAATTCTCCTTGAAATATTGATGTGATATCGACCAGAACGATAAATAAGGCACGCCGGCGCAAACGGCAAGCAAAACGGAAGGCCGAATCACACCGTTAAGTACTCTATGGGTACAAAAATAAGTACGAAAAAAAGTTTGTAATTCTCTTTGAAGTACTGATGTGATATCGACCAGAACGATAAATAAGGCACGCCGGCGCAAACGGCAAGCAAAACGGAGGCCAGAATGGCCTTGTACAAGGAATCAAAAATCACACCGTTAAGTAGTCTATGGGTACAAAAAAGTGTACGAAAAAAAACGTTTGTAATTCTCTTTGAAGTACTGATGTGATATCGACCAGAATGATAAATAAGGCACGCCGGCGCAAACGGCAAGCAAAACGGAGGCCAGAATGGCCTTGTACAAGGAATCAAAAATCACACCGTTAAGTACTCTATGGGTACAAAAAAGAGTACGAAAAAAAAACGTTTGTAATTCTCTTTGAAGTACTGATGTGATATCGACCAGAACGATAAATAAGGCACGCCGGCGCAAACGGCAAGCAAAACGGAGGCCAGAATGGCCTTGTACAAGGAATCAAAAATCACACCGTTAAGTACTCTGTGGGTACAAAAAAGAGTACGAAAAAAAACGTTTGTAATTCTCATTGAAGTACTGATGTGATATCGACCATAATGATAAATAAGGCACGCCGGCGCAAACGGAAAGAAAAAGGGAGGCCAGAATGGCCTTGTACAAGGAATCAAAAATCACACCGTTAAGTACTCTATGGGTACAAAAAAGAGTACGAAAAAAAATGTTTCTAATTCTCTTTGAAGTACTGATGTGATATCGACCAAAACGATAAATAAGGCATGCCAACGCAAACGGCAAGCAAAACGGAGGCCAGAAAGGCCTTGTACAAGGAATAAAAAATAACATAGTTAAGTACTCTATGGGTACGAAAAAAAGTACGAAAAAAAACATTTGTAATTCTCTTTGAAGTACTGATGTTATATCGACCAGAACGATAAATAAGGCTCGCCGGCGCAAACAGCAAGCAAAACGGAGGCCAGAATGGCCATGTACATGGAATCAAAAATCACACAGCTAAGTACTCATTGGGTATGAAAAAAAGTACGAAAAAAAAACGTTTGTAATTTCTCTTTAAAGTACAGATGTGATATCGACCAGAATGATAAATAAGGCACGCCGGCGGAAACGGCAAGCAAAACGGAGGCCAGAATGGCCTTGTACAAGGAATCAAAAATCACACCGTTAAGTACTCTATGGGTACAAAAAAGAGTACGAAAAAAAACGTTTGTAATTCTCTTTGAAGTACTGATGTGATATCGACCAGAACGATAAATAAGGCACGCCGGCGCAAACGGCAATCAAAACGGAGGCCAGAATGGCCTTGTACAAGGTATCAAAAATCACACCGTTAAGTACTCTATGGGTACAAAAAAAAGTACGAAAAAAAATGTTTGTAATTCTCTTTGATGTACTGCCGTGATATCGACCAGAACGATAAATAAGGCACGCCGGCGCAAACGGAAAGGAAAACGGAGGCCAAATGGCCTTGTACAATAAATCAATATTCACACCGTTAAGTACTTTATGGGTACAAAAAAAGTTACGAAAAAAAAACGATTGTAATTCTCCTTGAAATATTGATGTGATATCGACCAGAACGATAAATAAGGCACGCCGGCGCAAACGGCAAGCAAAACGGAGGCCAGAATCACACCGTTAATTACTCTATGGGTACAAAAATAAGTACGAAAAAATTTTTGTAATTCTCTTTGAAGTACTGATGTGATATCGACCAGAACGATAAATAAAGCACGCTGGCGCAAACGGCAAGCAAAACGGAGGCCAGAATGGCCTTGTACAAGGAATCGAAAATCACACCGTTAAGTACTCTATGGGTACAAAAAAGAGTATGAAAAAAACGTTTGTAATTCTCTTTGAAGTACTGACGTGATATCGACCAGAACAATAATAAGGCACGCCGGTGCAAACGGCAAGCAAAACGGAGGCCAGAATGGCCTTTTACAAGGAATCAAAAATCACACAGTTAAGTACTCTATGGGTACGAAAAAAAGTACGAAAAAAAAACGTTTTTAATTTTCTTTGAAGTACTTACGTGATATTGACCAGAATGATAAATAAGGCACGCCGGCGCAAACGGCAAGCAAAACGGAGCCGAATGGCCTGGTACAAGGAATCAAAAATCACACAGTTAAGTACTCTATGGGTACGAAAAAAAGTATGAAAAAAAACGTTTGTAATTCTCTTTGAAGTACTGATGTGATATCGACCAGAACGATAAATAAGGCACGCCGGCACAAACGGAAAGCAAAACCGAGGCCAGAATGGCCTTGTACAAGGAATCAAAAATCACACCGTTAAGTAGTCTATGGGTACAAAAAAGAGTACGAAAAAAAACGTTTGTAATTCTCTTTGAAGTTTTGATGTGATATCGACCAGAACGATAAATAAGGCACGCCGGTGCAAACGGCAAGCAAAAAGGAGGCCAGAATGGCCTTGTGCAAGGAATCAAAAATCACACAGTTAAGTACTCTTTGGGTTCGAAAAAAAGTACGAAAAAAAACATTTTTAATTCTCTTTGAAGTACGGACATGATATCGACCAGAACGATAAATAAGGCACGCCGGCGCAAACGGCAAGCAAAACGCAGGCCAAAATGTCCTGGTACAAGGAATCAAAAATCACACACTTAAGTACTCTATGGGTACGAAAAAAAGTACGAAAAAAATGTTTGTAATTCTCTTTGAAGTACTGATGTGATATCGACCAGAACGATAAATTAGGCACGCCGGCGCAAACGGCAAGCAAAACGGAGGTCACAATGGCCTTGTACAAGGAATCAAAAATCACACAATTAAGTACTCTATGGGTACGAAAAAAAGTACGAAAAAAACGTTTGTAATTCTCTTTGAAGTACTGATGTGATATCGACCAGAACGATAAATAAGGCACGCCGGCGCAAACGGCAAGCAAAACGGAGGCCAGAATGACCTTGTACAAGGAATCAAAAATCACACAGTTAAGTACTCTATGGGTACGAAAAAAAGTACGAAAAAAACATTTGTAATTCTCTTTGATGTACTGATGTGATATCGACCAGAACGATAAATAAGGCACGCCGGCACAAACGGCAAGCAAAACGGAGGCCAGAATGGCCTTGTACAAGGAATCACAAATCACACAGTACTCTATGGGTACGAAAAAAAAGTACGAAAAAAACGTTTGTAATTCTCTTTAAAGTACTGACGTGATATCGACCCGAACAACAAATAAGGCACGCCGGCACAAACGGCAAGCAAAACGGAGGCCAGAATGACCTAGTACAAGGAATCAAAAATCACACAGTTAAGTACTCTATGGGTACGAAAAAAAGTACGAAAAAAACGTTTGTAATTCTCTTTGATGTACTGATGTGATATCGACCAGAACGATAAATTAGGCACTCCGGCGCAAACGGCAAGCAAAACGGAGGCCATAATGGCCTTGTACAAGGAATCACAAATCACACAGTTAAGTACTCTATGGGTACGAAAAAAAAGTACGAAAAAAACGTTTGTATTTCTCTTTGAAGTACTGATGTGATATCGACCAGAACGATAAATAAGGCACGCCGGCGCAAACGGCAAGCAAAACGGAGGCCAGAATGGCCTTGTACAAGGACTCAAAAATCACACAGTTAAGTATTCTATGGGTATGAAAATAAACGTTTGTAATTCTCTTTGAATTACTGATGTGATATCGACCAGAACGATAATAAGGCACGCCGGCACAAACGGCAAGAAAAACGGAGGCCAGAATCACATCGTTAAGTACTCTATGGGTACAAAATAAGTACAAAAAAAAAGTTTGTAATTCTCTTTGAAATACTGATGTGATATCGACCAGAACGATAAATAAAGCACCCCGGCACAAACGGCAAGCAAAACGGAGGCCAGAATGGCATTGTACAAGGAATAAAAAATCACACCGTTAAGTACTCTGGGTACAAAAAAGAGTACGAAAAAAACGTTTGTAATTCTCTTTGAAATACATATGTGATATCGACCGAACGATAAATAAGGCACGCCGGCGCAAACGGAAAGCAAGACGGAGGCCAGAATGGCTTTGTACAAGGAATCAAAAATCACACCGTTAAGTACTCTATGGGTACAAAAAAGAGTACGAAAAAAAACTTTTGTAATTCTCTTTGAAGTACTGATGTGATATCGACCAGAATGATAAATAAGGCACGCCGGCGCAAACGGCAAGAAAAATGGAGGCCAGAATGGCCTTGTACAAGGAATCAGAAATCACACAGTAAGTACTCTATGGGTACGAAAAAAAGTACAAAAAAAAATGTTTGTAATTCTCTTTGAAGTACTGATGTGATATCGACAAGAACGATATATAAGGCACGCCGGTGCAAACGGCACGCAAAACCGAGGCCAGAATGGCCTTGTACCAGGAATAAAAAATCACACAGTTAAGTACTCTATGGGTACGAAAAAAAGTTCGAAAAAAAACGTTTGTAATTCTCTTTGAAGTACTGATGTGATATCGACCAGAACGATAATTAAGGAACGTCGGCGCAAACGGCAAGCAAAACGGAGGCCAGAATCACACCGTTAAGTACTCAATGGGTACAAAAATAAGTACAAAAAAAATGTTTGTAATTCTCTTTGAAGTACTGATGTGAAATCGACCAGAACAATAAATAAGGCACGCCGGCGCAAAGGGCAAGAAAAATGGAGGCCATAATGGCCTTGTACAAGGAATCAAAAATCACACCGTTAAGTACTCTATGGGTACGAAAAAAGTACAAAAAAAAACGTTTGTAATTCTCTTTGAAGTACTGATGTGATATAGACCAGAACGATAAATAAGGCACGCCGGCGCAAACGGCAAGCAAAACGGAGGCCAGAATCACACCGTTAAGTACTCTATGGGTACAAAATTTTTTTTTGTAATTCTCTTTGAAGTACTGATGTGATATCGACCAGAACGATAAATAAGGCACGTCGGCGCAAACGGCAAGCAAAACGGAGGCCAAAATCACACCGTTAAGTACTCTATGGGTACAAAAATAAGTAATAAAAAAATGTTTGTAATTCTCATTGAAGTACTGATGAGATATCGACCAAAACAATAAATATGGCACGCCGGCGCAAACGGCAAGCAAAATGGAGGCCATAATGGCCTTGTACAAGGAATCAAAAATCACACCGTTAAGTACTCTATGGGTACGAAAAAAAGTACAAAAAAAACGTTTGTAATTCTCTTTGAAGTACTGATGTGATATCGACAAGAACGATAAATTAGGCACGCCGGTGCAAACGGCAAGCAAAACGGAGACCAGAATGGCCTTGTACAAGGAATAAAAAATCACACAGTTAAGTACTCTATGGGTACGAAAAAAAGTATGAAAAAAAAACGTTTGTAATTCTCTTTGAAGTATCGATGTGATGTGATATCGACCGGCGAACGATAAATAAGGCACGCCGGCGTAAACGGCAAGCAAAACGGAGGCCTTTGAAGTAATGGCCTTGTACAAGGAATCAAAAATCACACGGTTAAGTACTCTATTGGTATGGGTACGAAAAAAAGTATGAAAAAAACGTTTGTAATTCTCTTTGAAGTGCGATGTGATATCGACCGAACGATAAATAAGGCACGCCGGCGCAAACGGCAAGCAAAACGGAGGCCAGAATGGCCTTGTACAAGGAATCAAAAATCACACAGTTAAGTACTCTATGGGTACGAAAAAAAGTACAAAAAAAACGTATGTAATTCTCTTTGAAGTAATGATGTGATATCGACCAGAACGATAAATAAGGCATGCCGGTGCAAACAGCAAGCAAAAAGGAGCCCAGAATGGCCTTGTACAAGGAATCAAAAATCACACCGTTAAGTACTCTATGGGTACAAAAAAGAGTACGAAAAAAAAAAACGTTTGTAATTCTCTTTGAAGTACTGATGTGATATCGACCAGAACGATAAATAAGTTACGCCGGCGCAAACGGCAAGCAAAACGGAGGCCAGATTGGCCTTGTACAAGGAATCAAAAATCACACCGTTAAGTACTATATGGGTACAAAAAAGAGTACGAAAAAAAACGTTTGTAATTGTCTTTGAACTACTGATGTGATATTGAGCAGAACGATAAATAAGGCACGCCGGCGCAAACGGCAAGCCAAACGGAGGCCACAATGGCTTTGTACAAGTAATCAAAATTCACACAGTTAAGTACTCTATGGGTACGAAAAAGACGTTTGTAATTCTCTTTGAAGTACTGACGAGATATCGACCAGAACGATAAATAAGGCACGCCGGCGCATACGGCAAGCAAAACAGAGGCCAGAATGGCCTTGTACAAGGAATCAAAAATCACACAGTTAAGTACTCTATGGGTATGAAAAAAAATGTTTGTAATTCTCTTTGAAGTACTGGTGTGATATCGACCATAACGATAAATAAGGCACGCCGGCGCAAACGGCAAGCAAAACGGAGGCCAGAATGGTCTTGTACAAGGAATCAAAAATCACACAGTTAAGTACTCTATGGGTACAAAAAAAAGTACAAAAAAAAATGTTTGTAATTCTCTTTGAAGTACTGATGTGATATCGACCATAACGATAAATAAGGCACGCTGGCGCAAACGACAAGCAAAACGGAGGCCGAATGGCCTTGTACAAGGAATCAAAAATCACACCGTTAAGTACTCTATGGGTTCGAAAAAAAACGTTTGTAACTCTCTTTGAAGTACTGATGTGATATCGACCAGAACGATAAGTAAGGCACGCCGGCGCAAACGGCAAGCAAAACGGAGGCCAAAATGGCCTTGTACAAGGAATCAAAAATCACACAGTTAAGTACTCTATGGGTACGAAAAAAAGTATGAAAAAAATGTTTGTAATTCTCTTTGAAGTACTGATGTGATATCGACCAGAACGATAAATAAGGTATGCCGGCGGAAACGGCAAGCAAAACGGAGGCCAGAATGGCCTTGTACAAGGAATCAAAAATCACACCGCAAGTACTCTATGGGTATGAAAAAAAGTATGAAAAAAACGTTTGTAATTCTCTTGGAAGTATTGATGTGATATCGACCAGAATGATAAATAAGGCACGCCGGCGCAAACGGCAAGCAAAACGGAGGCCAGAATGGCCTTGTGCAAGGAATCAAAAATCACAGAGTTAAGTACTCTATGGGTACAAAAAAAATGTTTGTAATTCTCTTTGAAGTACTGATGTGATATCGACCAGAACGATAAATAAGGCACGCCGGCGCAAACGGCAAGCAAAACGGAGCCTAGAATGGCCTTGTACAAGGAATCAAAAATCACACCGTTAAGTACTATATGGGTACAAAAAAGAGTACGAAAAAAAACGTTTGTAATTCTCTTTGAAGTAATGATGTGATATCGACCAGAACAATAAATAAGGCATGCCGGCGCAAACGGCAAGCAAAACGGAGGCCAGAATGGCCTTGTACAAGGAATCAAAAATCACACAGTTAAGTACTCTATGGGAACGAAAAAAAGTTTGTAATTCTTTTTGAAGTACTGATGTGATTTCGACCAGAACGATATTTTATAAGGCATGCCGGCGCAAACGGCAAGCAAAACGGAGACCAAAATCACACCGTTAAGTACTCTATGGGTACAAAAATAAGTACGAAAAAAAACGTTCGTAATTCTCTTTGAAGTACTGATGTGATATCGACCAGAACGATCAATAAGGCACGCCGGCACAAACGGCAAGCAAAACGGAGGCCAGAATGGCCTTGTACAAGGTATCAAAAATCACACCGTTAAGTACTCTATGGGTACAAAAAAAGTACGAAAAAAAACGTTTGTAATTCTCTTTCATGTACTGACGTGATTTCGACCAGAACGATAAATAAGGCACGCCGGCGCAAACGGCAAGCAAAACGGAGGCCAGAATGGCCTTGTACAAGGAATCAAAAATCACACCGTTAAGTACTCTATAGGAACAAAAAAGAGTACGAAAAAAAAATTTTGTAATTCTCTTTGAAGTACTGATGTGATATCGATTAGAACGATTAATAAGGCACGCCGGTGCAAACGGCAAGCAAAACGGAGGCCAGAATGGCCTTGTACAAGGAATCAAAAATCACACAGTTAAGTACTCTATGGGAACGAAAAAAAGTACAAAAAAAACGTTTGTAATTATATTTGAAGTACTGACGTGATATCGACCAGAACGATAAATAAGGCACGCCGGCGCAAACGGCAAGCAAAACGGAGGCCAGAATGGCCTTGTACAAGGAATCAATAATCACACAGTTAAGTACTCTATGGGTACGAAAAAAGTAGAAAAAACATTTGTAATTCTCTTTGAAGTACTAATGTGATATCGACCAGAACGATAAATAAGGCACGCCTGCGCAAACAGCAAACAAAAAGGAGGCCAGAATGGCCTTGTACAAGGAATCAAAAATCACACCGTTAAGTACTCTATGGGTACAAAAAAGAGTATGAAAAAAAATGTTTGTAATTCTCTTTGAAGTACTGATGTGATATCGACCAGAACGATAAATAAGGCACGCCGGCGGAAACGGCAAGCAAAACGGAGGCCAGAATGGACTTGTACAAGGAATCAAAAATCACACCGTTAAGTACTATATGGGTACAAAAAAGAGTACGAAAAAAAAACGTTTGTAATTCTCTTTGAAGTACTGATGTGATATCGACCAGAACGATAAATAAGGCACGCCGGCGTAAGCGGAAAGCAAAACGGAGGCCAGAATGGCCTTGTACAAGGAATCAAAAATCACACAGTTGAGTACTCTATGGGTACGAAAAAAACGTTTGTAATTCTCTTTGAAGTACTCATCTGATATCGACCAGAACGATAAATAAGGCACGCCGGCGCAAACGGCAAGCAAAACGGAGGCCAGAATGGCCTTGTACAAGGAATCAAAAAGCACACAGTAAAGTACTCTATGGGTACAAAAAAAAGTACGAAAAAAACGTTTGTAATTCTCTTTGAAGTACTGACGTGATATCGACCAGAACGATAAATAAGGCACGCCGGCGCAAATGGCAAGCAAAACGGAGGCCATAATCAAGGAATCAAAAATCACACAGTTAAGTACTCTATGGGTACGAAAAAAAGTATGACAAAAAACGTTTGTAATTCTCTTTGAAGTACTGATGTGATTTCGACCAGAACGATAAATAAGGCATGCAGGCGCAAACAGCAAGAAAACGGAGGCCAGAATGGCCTTGTAAAAGGTATCAAAATTCACACCGTTAAGTACTCTATGGATACAAAAAAAGTTACAAAAAAAACGTTTGTAATTCTCTTTGAAGTACTGATGTGATATCGACCAGAACGATAAATAAGGTATGCCGGCAGAAACGGCAAGCAAAACGGAGGCCAGAATGGCCATATACAAGGAATCAAAAATCACACCGTCAAGTACTCTATGGGTACGAAAAAAAGTACGAAAAAACGTTTGTAATTCTCTTTAAAGTACGGATGTGATATCGACCAGAACGATAAATAAGGCACGCCGGCGCAAACCTCAAGCAAAACGGAGGCCAGAATGGCCTTGTACAAGGAATCAAAAATCACACAGTTAAGTACTCTATGGGTACGAAAAAAAGTACAAAAAGAACGTTTGTAATTCTCTTTAAAGTACTGATGTGATATCGACCAGAACGATAAATAAGGTATGCCGGCAGAAACGGCAAGCAAAAAGGATACTAGAATGGCCATATACAAGGAATCAAAAATCACACCGTCAAGTACTCTATGGGTACGAAAAAAAGTACGAAAAAAATCGTTTGTAATTCTCTTTGAAGTACATATGTGATATTGACCAGAACGATAAATAAGGCACGCCGGCGCAAACGGCAAGCAAAATGGAGGCCAGAATAGCCTTGTACAAGGTATCAAAAATCACACCGTTAAGTACTCTATAGGAACAAAAAAGAGTACGAAAAAAAACATTTGTAATTCTCTTTGAAGTACTGATGTGATATCGATTAGAACGATAAATAAGGCACGCCGGTGCAAACGGCAAGCAAAACGGAGGCCAGAATGGCCTTGTACAAGGAATCAAAAAACACACAGTTAAGTACTCTATGGGAACGAAAAAAAGTACAAAAAAAACGTTTGTAATTATCTTTGAAGTACTGACGTGATATCGACCAGAACGATAAATAAGGCACGCCGGCGCAAACGGCAAGCAAAACGGAGGCCAGAATGGCCTTGTACAAGGAATCAAAAATCACACGGTTAAGTACTCTATGGGTACAAAAAAAATTACGAAAAAAAAGTTTGTAATTCTCTTTGAAGTACTGATGTGATATCGACCAGAACAATAAATAAGGCACGCCGGCGCAAACGGCAAGCAAAATGGAGGCCATAATGGCCTTGTACAAGGAATCAAAAATCACACCGTTAAGTACTCTATGGGTACGAAAAAAAGTATGAAAAAAAACGTTTGTAATTCTCTTTGAAGTACTGATGTGATATCGACCAGAACGATAAATAAGGCACGCCGGCGCAAACGGAAAGCAAAACCGAGGCCAGAATGGCCTTGTACAAGGAATCAAAAATCACACCGTGAAGTAGTCTATGGGTACAAAAAAGAGTACGAAAAAAACCTTTGTAATTCTCTTTGAAGTTTTGATGTGATATCGACCAGAACGATAAATAAGGCACGCCGGCGCAAACGGCAAGCAAAAAGGAGGCCAGAATGGCCTTGTGCAAGGAATCAAAAATCACACAGTTAAGTACTCTATGGGTTCGAAAAAAAGTACGAAAAAAAACATTTTTAATTCTCTTTGAAGTACTGACATGATATCGACCAGAACGATAAATAAGGCACGCCGGCGCAAACGGCAAGCAAAACGCAGGCCAAAATGTCCTGGTACAAGGAATCAAAAATCACACCGTTAAGTACTCTGGGTACAAAAAAGACTACGAAAAAAACGTTTGTAATTCTCTTTGAAATACAGATGTGATATCGACCAGAACGATAAATAAGGCACGCCGGCGCAAACGGAAAGCAAGACGGAGGCCAGAATGGCTTTGTACAAGGAATCAAAAATCACACCGTTAAGTACTCTATGGGTACAAAAAAGAGTACGAAAAAAAACTTTTGTAATTCTCTTTGAAGTACTGATGTGATATCGACCAGAATGATAAATAAGGCACGCCGGCGCAAACGGCAAGCAAAATGGAGGCCAGAATGGCCTTGGACAAGGAATCAGAAATCACACAATTAAGTACTCTATGGGTACGAAAAAAAGTACAAAAAAAATGTTTGTAATTCTCTTTGAAGTACTGATGTGATATCGAAAAGAACGATATATAAGGCACGCCGGTGCAAACGGCAAGCAAAACCGAGGCCAGAATGGCCTTGTACCAGGAATAAAAAATCACACAGTTAAGTACTCTATGGGTACGAAAAAAAACGTTTGTAATTCTCTTTGAAGTACTGATGTGATATCGACCAGAACGATAATTAAGGAATGTCGGCGCAAATGGCAAGCAAAACGGAGGCCAGTTTCACACCGTTAAGTACTCAATTGGTACAAAAATAAGTACAAAAAAAATGTTTGTAATTCTCTTTGAGGTACTGATGTGAAATCGACTAGAACAGTAAATAAGGCACGCCTGCGCAAAGGGCAAGCAAAATGGAGGCCATAATGGCCTTGTACAAGGAATCAAAAATCACACCGTAAAGTACTCTATGGGTACGAAAAAAAGTACAAAAAAAAATGTTTGTAATTCTCTTTGAAGTACTGATGTGATATCGACCAGAACGATAAAGAAGGCACGCCGGCGCAAACGGCAAACAAAACGGAGGCCAGAATCACACCGTTAAGTACTCTATGGGTACAAAAAAAATGTTTGTAATTCTCTTTGAAGTACTGATGTGATATCGACCAGAACGATAAATAAGGCACGTCGGTGCAAACGGCAAGCAAAACGGAGGCCAGAATCACACCGTTAAGTACTCTATGGGTACAAAAATAAGTACAAAAAAATGTTTGTAACTCTCATTGAAGTATTGATGAGATATCGACCAAAACAATAAATATGGCACGCCGGCGCAAACGGCAAGCAAAATGGAGGCCATAATGGCCTTGTACAAGGAATCAAAAATCACACCGTTAAGTACTCTATGGGTACGAAAAAAAGTACAAAAAAAAACGTTTGTAATTCTCTTTGAAGTACTGATGTGATATCGACAAGAACGATAAATAAGGCACGCCGGTGCAAACGGCAAGCAAAACGGAGACCAGAATGGCCTTGTACAAGGAATAAAAAATCACACAGTTAAGTACTCTATGGGTACGAAAAAAAGTATGAAAAAAAAACGTTTGTAATTCTCTTTGAAGTACTGATGTGATATCGACCAGATCGATAAATAAGGCACGCCGGCGTAAACGGCAAGCAAAACGGAGGCCAGAATGGCCTTGTACAAGGAATCAAAAATCACACAGTTAAGTACTCTATTGGTACGAAAAAAAAAACGTTTGTAATTCTCTTTGAAGTACTGATGTGATATCGACCAGAACGATAAATAAGGCACGCCGGCGCAAACGGCAAGCAAAACGGAGGCCAGAATGGCCTTGTACAAGCAATCAAAAATCACACCGTTAAGTACTCTATGGGTACAAAAAAGAGTACGTAAAAAAACGTTTGTAATTCTCTTTGAAGTACTAATGTGATATCGACCAGAACGATAAATAAGGCACGCCGGCGCAAACAGCAAACAAAAAGGAGGCCAGAATGGCCTTGTACAAGGAATCAAAAATCACACCGTTAAGTACTCTATGGGTACAAAAAAGAGTATGAAAAAAATGTTTGTAATTCTCTTTGAAGTACTGATGTGATATTGACCAGAACGATAAATAAGGCACGCCGGCGGAAACGGCAAGCAAAACGGAGGCCAGAATGGACTTGTACAAGGAATCAAAAATCACACCGTTAAGTACTATATGGGTACAAAAAAGAGTACGTAAAAAAACGTTTGTAATTCTCTTTGAAGTACTAATGTGATATCGACCAGAACGATAAATAAGGCACGCCGGCGCAAACAGCAAACAAAAAGGAGGCCAGAATGGCCTTGTACAAGGAATCAAAAATCACACCGTTAAGTACTCTATGGGTACAAAAAAGAGTATGAAAAAAAATGTTTGTAATTCTCTTTGAAGTACTGATGTGATATTGACCAGAACGATAAATAAGGCACGCCGGCGGAAACGGCAAGCAAAACGGAGGCCAGAATGGACTTGTACAAGGAATCAAAAATCACACCGTTAAGTACTATATGGGTACAAAAAAGAGTACGAAAAAAAAACGTTTGTAATTCTCTTTGAAGTACTGATGTGATATCGACCAGAACGATAAATAAGGTACGCCGGCGCAAACGGCAAGCAAAACGGAGGCCAGAATGGCCTTGTACAAGGAATCAAAAATCACACAGTTAAGTACTCTATGGGTACGAAAAAAAAGTACGAAAAAAAAACGTTTGTAATTCTCTTTGAAGTACTGATGTGATTTCGACCAGAACGATAAATAAGGCATGCCGGCGCAAACGGCAAGCAAACGGAGGCCAGAATGGCCTTGTAAAAGGTATCAAAATTCACACCGTTAAGTACTCTATGGATACAAAAAAAGTTACAAAAAAAACATTTGTAATTCTCTTTGAAGTACTGATGTGATATCGACCAGAACGATAAATAAGGTATGCCGGGAGAAACGGCAAGCAAAACGGAGGCCAGAATGGCCATATGAAAAAAACGTTTGTAATTCTCTTTAAAGTACTGATGTGATATCGACCAGAACGATAAATAAGGCACGCCGGCGCAAACGGCAAGCAAAACGGAGGCCAGAATGGCCTTGTACAAGGAATCAAAAATCACACAGTTAAGTACGTATGGGTACGAAAAAAAGTACAAAAAGAACGTTAGTAATTCTCTTTGAAGTAGATGTGATATCGACCGAACGATAAATAAGGCACGCCGGTGCAAACAAACGGCAAGCAAAAAGGAGGCCGAATGGCCTTGTACAAGGAATCAAAAATCACACCGTTAAGTACTTATGGGTACAAAAAAGAGTACGAAAAAAAAACGTTTGTAATTCTCTTTGAAGTACCGATGTGATATCGACCAGAACGATAAATAAGGCACGCCGGCGTAAACGGCAAGCAAAACGGAGGCCGAATGGCCTTGTACAAGGAATCAAAAATCACACAGTTAAGTACTCTATGGGTACGAAAAAAAGTACAAAAAGAACGTTTGTAATTCTCTTTGAAGTACTGATGTGATATCGACCAGAACGATAAATAAGGTATGCCGGCAGAAACGGCAAGCAAAAAGGAGACCAGAATGGCCATATACAAGGAATCAAAAATCACACCGTCAAGTACTCTATGGGTACGAAAAAAAGTACGAAAAAAATCGTTTGTAATTGTCTTTGAAGCACATATGTGATATTGACCAGAACGATAAATAAGGCACGCCGGCGCAAACGGCAAGCAAAATGGAGGCCAGAATGGCCTTGTACAAGGTATCAAAAATCACAGCGTTAAGTACTCTATGTGTACAATAAAAGTACGAAAAAAACGTTTGTAATTCTCTTTCATGTACTGAAGTGATTTCGACCAGAACGAAAAATAAGGCACGCCGGCGCAAACGGCAAGCAAAACGGAGGCCAGAATGGCCTTGTACAAGGAATCAAAAATCACACCGTTAAGTACTCTATAGGAACAAAAAAGAGTACGAAAAAAAACGTTTGTAATTCTCTTTGAAGTACTGATGTGATATCGAATAGAACGATAAATAAGGCACGCCGGTGCAAACGGCAAGCAAAACGGAGGCCAGAATGGCCTTGTACAAGGAATCAAAAAACACACAGTTAAGTACACTATGGGAACAAAAAAAGTACAAAAAAAACGTTTGTAATTATCTTTGAAGTACTGACGTGATATCGACCAGAACGATAAATAAGGCACGCCGGCGCAAACGGCAAGCAAAACGGAGGCCAGAATGGCCTTGTACAAGGAATCAAAAATCACACAGTTAAGTACTCTATGGGTACAAAAAAATTACGAAAAAAAAGTTTGTAATTCTCTTTGAAGTACTGATGTGATATCGACCAGAACAATAAATAAGGCACGCCGGCGCAAACGGCAAGCAAAATGGAGGCCATAATGGCCTTTTACAAGGAATCAAAAATCACACCGTTAAGTACTCTATGGGAACGAAAAAAAGTACAAAAAAAACGTTTGTAATTCTCTTTGAAGTAATGATGTGATATCGACAAGAACGATAAATAAGGCACGCCGGTGCAAACAGCAAGCAAAACGGAGGCCAGAATGGCCTTGTAAAAGGAATCAAAAATCACACAGTTAAGTACTATATGGGTACGAAAAAAAAAACGTTTGTAATTCTGTTTGAAGTACTGATGTGATATCGACCAGAACGATAAATAAGGCACGCCGGCGCAAACGGCAAGCAAAACGAAGGCCAGAATCACACCGTTAAGTACTCTATGGGTACAAAAATAAGTACAAAAAAATGTTTGTAATTCGCTTTGAAGTACTGATGTGATATCGACCAGAACAATAAATAAGGCACGCCGGCGCAAACGGCAAGCAAAATGGAGGCCATAATGGCCTTGTACAAGGAATCAAAAATCACACCGTAAAGTACTCTATGGGTACGAAAAAAAAGTACGAAAAAAAAACGTTTGTAATTCTCTTTGAAGTACTGATGTGATATCGACCAGAACGATAAATAAGGCACGCCGGCGTAAACGGCAAGCAAAACGGAGGCCAGAATGGCCTTGTACAAGGAATCAAAAATCACACAGTTAAGTACTCTATGGGTACGAAAAAAAGTACAAAAAGAACGTTTGTAATTCTCTTTGAAGTACTGATGTGATATCGACCAGAACGTTAAATAAGGTATGCCGGCAGAAACGGCAAGCAAAAAGGAGACCAGAATGGCCATATACAAGGAATCAAAAATCACACCGTTAAGTACTATATGGGTACAAAAAAGAGTACGAAAAAAAACGTTTGTAATTCTCTTTGAAGTACTGATTTGATATCGACCAGAACGATAAATAAGGCACGCCGGCGTAAACGGCAAGCAAAACGGAGGCCAGAATGGCCTTGTACAAGGAATCAAAAATCACACAGTTGAGTACTCTATGGGTACGAAAAAAACGTTTGTAATTCTCTTTGAAGTACCGATCGATATCGACCGAACGATAAATAAGGCACGCCGGCGCAAACGGCAAGCAAAACGGAGGCCGAATGGCCTTGTACAAGGAATCAAAAATCACACGAGTTAAGTACTCTATGGGTACGAAAAAAAGTATGAAAAAAACGTTTGTAATTCTCTTTGAAGTACTGACGTGATATCGACCAGAACGATAAATAAGGCACGCCGGCGCAAATGGCAAGCCAAACGGAGGCCATAATGGCCTTGTACAAGGAATCAAAAATCACACAGATAAGTACTCTATGGGTACGAAAAAAAGTATGACAAAAAACGTTTGTAATTCTCTTTGAAGTACTGATGTGATTTCGACCAGAACGATAAATAAGGCATGCCGGCGCAAACAGCAAGCAAACGGAGGCCAGAATGGCCTTGTAAAAGGTATCAAAATTCACACCGTTAAGTACTCTATGGATACAAAAAAAGTTACAAAAAAAACATTTGTAATTCTCTTTGAAGTACTGATGTGATATCGACCAGAACGATAAATAAGGTATGCCGGCAGAAACGGCAAGCAAAACGGAGGCCAGAATGGCCATATACAAGGAATCAAAAATCACACCGTCAAGTACTCTATGGGTACGAAAAAAAGTACGAAAAAAACGTTTGTAATTCTCTTTAAAGTACTGATGTGATATCGACCAGAACGATAAATAAGGCATGCCGGCGCAAACGGCAAGCAAAACGGAGGCCAGAATGGCCTTGTACAAGGAATCAAAAATCACACAGTTAAGTACTCTATGGGTACGAAAAAAAGTACAAAAAGAACGTTTGTAATTCTCTTTGAAGTACTGATGTGATATCGACCAGAACGATAAATAAGGCACGCCGGTGCAAACGGCAAGCAAAAAGGAGGCCAGAATGGCCTTGTACAAGGAATCAAAAATCACACCGTTAAGTACTTATGGGTACAAAAAAGAGTACGAAAAAAAAACGTTTGTAATTCTCTTTGAAGTACTGATGTGATATCGACCAGAACGATAAATAAGGCACGCCGGCGTAAACGGTAAGCAAAACGGAGGCCAGAATGGCCTTGTACAAGGAATCAAAAATCACACAGATAAGTACTCTATGGGTACGAAAAAAAGTACAAAAAGAACGTTTGTAATTCTCTTTGAAGTACTGATGTGATATCGACCAGAACGATAAATAAGGTATGCCGGCAGAAACGGCAAGCAAAAAGGAGACCAGAATGGCCATATACAAGGAATCAAAAATCACACCGTCAAGTACTCTATGGGTACGAAAAAAAGTACGAAAAAAATCGTTTGTAATTCTCTTTGAAGTACATATGTGATATTGACCAGAACGATAAATAAGGCATGCCGGCGTAAACGGCAAGCAAAACGGAGGCCAGAATGGCCTTGTACAAGGAATCAAAAATCACACAGTTGAGTACTCTATGGGTACGAAAAAAACGTTTGTAATTCTCTTTGAAGTACTGATCTGATATCGACCAGAACGATAAATAAGGCACGCCGGCGCAAACGGCAAGCAAAACGGAGGCCAGAATGGCCTTGTACAAGGAATCAAAAATCACACAGTTAAGTACTCTATGGGTACGAAAAAAAGTACGAAAAAAACGTTTGTAATTCTCTTTGAAGTACTGACGTGATATCGACCAGAACGATAAATAAGGCACGCCGGCGCAAATGGCAAGCCAAACGGAGGCCATAATGGCTTTGTACAAGGAATCAAAAATCACACAGATAAGTACTCTATGGGTACGAAAAAAAGTATGACAAAAAACGTTTGTAATTCTCTTTGAAGTACTGATGTGATTTCAACCAGAACGATAAATAAGGCATGCCGGCGCAAACAGCAAGCAAACGGAGGCCAGAATGGCCTTGTAAAAGGTATCAAAATTCACACCGTTAAGTACTCTACGGATACAAAAAAAGTTACAAAAAAAACATTTGTAATTCTCTTTGAAGTACTGATGTGATATCGACCAGAACGATAAATAAGGTATGCCGGCAGAAACGGCAAGCAAAACGGAGGACCGAATGGCCATATACAAGGAATCAAAAATCACACCGTCAAGTACTCCATGGGTACGAAAAAAAGTACGAAAAAAACGTTTGTAATTCTCTTTAAAGTACTGATGTGATATCGACCAGAACGATAAATAAGGCACGCCGGCGCAAACGGCAAGCAAAACGGATGCCAGAATGGCCTTGTACAAGGAATCAAAAATCACACGTTAAGTACTCTATGGGTACGAAAAAAAGTACAAAAAGAACGTTTGTAATTCTCTTTGAAGTATGCGATGTGATATCGACCGAACGATAAATAAGGCACGCCGGGTGCAAACGGCAAGCAAAAAGGAGGCCGAATGGCCTTGTACAAGGAATCAAAAATCACACCGTTAAGTACTTATGGGTACAAAAAAGAGTACGAAAAAAAAAACGTTTGTAATTCTCTTTGAAGTACTGATGTGATATCGACCAGAACGATAAATAAGGCACGCCGGCGTAAACGGTAAGCAAAACGGAGGCCATAATGGCCTTGTACTAGGAATCAAAAATCACACAGTTAAGTACTCTATGGGTACGAAAAAAAGTACAAAAAGAACGTTTGTAATTCTCTTTGAAGTAATGATGTGATATCGACCAGAACGATAAATAAGGTATGCCGGCAGAAACGGCAAGCAAAAAGGAGACCAGAATGGCCATATACAAGGAATCAAAAATCACACCGTCAAGTACTCTATGGGTACGAAAAAAAGTACGAAAAAAATCGTTTGTAATTCTCTTTGAAGTACATATGTGATATTGACCAGAACGATAAATAAGGCACGCCGGCGCAAACGGCAAGCAAAATGGAGGCCAGAATGGCCTTGTACAAGGTATCAAAAATCACACCGTTAAGTACTCTATGTGTACATAAAAAGTACGAAAAAAACGTTTGTAATTCTCTTTCATGTACTGACGTGATTTCGACCAGAACGAAAAATAAGGCACGCCGGCGCAAACGGCAAGCAAAACGGAGGCCAGAATGGCCTTGTACAAGGAATCAAAAATCACACCGTTAAGTACTCTATTGGAACCACAAAAGAGTACGAAAAAAAACGTTTGTAATTCTCTTTGAAGTACTGATGTGATATCGATTAGAACGATAAATAAGGCACGCCGGTGCAAACGGCAAGCAAAACGGAGGCCAGAATGGCCTTGTACAAGGAATCAAAAAACACACAGTTAAGTACACTATGGGAACGAAAAAAAGTCCAAAAAAAACGTTTGTAATTATCTTTGAAGTACTGACGTGATATCGACCAGAACGATAAATAAGGCACGCCGGCGCAAAGGGCAAGCAAAACGGAGGCCAGAATGGCCTTGTATAAGGAATCAAAAATCACACAGTTAAGTACTCTATGGGTGCAAAAAAAATTACGAAAAAAAAGTTTGTAATTCTCTTTGAAGTACTGATGTGATATCGACCAGAACAATAAATAAGGCACGCCGGCGCAAACGGCAAGCAAAATGGAGGCCATAATGGCCTTTTACAAGGAATCAAAAATCACACCGTTAAGTACTCTATGGGAACGAAAAAAAGTACAAAAAAAACGTTTGTAATTCTCTTTGAAGTAATGATGTGATATCGACAAGAACGATAAATAAGGCACGCCGGTGCAAACAGCAAGCAAAACGGAGGCCAGAATGGCCTTGTACAAGGAATCAAAAATCACCCCTTTAATACTCTATGGGTACGCAAAAAAAAACGTTTGTAATTCTTGTTTGAAGTACTGATGTGATATCGACCAGAACGATAAATAAGGCACGCCGGCGCAAACGGCAAGCAAAACGGAGGCCAGAATCACACCGTTAAGTACTCTATGGGTACAAAAATAAGTACAAAAAAATGTTTGTAATTCGCTTTGAAGTACTGATGTGATATCGACCAGAACGATAAATAAGGCACGCCGGCGCAAACGGCAAGCAAAATGGAGGCCATAATGGCCTTGTACAAGGAATCAAAAATCACACCGTAAAGTACTCTATGGGTACGAAAAAAAAGTACGAAAAAAAAACGTTTGTAATTCTCTTTGAAGTGCGATGTGATATCGACCAGAACGATAAATAAGGCACGCCGGCGTAAACGGCAAGCAAAACGGAGGCCAGAATGGCCTTGTACAAGGAATCAAAAATCACACAGTTAAGTACTCTATGGGTACGAAAAAAAGTACAAAAAGAACGTTTGTAATTCTCTTTGAAGTACTGATGTGATATCGACCAGAACGATAAATAAGGTATGCCGGCAGAAACGGCAAGCAAAAAGGAGACCAGAATGGCCATATACAAGGAATCAAAAATCACACCGTCAAGTACTCTATGGGTACGAAAAAAAGTATGAAACAAATCGTTTATAATTCTCTTTGAAGTACATATGTGATATTGACCAGAACGATAAATAAGGCACGCCGGCGCAAACGGCAAGCAAAACGGAGGCCAGAATGGCCTTGTACAAGGTATCAAAAATCACACCGTTAAGTACTCTATGGGTACAAAAAAAAGTATGAAAAAAACATTTGTAATTCTCTTTCATGTACTGAGGTGATTTCGACCAGAACGATAAATAAGGCACGCCGGCGCAAACGGCAAGCAAAACGGAGGCAAGAATGGCCTTGTACAAGGAATCAAAAATCACACCGTTAAGTACTCTATAGGAACAAAAAAGAGTACGAAAAAAAACGTTTGTAATTCTCTTTGAAGTACTGATGTGATATCGATTAGAACGATAAATAAGGCACGCCGGTGCAAACGGCAAGCAAAACGGAGGCCAGAATGGCCTTGTACAAGGAATGAAAAATCACACAGTTAAGTACTCTATGGGAACGAAAAAAAGTACAAAAAAAACGTTTGTAATTATCTTTGAAGTACTGACGTGATATCGACCAGAACGATAAATAAGGCACGCCCGCGCAAACGGCAAGCAAAACGGAGGCCAGAATGGCCTTGTACAAGGAATCAAAAATCACACAGTTAAGTACTCTATGGGTACAAAAAAAATACGAAAAAAAACGTTTGTAATTCTCTTTGAAGTACAGATGTGATATCGACCAGAACAATAAATAAGGCACGCGGGCGCAAACGGCAAGCAAAATGGAGGCCATAATGGCCTTGTACAAGGAATCAAAAATCACACCGTTAAGTACTCTATGGGAACGAAAAAAAGTACAAAAAAAACGTTTGTAATTCTCTTTGAAGTAATGATGTGATATCGACAAGAACGATAAATAAGGCACGCCGGTGCAAACGGCAAGCAAAACGGAGGCCAGAATGGCCTTGTACAAGGAATCAAAAATCACACAGTTAAGTACTATATGGGTACGAAAAAAAAACGTTTGTAATTCTGTTTGAAGTACTGATGTGATATCGACCAGAACGATAAATAAGGCACGCCGGCGCAAACGGCAAGCAAAACGGAGGCCAGAATCACACCGTTAAGTACTCTATGGGTCAAAAATAAGTACAAAAAAATGTTTGTAATTCTCTTTGAAGTACTGATGTGATATCGACCAGAACGATAAATAAGGCACGCCGGTGCAAACGGCAAGCAAAATGGAGGCCGTAATGGCCTTGTACAAGGAATCAAAAATCACACCGTAAAGTACTTTATGGGTACGAAAAAAAGTACGAAAAAAAAACGTTTGTAATTCTCTTTGAAGTACTGATGTGATATCGACCAGAACGATAAATAAGGCACGCCGGCGTAAACGGCAAGCAAAACGGAGGCCAGAATGGCCTTGTACAAGGAATCAAAAATCACACGTTAAGTACTCTATACGAAAAAACGTACGAAAAAAACGTTTGTAATTCTCTTTAAAGTACCGATGTGATATCGACCGAACGATAAATAAGGCACGCCGGCGCAAACGGCAAGCAAAACGGAGGCCGAGAATGGCCTTGTACAAGGAATCAAAAATCACACAGTTAAGTTACTCTATGGGTACGAAAAAAAGTACAAAAAAACGTTTGTAATTCTCTTTGAAGTACTGATGTGATATCGACCAGAACGATAAATAAGGCACGCTGGTGCAAACAGCAAGCAAAAAGGAGGCCAGAATGGCCTTGTACAAGGAATCAAAAATCACACCGTTAAGTACTTATGGGTACAAAAAAGAGTACGAAAAAAAAAACGTTTGTAATTCTCTTTGAAGTACTGATGTGATATCGACCAGAACGATAAATAAGGCACGCCGGCGGAAACGGCAAGCAAAACGGAGGCCAGATTGGCTTTGTACAAGGAATCAAAAATCACACCGTTAAGTACTATATGGGTACAAAAAAGAGTACAAAATAAAACGTTTGTAATTGTCTTTGAAGTACTGATGTGATATCGACCAGAACGATAAATATGGCACGCCGGCGCAAACGGCAAGCCAAACGGAGGCCACAATGGCCTGGTACAAGGAATCAAAATTCACACAGTTAAGTACTCTATGGGTACGAAAAAAAGTATGAAAAAGACGTTTGTAATTCTCTTTGAAGTACTGACGTGATATCGACCAGAACGAAAAATAAGGCACGCCGGCGCATACGGCAAGCAAAACGGAGGCCAGAATGGCCTTGTACAAGGAATCAAAAAATCACTGAGTTAAGTACTCTATGGATACGGAAAAAAACGTTTGTAATTCTCTTTGAAGTACTGATGTGATATCGACCAGAACAATAAATAAGGCACGCAGGCGCAAACGGCAAGCAAAATGGAGGCCATAATGGCCTTGTACAAGGAATCAAAAATCACAACGTTAAGTACTCTATGGGAACGAAAAAAAAGTACAAAAAAAATGTTTGTAATTCTCTTTGAAGTAATGATGTGATATCGACAAGAACGATAAATAAGGCACGCCGGTGCAAACGGCAAGCAAAACGGAGGCCAGAATGGCCTTGTACAAGGAATCAAAAATCACACAGTTAAGTACTATATGGGTACGAAAAAATAACGTTTGTAATTCTGTGTGAAGTACTGATGTGATATCGACCAGAACGATAAATAAGGCACGCCGGCGCAAACGGCAAGCAAAACGGAGGCCAGAATCACACCGTTAAGTACTCTATGGGTACAAAAATAAGTACAAAAAAAATGTTTGTAATTCTCTTTGAAGTACTGATGTGATAACGACCAGAACGATAAATAAGGCACGCCGGTGCAAACGGCAAGCAAAATGGAGGCCGTAATAGCCTTGTACAAGGAATCAAAAATCACACCGTAAAGTACTTTATGGGTACGAAAAAAAAGTACAAAAAAAAAACGTTTGTAATTCTCTTTGAAGTATTGATGTGATATCGACCAGAACGATAAATAAGGCACGCCGGCGTAAACGGCAAGCAAAACGGAGGCCAGAATGGCCTTGTACAAGGAATCAAAAATCACACAGTTAAGTTACTCTATGGGTACGAAAAAAAGTACAAAAAAACGTTTGTAATTCTCTTTGAAGTGCGATGTGATATCGACCGAACGATAAATAAGGCACGCTGGTGCAAACAGCAAGCAAAAAGGAGGCCAGAATGGCCTTGTACAAGGAATCAAAAATCACACCGTTAAGTACTTATGGGTACAAAAAAGAGTACGAAAAAAAAACGTTTGTAATTCTCTTTGAAGTACTGATGTGATATCGACCAGAACGATAAATAAGGCACGCCGGCGGAAACGGCAAGCAAAACGGAGGCCAGATTGGCCTTGTACAAGGAATCAAAAATCACACAGTTAAGTTACTCTATGGGTACGAAAAAAAAGTACAAAAAGAACGTTTGTAATTCTCTTTGAAGTACTGATGTGATATCGACCAGAACGATAAATAAGGCACGCCGGCGGAAACGGCAAGCAAAACGGAGGCCAGATTGGCCTTGTACAAGGAATCAAAAATCACACCGTTAAGTACTATATGGGTACAAAAAAGAGTACAAAATAAAACGTTTGTAATTGTCTTTGAAGTACATATATGATATCGACCAGAACGATAAATATGGCACGCCGGCGAAAATGGCAAGCAAAACGGAGGCCAGAATGGCCTTGTACAAAGAATCAAAAATCACACCGTTAAGTACTATATGGGTACAAAAAAGAGTACGAAAAAAAACGTTTGTAATTCTCTTTGAAGTACTGATGTGATATCGACCAGAACGATAAATAAGGCACGCCGGCGTAAACGGCAAGCAAAACGGAGGCCGAATTGCCTTGTACAAGGAATCAAAAATCACACCAGTTAAGTACTCTATGGGTACGAAAAAAAGTACGAAAAAAAAGTTTGTAATTCTCTTTGAAGTACTGATGTGATATCAACCAGAACGATAAATAAGTCACGCCGGCGCAAACGGCAAGCAAAACGGAGGCAAGAATCACACCGTTAAGTACTCTATGGGTACAAAAATAAGTACAAAAAAAATGTTTATAATTCTCTTTGAAGTACCGATGTGATATCGACCAGAACGATAAATAAGGCACGCCGGCGCAAACGGCAAGCAAAATGGAGGCCATAATGGCCTTGAACAAGGAATCAAAAATCACACCGTTAAGTACTCTATGGGTACAAAAAAGAGTACGAAAAAAAACGTTTGTAATTCTCTTTGAAGTACTGATGTGATATCGACCAGAACGATAAATAAGGCACGCCGGCGTAAACGGCAAGCAAAATGGAGGCCAGAATGGCCTTGTACAAGGAATCAAAAATCACACAGTTAAGTACTCTATGGGTACTTGAAAAAAAGTACGAAAAAAAATGTTTGTAATTCTCTTCGAAGTACTGATGTGATATCGACCAGAACGATAAATAAGGCACGCCCGGGCAAACGGCAAGCAAAACGGAGGCCAGAATGGCCTTGTAAAAGGTATCAAAATTCACACCGTTATGTACTCTATGGATACAAAAAAAGTAACAAAAAAACATTTGTAATTCTCTTTGAAGTACTGATGTGATATCGACGAGAACGATAATTAAGGTATGCCGGTGGAAACGGCAAGCAAAACGGAGGTCAGAATGGCCTTGTACAAGGAATCAAAAATCACACCGTCAAGTACTCTATGGGTACGAAAAAAAGTACGAAGAAAAACGTTTGTAATTCTCTTTGAAGTACTGATGTGATATCGACCAGAACGATAAATAAGGCACGCCGGCGCAAACGGCAAGCAAAACGGAGGCCAGAATGGCCTTGTACAACGAATTAAAAATCACATAGTTAAGTACTCTATGGGTACAAAAAAAGTACAAAAAAACGTTTGTAATTCTCTTTGAAGTACTGATGTGATATCGACAGAACGATAAATAAGGCACGCCGGCGCAAACGGCAAGCAAAACGGAGGCTAGAATGGCCTTGTACAAGGAATCAAAAATCACACCGTTAAGTACTATATGGGTACAAAAAAGAGTACGAAAATAAACGTTTGTAAATCTCTTTGAAGTATTGATGTGATATCGACCAGAACGATAAATAAGGCACGCCGGCGCAAACGGCAAGAAAAACAATGGCCGGAATGGCCTTGTACAAGGAATCAAAAATCACACAGTTAAGTACTCTATGGGTACGAAAAAACGTTTGTAATTCTCTTTGAAGTACTGATGTGATATCTTGCAGAACGATAAATAAGGCACGCCGGCGCAAACGGCAAGCTAAACGGAGGCCAGAATGGCATTGTACAAGGAATAAAAAATCACACAGTTAAGTACTCTATGGGTACAAAAAAAAATGTTTGTAATTCTCTTTGAAGTAATGATGTGATATCGACCAGAACAATAAATAAGGCATGCCGGCGCAAACGGCAAGCAAAACGGAGGACAGAATGGCCTTGTACAAGGAATCAAAAATCACACAGTTAAGTACTCTATGGGAACGAAAAAAAGTACGACAAAAAACGTTTGTAATTCTTTTTGAAGTACTGATGTGATTTCGACCAGAACGATAAATAAGGTATGCCGGCGGAAACGGCAAGCAAAATGGAGGCCAGAATGGCCTTGTACAAGGAATCAAAAATCACACCGTCAAGTACTCTATGGGTACGAAAAAAAGTACGGAAAAAAATGTTTGTAATTCTCTTTGAAGTACTGATGTGATATCGACCAGAACGATAAATAAGGCACGCCGGCGCAAACGGCAAGCAAAACGGAGGCCAGAATGGCTTTGTACAAGGTTTCAAAATTCACACCGTTAAGTACTCTATGGATACAAAAAAAGTTACAAAAAAAACGTTTGTAATTCTCTTTGAAGTACTGATGTCATATCGACCAGAAAGATAAATAAGGTATGCCGGCAGAAACGGCAAGCAAAACGGAGGCCAGAATGGCCATATACAAGGAATCAAAAATCACACCGTCAAGTACTCTATGGGTACGAAAAAAAGTTCGAAAAAAAACGTTTGTAATTCTCTTTGAAGTACTGATGTGATATTGACCAGAACGATAAATAAGGCTTGTCGGCGCAAACGGCAAGCAAAACGGAGGCCAGAATGGCCTTGGACAAGGAATCAAAAATCACACAGTTAAGTACTCTATGGGTATAAAAAAAAGTACAAAAAAAAATGTTTGTAATCCTCGTTGAAGTACTGATGTGATATCGACCAGAACGATAAATAAGGCACGCGGGCGCAAACGGCAAGCAAAATGGAGGCCAGAATGGCCTTGTACAAGGAATCAAAAATCACACAGTTAATTACTCTATGGGTACGAAAAAAAAGTACGAAAAAAAATGTTTGTAATTCTCTTTGAAGTACTGACGCGATATCGACCAGAACGATAAATAAGGCACGCCGGAGCAAACGGCAAGCATAACGGAGGCCATAATGGCCTTGTACAAGGAATCAAAAATCACACAGTTAAGTACTCTACGGGTACAAAAAAAAGTACGAAAAAAAACATTTGTGATTCTCTTTGAAGTACTGATGTGATATCGACCAGAACGATAAATAAGGCACGCCGGCATAAAACGGCAAGCAAAACGGAGGCCAGAATGGCCTTGTACAAGGTATCAAAAATCACACCGTTAAGTACTCTATGGGTACAAAAAAAAGTACGAAAAAAACGTTTGTAATTCTCTTTGATGTACTGACGTGATATCGACCAGAACGATAAATAAGGCACGCCGGCGCAAACGGCAAGCAAAACGGAGGCCATAATGGCCTTGTACAAGGAATCAAAAATCACACCGTTAAGTACTCTATGGGTACAACAAAAGTTATGAAAAAAATGTTTGTAATTCTCTTTGAAGTACTGATGTGATATCGACCAGAACGATAAATAAGGCACGCCGGCACAAACGGCAAGCAAAAACGGAATGGCCTTGTACAAGGAATCAAAAATCACACCGTTAAGTACTCTATGGGTACAAAAAAAAGTACAAAAAAAATGTTTGTAATTCTCTTTGAAGTATTGATGTGATATCGACCAGAACGATAAATAAGGCACGCCGGCGCAAACGGCAAGCAAAACGGAGGCCATAATGGCCTTGTACAAGGAATCAAAAATCACACCGTTAAGTACTCTATGGGTACAAAAAAGAGTTTGTAATTCTCTTTGAAGTACTGATGTGATATCGACCAGAACGATAAATAAGGCACGCCGGCGCAAACGGCAAGCAAAACGGAGGCCATAATGGCCTTGTACAAGGAATCAAAAATCACACCGTTAAGTACTCTATGGGTACAAAAAAGAGTACGAAAAAAAACGTTTGTAATTCTCTTTGAAGTACTGATGTGATATCGACCAGAACGATAAATAAGGCACGCCGGCGCAAACGGCAAGCAAAACGGAGGCCGAATGGCCTTGTACAAGGAATCAAAAATCACACAGTTAAGTACTCTATGGGTACAAAAAAGAGTACAAAAAAAAACGTTTGTAATTTTCGTTGAAGTACTGATGTGATATCGACAAGAACGATAAATAAGGCACGCCGGCGCAAACAGCAAGCAAAAAGGATGCCAGAATGGACTTGTACAAGGAATCAAAAATCACACCGTTAAGTACTCTATGGGTACAAAAAAAGTACGAAAAAAAAACGTTTGTAATTATCTTTGAAGTACTGATGTGATATCGACCAAAACGATAAATAAGGCACGCCGGCGCAAACGGCAAGCAAAACGGAGGCCAGAATGGCCTTGTACAAGGAATCAAAAATCACACAGTTAAGTACTCTATGGGTACAAAAAAAGTACAAAAAAAAACGTTTGTAATTCTCTTTGAAGTACTGATGTGATATCGACCAGAACGATAAATAAGGCATGCCGGCGGAAACGGCAAGCAAAACGGAGGCCAGAATGGCCTTGTACAAGGAATCAAAAATCACACCGTTAAGTACTCTATGGGAACAAAAAAGAGTACGAAAAAAAACGTTTGTAATTCTCTTTGAAGTACTGATGTGATATCGATTAGAACGATAAATAAGGCACGCCGGTGCAAACGGCAAGCAAAACGGAGGCCAGAATGGCCTTGTACAAGGAATCAAAAATCACACAGTTAAGTACTCTATGGGAACGAAAAAAAGTAAAAAAAAAAACGTTTGTAATCCTCGTTGAAGTACTGATGTGATATCGACCAGAACGATAAATAAGGCACGCGGGCGCAAACGGCAAGCAAAACGGAGGCCAGAATGGCCTTGTACAAGGAATCAAAAATCACACAGTTAATTACTCTATGGGTACGAAAAAAAAGTACGAAAAAAAATGTTTGTAATTCTCTTTGAAGTACGACGTGATATCGACCAGAACGATAAATAAGGCACGCCGGAGCAAACGGCAAGCATAACGGAGGCCATAATGGCCTTGTACAAGGAATCAAAAATCACACAGTTAAGTACTCTACGGGTACAAAAAAAAGTACGAAAAAAAACATTTGTGATTCTCTTTGAAGTACTGATTTGATATCGACCAGAACGATAAATAAGGCACGCCGGCATAAAACGGCAAGCAAAACGGAGGCCAGAATGGCCTTGTACAAGGTATCAAAAATCACACCGTTAAGTACTCTATGGGTACAAAAAAAAGTACGAAAAAACGTTTGTAATTCTCTTTGATGTACTGACGTGATTTCGACCAGAACGATAAATAAGGCACGCCCACGCAAACGGCAAGCAAAACGGAGGCCATAATGGCCTTGTACAAGGAATCAAAAATCACACCGTTAAGTACTCTATGGGTAGAAGAAAAGTATGAAAAAAATGTTTGTAATTCTCTTTGAAGTACCGATGTGATATCGACCAGAACGATAAATAAAGCACGCCGGCACAAACGGCAAGCAAAACGGTGGCCGGAATCACACCGTTAAGTACTCTATGGGTACAAAAATAAGTACAAAAAAAATGTTTGTAATTCTCTTTGAAGTACTGATGTGATATCGACCAGAACGATAAATAAGGCACGCCGGCGCAAACGGCAAGCAAAGCGGAGGCCATAATGGCCTTGTACAAGGAATCAAAAATCACACCGTTAAGTACTCTATGGGTACGAAAAAAAGAGTTTGTAATTCTCTTTGAAGTACTGAGGTGATATCGACCGAACGATAAATAAGGCACGCCGGCGCAAACGGCAAGCAAAACGGAGGCCATAATGGCCTTGTACAAGGAATCAAAAATCACACCGTTAAGTACTCTATGGGTACAAAAAAAGTACGAAAAAAAACGTTTGTAATTCTCTTTGAAGTGCGATGTGATATCGACCGAACGATAAATAAGGCACGCCGGCGTAAAGGGCAAGCAAAACGGAGGCCGAATGGCCTTGTACAAGGAATCAAAAATCACACGTTAAGTACTCTATGGGTACAAAAAAAGTACAAAAAAAAACGTTTGTAATTTCGTTGAAGTACTGATGTGATATCGACAAGAACGATAAATAAGGCACGCCGGCGCAAACAGCAAGCAAAAAGGATGCCAGAATGGACTTGTACAAGGAATCAAAAATCACACCGTTAAGTACTCTATGGGTACAAAAAAAGTACGAAAAAAAACGTTTGTAATTATCTTTGAAGTACTGATGTGATATCGACCAAAACGATAAATAAGGCACGCCGGCGCAAACGGCAAGCAAAACGAGAGGCCGAATGGCCTTGTACAAGGAATCAAAAATCACACGTTAAGTACTCTATGGGTACAAAAAAAGTACAAAAAAAAACGTTTGTAATTCTCTTTGAAGTACTGATGTGATATCGACCAGAACGATAAATAAGGCACGCCGGCGCAAACGGCAAGCAAAACGGAGGCCAGAATGGCCTTGTACAAGGAATCAAAAATCACACAGTTAAGTACTCTATGGGTACGAAAAAAAGTACGAAAAAAAATGTTTGTAATTCTCTTTGCCGGCGCAAACGGCAAGCAAAACGGAGGCCAGAATGGCCTTGTACAAGCAATCAAAAATCACACAGTTAAGTACTCTATGGGTACGAAAAAAAGTACGAAAAAAAATGTTTGTAATTCTCTTTGAAGTACTGATGTGATATCGACCAGAACGATAAATAAGGCACGCCGGCACAAACGGCAAGCAAAACGGAGGCCGAATGGCCTTGTACAAGGAATAAAAAATCACACAGTTAAGTACTCTATGGTACAAAAAAAAGTACGAAAAAAAACATTTGTAATTATCTTTGAAGTATTGATGTGATATCGACCAGAACGATAAATAAGACACGCCGGCGCAAACGGCAAGCAAAACGGAGGCCGAATGGCCTTGTACAAGGAATCAAAAATCACACGTTAAGTACTCTATGGGTACGAAAAAAAGTACGAAAAAAACGTTTGTAATTCTCTTTGAAGTACCGATGTGATATCGACCGAACGATAAATAAGGCACGCCGGCGCAAACGGCAAGCAAAACGGAGGCCGAATGGCCTTGTACAAGGAATCAAAAATCACACGTTAAGTACTCTATGGGTACGAAAAAAAGTACGAAAAAAAACGTTTGTAATTCTCTTTGAAGTACCGATGTGATATCGACCGAACGATAAATAAGGCACGCCGGCGCAAACGGCAAGCAAAACGGAGGCCGAGAATGGCCTTGTACAAGGAATCAAAAAAATCACACGTTAAGTACTCTATGGGTACGAAAAAAAGTACGAAAAAAAACGTTTGTAATTCTCTTTGAAGTACCGATGTGATATCGACCGAACGATAAATAAGGCACGCCGGCGCAAACGGCAAGCAAAACGGAGGCCGAATGGCCTTGTACAAGGAATCAAAAATCACACCGTTAAGTACTCTATGGGTACAAAAAAAAGTACGAAAAAAAAACGTTTGTAATTCTCTTTGAAGTACGATGTGATATCGACCGAACGATAAATAAGGCACGCCGGCGCAAACGGCAAGCAAAACGGAGGCCGAATGGCCTTGTACAAGGAATCAAAAATCACACGTTAAGTACTCTATGGGTACGAAAAAAAGTACGAAAAAAAACGTTTGTAATTCTCTTTGAAGTACCGATGTGATATCGACCGAACGATAAATAAGGCACGCCGGCGCAAACGGCAAGCAAAACGGAGGCCGAATGGCCTTGTACAAGGAATCAAAAATCACACGTTAAGTACTCTATGGGTACAAAAAAAAGTACAAAAAAAAACGTTTGTAATTCTCTTTGAAGTACCGATGTGATATCGACCGAACGATAAATAAGGCACGCCGGCGCAAACGGCAAGCAAAACGGAGGCCGAATGGCCTTGTACAAGGAATCAAAAATCACACGTTAAGTACTCTATGGGTACGAAAAAAAGTACGAAAAAAACGTTTGTAATTCTCTTTGAAGTGCGATGTGATATCGACCGAACGATAAATAAGGCACGCCGGCGCAAACGGCAAGCAAAACGGAGGCCGAATGGCCTTGTACAAGGAATCAAAAATCACACAGTTAAGTACTCTATGGGTACGAAAAAAAGTACGAAAAAAAACGTTTGTAATTCTCTTTGAAGTACGATGTGATATCGACCGAACGATAAATAAGGCACGCCGGCGCAAACGGCAAGCAAAACGGAGGCCGAATGGCCTTGTACAAGGAATCAAAAATCACACGTTAAGTACTCTATGGGTACAAAAAAAAGTACGAAAAAAAACGTTTGTAATTCTCTTTGAAGTACCGATGTGATATCGACCGAACGATAAATAAGGCACGCCGGCGCAAACGGCAAGCAAAACGGAGGCCGAATGGCCTTGTACAAGGAATCAAAAATCACACGTTAAGTACTCTATGGGTACAAAAAAGTACGAAAAAAACGTTTGTAATTCTCTTTGAAGTACCGATGTGATATCGACCGAACGATAAATAAGGCACGCCGGCGCAAACGGCAAGCAAAACGGAGGCCGAATGGCCTTGTACAAGAATCAAAAATCACACCGTTAAGTACTCTATGGGTACAAAAAAAAGTACGAAAAAAAACGTTTGTAATTCTCTTTGAAGTACCGATGTGATATCGACCGAACGATAAATAAGGCACGCCGGCGCAAACGGCAAGCAAAACGGAGGCCATAATGGCCTTGTACAAGGAATCAAAAATCACACGTTAAGTACTCTATGGGTACGAAAAAAAGTACGAAAAAAACGTTTGTAATTCTCTTTGAAGTACCGATGTGATATCGACCGAACGATAAATAAGGCACGCCGGCGCAAACGGCAAGCAAAACGGAGGCCGAATGGCCTTGTACAAGGAATCAAAAATCACACGTTAAGTACTCTATGGGTACGAAAAAAAGTACGAAAAAAAACGTTTGTAATTCTCTTTGAAGTACCGATGTGATATCGACCGAACGATAAATAAGGCACGCCGGCGCAAACGGCAAGCAAAACGGAGGCCGAATGGCCTTGTACAAGGAATCAAAAATCACACGTTAAGTACTCTATGGGTACGAAAAAAAGTACGAAAAAAACGTTTGTAATTCTCTTTGAAGTACCGATGTGATATCGACCGAACGATAAATAAGGCACGCCGGCGCAAACGGCAAGCAAAACGGAGGCCGAATGGCCTTGTACAAGGAATCAAAAATCACACAGTTAAGTACTCTATGGGTACGAAAAAAAGTACGAAAAAAAACGTTTGTAATTCTCTTTGAAGTACCGATGTGATATCGACCGAACGATAAATAAGGCACGCCGGCGAAACGGCAAGCAAAACGGAGGCCGAATGGCCTTGTACAAGGAATCAAAAATCACACGTTAAGTACTCTATGGGTACAAAAAAAGTACGAAAAAAAACGTTTGTAATTCTCTTTGAAGTACCGATGTGATATCGACCGAACGATAAATAAGGCACGCCGGCGCAAACGGCAAGCAAAACGGAGGCCGAATGGCCTTGTACAAGGAATCAAAAATCACACCGTTAAGTACTCTATGGGTACGAAAAAAAGTACGAAAAAAAACGTTTGTAATTCTCTTTGAAGTACCGATGTGATATCGACCGAACGATAAATAAGGCACGCCGGCGCAAACGGCAAGCAAAACGGAGGCCGAATGGCCTTGTACAAGGAATCAAAAATCACACGGTTAAGTACTCTATGGGTACGAAAAAAAGTACGAAAAAAAACGTTTGTAATTCTCTTTGAAGTACCGATGTGATATCGACCGAACGATAAATAAGGCACGCCGGCGCAAACGGCAAGCAAAACGGAGGCCGAATGGCCTTGTACAAGGAATCAAAAATCACACGTTAAGTACTCTATGGGTACAAAAAAAGTACAAAAAAAACGTTTGTAATTCTCTTTGAAGTACCGATGTGATATCGACCGAACGATAAATAAGGCACGCCGGCGCAAACGGCAAGCAAAACGGAGGCCATAATGGCCTTGTACAAGGAATCAAAAATCACACGTTAAGTACTCTATGGGTACGAAAAAAAGTACGAAAAAAAACGTTTGTAATTCTCTTTGAAGTACCGATGTGATATCGACCGAACGATAAATAAGGCACGCCGGCGCAAACGGCAAGCAAAACGGAGGCCGAATGGCCTTGTACAAGGAATCAAAAATCACACAGTTAAGTACTCTATGGGTACGAAAAAAAGTACGAAAAAAAACGTTTGTAATTCTCTTTGAAGTACCGATGTGATATCGACCGAACGATAAATAAGGCACGCCGGCGCAAACGGCAAGCAAAACGGAGGCCGAATGGCCTTGTACAAGGAATCAAAATCACACACGTTAAGTACTCTATGGGTACAAAAAAAAGTACGAAAAAAAACGTTTGTAATTCTCTTTGAAGTACCGATGTGATATCGACCGAACGATAAATAAGGCACGCCGGCGCAAACGGCAAGCAAAACGGAGGCCGAATGGCCTTGTACAAGGAATCAAAAATCACACGTTAAGTACTCTATGGGTACGAAAAAAAGTACGAAAAAAAACGTTTGTAATTCTCTTTGAAGTACCGATGTGATATCGACCGAACGATAAATAAGGCACGCCGGCGCAAACGGCAAGCAAAACGGAGGCCGAATGGCCTTGTACAAGGAATCAAAATCACACGAGTTAAGTACTCTATGGGTACGAAAAAAAGTACGAAAAAAAACGTTTGTAATTCTCTTTGAAGTACGATGTGATATCGACCGAACGATAAATAAGGCACGCCGGCGCAAACGGCAAGCAAAACGGAGGCCGAATGGCCTTGTACAAGGAATCAAAAATCACACGTTAAGTACTCTATGGGTACGAAAAAAAGTACGAAAAAAAACGTTTGTAATTCTCTTTGAAGTATCGATGTGATATCGACCGAACGATAAATAAGGCACGCCGGCGCAAACGGCAAGCAAAACGGAGGCAAGAATGGCCTTGTACAAGGAATCAAAAATCACACAGTTAAGTACTCTATGGGTACGAAAAAAAGTACGAAAAAAACGTTTGTAATTCTCTTTGAAGTATTGATGTCATATCGACCGAACGATAAATAAGGCACGCCGGCGCAAACGGCAAGCAAAACGGAGGCCGAATGGCCTTGTACAAGTATCAAAAATCACACCGTTAAGTACTCTATGGGTACGAAAAAAAGTACGAAAAAAAATGTTTGTAATTCTCTTTGAAGTACCGATGTGATATCGACCGAACGATAAATAAGGCACGCCGGCGCAAACGGCAAGCAAAACGGAGGCCGAATGGCCTTGTACAAGGAATCAAAAATCACACGCGTTAAGTACTCTATGGGTACAAAAAAAAGTACGAAAAAAAACGTTTGTAATTCTCTTTGAAGTACCGATGTGATATCGACCGAACGATAAATAAGGCACGCCGGCGCAAACGGCAAGCAAAACGGAGGCCAGAATGGCCTTGTACAAGAAATCAAAAATCACACAGTTAAGATTTGATATGAAAAACAAGGATCTAGATTCAAGTGTTCATACAAATTAGCAATTAAACACGTTTTGGATCAAGAAAAACAAGAAGAATAAGAACTTACACGAATTTGAAATGATAAGGACGAAAATGGATAGATGAGCAAGGCTTAGATCCACCCTCGGAATCGCACTTCGGGTTTCTCCAAGTTTGAGAATGTCGCACAAAGGTTGCTCACACCTTTGATATATTCTCGAGTTAACCCTTCACCCGTCGCAAGAAAAAGATTAACTAAGTAAAGTTTCAATCACCGAAACTCAAAATATATAAAATATCACTCAAAATATCACTTGAGTTATACATGGTAAATATACAAGCTTATATAGAACTAAAACTAAGAGAACTTCTCCCAAATAGGCAATGTGGGACAAAAATACTTTACTTTGTCAATTTTGGAGCTAAGCTTCACTCAAATCGATGTGGGAGAATGTGGAAGGAGCAAGACACGTCCAAGGCATGTCTAGGACAAGTCTTGGACATGTCTTGGGTGAAAACTTGGACAAGGTCTATTTTTAGTAGGGAAAGTTTCCAAAATTTAAGGTGAAAAAGGTATCGGGTTTTTGAAGGGTAAAAAGGGTAGATTATTGTAGGATAGGGCCTAGGATACCTTTATGGTATAGGTTACTTGGGAACGGAGGGTTTAGTTTCCCAAAATGGAAAGCCGAAGGTCGGGTTTGGCAAAGCGCCATTTTGGGAAGGGTTATGCAAAAATTGGTCAAAACTCCCAAAAATACCCCTACCCCTTATTACATGTCAAAACAAAACGTAAATAAAGTTTATTACAAGTTATTCATCGAAATAATATATAAGTCTTCAATCTTCTTCGTGTCATTCCCTCCCGGTCGAAAAGGATTCGTCCTCGAATCAACAAAATGTCGTTTGAGTCCTCCGCCGCAAGTATGACATCATAAAACACCTCCAAGTCTCCTCGTAAGTATGCCGGGGTCAAAACAAACACGAACAAGTGCACGAGGTCGTGCCTCACTAATCCGCACCAAAGATGTTGGAGGAAATGTACGAGGTTGGGAACTCGTATGAACCTTGGCAAGAATCAAAAATTTTTGTGTAGGCAAAATCGTCCTACATATGTGCTTTATAGCACCCTCCAAACACACGTCCTCCGAGAGAAGTATCCGTACATGAATTCGCAAAACGTGAACATGCTCAACAATACCAAGATTAGTCATAGAATGTACGTGAGCAACATCAATCGTATTATGTACATGATTCTCCACACAAATGTCAGAATTACCCAAATCTTGGATATCCGTATCCGAACCCAATGCAATGTCAACAATAATCTCATCCGGCGTGGTAACCACATCATGCAAAGAAGTATCAACAATACTATCAGAAAAGCATGGCAAAGTAGATTCACCAACAAGTCCATTGACTATAGCATCATCAACGATAACCGAATCAGCCACGGTGTTGGCCTCAAACTGAACAGGAGTATCATAGACGACCTCAATAGAAGGTTGAGGAACAACACAATCATTAGGCATATATTTTGGTGCCTTGCCACGTATAGCTTCTTCGCGGGTGATACCATACTTTTGAAAGAAAAGCTCATCCGCAGCCTTCCACTTTGCCTCAAGTGCTTTCCTCCGCTCCACACGTTCTAATTCCTGCTTTTCTCGTTTTGCCTCAAAATCAAGTAGTCCCCTATCAACCCAACGACCACCAACCCTTTTATCACGACCACGAACAGCACCAAGAGTACCAATTCCACGTTGAGTAATGTGAGATGTTAACTTCGCAATTTGCGCACTCAAATGCGTATGAAAATGGTCAATACGATGAGAAAAACTGTCATTGAATGATTGAATGTCTAGACGCCAAGGAGAATCTTTTTTGTACACTCGAGCCATCGTCAAAGACCTCACAATCCACTCGTGTTTCACTCTCCCTCAATAACTCACGAAAGGTGATGTCCAACCGTCGAAACAAATCAAAGTTGAGCAAATTCGGACAATTCCACAAAAGAAAGAACTAGGGTTTATAATTTCGGAACGGGAACACGAAATGGCAGCAATTTTCACGACCAAACGGTATGGAATTTGAAAAGACTCAAAGAACGAAACTTGTAGTCCATTAATTTTTCTTCAAGACTGTGAAGTTTCAGGAAAATTGAACATGGATAGCCACGTCAAAATAAATTCGTAAACAGATGACTACACAGACAGATTTTCGGACAGAAATAGATTAGCACGTTACGGAGACATTTGGGAAGAATTGGTCGATAATTTGGATAAACACAAAGGACGAAATTTGTAGAACAGACAATTTCCTATAAGTTCAGAAAAAAATTCACGCATTTCCGACCACTACAACTCCGGAAAAACGAATTATTTCACAACGGTTCCAGAAAAACGCACAGGATATTGCTGGGCAGATTTGACCAAGCTAAACTCCGAATTTGGCAAAGTCAAAAAGAGACAAAATATACATAAATAAACGATCTATCAACTGGTAAAATTTGATAAATTTACGACGTGTTTTGAATATGAAACGACTTGAACAAATACGGAATTCGGATTGGACAGATTCAAAGAAAATGATGTGAACAAGGATGAACAAGAAATTCACTAGATGAACACCTAAATCCCAAATCTCGATACCAAATGATATGAAAAACAAGGATCTAGATTCAAGTGTTCATACAAATTAGCAATTAAACACGTTTTGGATCAAGAAAAACAAGAAGAATAAGAACTTACACGAATTTGAAATGATAAGGACGAAAATGGATAGATGAGCAAGGCTTAGATCCACCCTCGGAATCGCACTTCGGGTTTCTCCAAGTTTTGAGAATGTCGCACAAAGGTTGCTCACACCTTTGATATATTCTCGAGTTAACCCTTCACCCGATCGCAAGGAAAAAGATTAACTAAGTAAAGTTTCAATCACCGAAACTCAAATATGTATAAAATATCACTCAAATATAACTTGAGTTATACATGGTAAATATACAAGCTTATATAGAACTAAAACTAAGAGAACTTCTCCCAAATAGGCAATGTGGGACAAAAATACTTATACTTTGTCAATTTTGGAGCTAAGCTTCACTCAAATCGATGTGGGAGAATGTGGAAGGAGCAAGACACGTCCAAGGCATGTCTAGGACAAGTCTTGGACATGTCTTGGGTGAAAACTTGGACAAGGTCTATTTTTAGTAGGGAAAGTTTCCAAAATTTAAGGTGAAAAAGGTATCGGGTTTTTGAAGGGTAAAAAGGGTAGATTATTGTAGGATAGGGCCTAGGATACCTTTATGGTATAGGTTACTTGGGAACGGAGGGTTTAGTTTCCCAAAATGGAAAGCCGAAGGTCGGGTTTGGCAAAACTGCCATTTTGGGAAGGGTTATGCAAAAATTGGTCAAAACTCCCAAAAATACCCCTACCCCTTATTACATGTCAAAACAAAACGTAAATAAAGTTTATTACAAGTTATTCATCGAAATAATATATAAGTCTTCAATCTTCTTCGTGTCAAGTATTCTATGGGTACGAAAAAAAGTACGAAAAAAAACGTTTGTAATTCTCTTTGAAGTACTGATGTGATATCGACCAGAACGATAAATAAGGCACGCCGGCGCAAACGGCAAGCAAAACGGAGGCCGAATGGCCTTGTACAAGGAATCAAAAATCACACGTTAAGTACTCTATGGGTACGCAAAAAAAAAGTACGAAAAAAAACGTTTGTAATTCTCTTTGAAGTACCGATGTGATATCGACCGAACGATAAATAAGGCACGCCGGCGCAAACGGCAAGCAAAACGGAGGCCGAATGGCCTTGTACAAGGAATCAAAAATCACACCGTTAAGTACTCTATGGGTACGAAAAAAAAGTACGAAAAAAAACGTTTGTAATTCTCTTTGAAGTACCGATGTGATATCGACCGAACGATAAATAAGGCACGCCGGCGCAAACGGCAAGCAAAACGGAGGCCGAATGGCCTTGTACAAGGAATCAAAAATCACACGTTAAGTACTCTATGGGTACGAAAAAAAGTACGAAAAAAACGTTTGTAATTCTCTTTGAAGTACCGATGTGATATCGACCGAACGATAAATAAGGCACGCCGGCGCAAACGGCAAGCAAAACGGAGGCCGAATGGCCTTGTACAAGGAATCAAAAATCACACGCGTTAAGTACTCTATGGGTACGAAAAAAAGTACGAAAAAAAACGTTTGTAATTCTCTTTGAAGTACCGATGTGATATCGACCGAACGATAAATAAGGCACGCCGGCGCAAACGGCAAGCAAAACGGAGGCCGAATGGCCTTGTACAAGGAATCAAAAATCACACCGTTAAGTACTCTATGGGTACGAAAAAAAGTACAAAAAAAAACGTTTGTAATTCTCTTTGAAGTACCGATGTGATATCGACCGAACGATAAATAAGGCACGCCGGCGCAAACGGCAAGCAAAACGGAGGCCGAATGGCCTTGTACAAGGAATCAAAAATCACACCGTTAAGTACTCTATGGGTACGAAAAAAAGTACGAAAAAAAACGTTTGTAATTCTCTTTGAAGTACCGATGTGATATCGACCGAACGATAAATAAGGCACGCCGGCGCAAACGGCAAGCAAAACGGAGGCCGAATGGCCTTGTACAAGGAATCAAAAATCACACGAGTTAAGTACTCTATGGGTACGAAAAAAAGTACGAAAAAAAACGTTTGTAATTCTCTTTGAAGTACCGATGTGATATCGACCGAACGATAAATAAGGCACGCCGGCGCAAACGGCAAGCAAAACGGAGGAGCGAGAATGGCCTTGTACAAGGAATCAAAAATCACACGTTAAGTACTCTATGGGTACGAAAAAAAGTACGAAAAAAAACGTTTGTAATTCTCTTTGAAGTACCGATGTGATATCGACCGAACGATAAATAAGGCACGCCGGCGCAAACGGCAAGCAAAACGGAGGCCGAATGGCCTTGTACAAGGAATCAAAAATCACACGTTAAGTACTCTATGGGTACGAAAAAAAGTACGAAAAAAAACGTTTGTAATTCTCTTTGAAGTAGTGATGTGATATCGACCGAACGATAAATAAGGCACGCCGGCGCAAACGGCAAGCAAAACGGAGGCCGAATGGCCTTGTACAAGGAATCAAAAATCACACGAGTTAAGTACTCTATGGGTACGAAAAAAAGTACGAAAAAAAACGTTTGTAATTCTCTTTGAAGTACCGATGTGATATCGACCGAACGATAAATAAGGCACGCCGGCGCAAACGGCAAGCAAAACGGAGGCCGAATGGCCTTGTACAAGGAATCAAAAATCACACGTTAAGTACTCTATGGGTACAAAAAAAAGTACGAAAAAAAACGTTTGTAATTCTCTTTGAAGTACCGATGTGATATCGACCGAACGATAAATAAGGCACGCCGGCGCAAACGGCAAGCAAAACGGAGGCCGAATGGCCTTGTACAAGGAATCAAAAATCACACGTTAAGTACTCTATGGGTACGAAAAAAAGTACGAAAAAAAACGTTTGTAATTCTCTTTGAAGTGCGATGTGATATCGACCGAACGATAAATAAGGCACGCCGGCGCAAACGGCAAGCAAAACGGAGGCCGAGAATGGCCTTGTACAAGGAATCAAAAATCACACGTTAAGTACTCTATGGGTACGAAAAAAAGTACGAAAAAAAACGTTTGTAATTCTCTTTGAAGTGCGATGTGATATCGACCGAACGATAAATAAGGCACGCCGGCGCAAACGGCAAGCAAAACGGAGGCCGAATGGCCTTGTACAAGGAATCAAAAATCACACGTTAAGTACTCTATGGGTACGAAAAAAAGTACGAAAAAAAACGTTTGTAATTCTCTTTGAAGTGCGATGTGATATCGACCGAACGATAAATAAGGCACGCCGGCGCAAACGGCAAGCAAAACGGAGGCCGAATGGCCTTGTACAAGGAATCAAAAATCACACGTTAAGTACTCTATGGGTACGAAAAAAAGTACGAAAAAAAACGTTTGTAATTCTCTTTGAAGTGCGATGTGATATCGACCGAACGATAAATAAGGCACGCCGGCGCAAACGGCAAGCAAAACGGAGGCCGAATGGCCTTGTACAAGGAATCAAAAATCACACGAGTTAAGTACTCTATGGGTACGAAAAAAAGTACGAAAAAAAAACGTTTGTAATTCTCTTTGAAGTACGATGTGATATCGACCGAACGATAAATAAGGCACGCCGGCGCAAACGGCAAGCAAAACGGAGGCCGAATGGCCTTGTACAAGGAATCAAAAATCACACGTTAAGTACTCTATGGGTACGTAAAAAAAGTACGAAAAAAAAACGTTTGTAATTCTCTTTGAAGTACCGATGTGATATCGACCGAACGATAAATAAGGCACGCCGGCGCAAACGGCAAGCAAAACGGAGGCGAGAATGGCCTTGTACAAGGAATCAAAAATCACACGTTAAGTACTCTATGGGTACGAAAAAAAGTACGAAAAAAAAAACGTTTGTAATTCTCTTTGAAGTGCGATGTGATATCGACCGAACGATAAATAAGGCACGCCGGCGCAAACGGCAAGCAAAACGGAGGCCGAATGGCCTTGTACAAGGAATCAAAAATCACACGTTAAGTACTCTATGGGTACGAAAAAAAGTACGAAAAAAAACGTTTGTAATTCTCTTTGAAGTGCGATGTGATATCGACCGAACGATAAATAAGGCACGCCGGCGCAAACGGCAAGCAAAACGGAGGCCGAATGGCCTTGTACAAGGAATCAAAAAATCACGTTAAGTACTCTATGGGTACGAAAAAAAGTACGAAAAAAAACGTTTGTAATTCTCTTTGAAGTATGCGATGTGATATCGACCGAACGATAAATAAGGCACGCCGGCGCAAACGGCAAGCAAAACGGAGGCCGAATGGCCTTGTACAAGGAATCAAAAATCACACGTTAAGTACTCTATGGGTACGAAAAAAAGTACGAAAAAAAACGTTTGTAATTCTCTTTGAAGTGCGATGTGATATCGACCGAACGATAAATAAGGCACGCCGGCGCAAACGGCAAGCAAAACGGAGGCAGAATGGCCTTGTACAAGGAATCAAAAATCACACCGTTAAGTACTCTATGGGTACGAAAAAAAGTACGAAAAAAAACGTTTGTAATTCTCTTTGAAGTGCGATGTGATATCGACCGAACGATAAATAAGGCACGCCGGCGCAAACGGCAAGCAAAACGGAGGCCGAATGGCCTTGTACAAGGAATCAAAAATCACACGTTAAGTACTCTATGGGTACGAAAAAAAGTACGAAAAAAAACGTTTGTAATTCTCTTTGAAGTACCGATGTGATATCGACCGAACGATAAATAAGGCACGCCGGCGCAAACGGCAAGCAAAACGGAGGCCGAATGGCCTTGTACAAGGAATCAAAAATCACACGTTAAGTACTCTATGGGTACGAAAAAAAGTACGAAAAAAAACGTTTGTAATTCTCTTTGAAGTACGATGTGATATCGACCGAACGATAAATAAGGCACGCCGGCGCAAACGGCAAGCAAAACGGAGGCCGAGAATGGCCTTGTACAAGGAATCAAAAATCACACGTTAAGTACTCTATGGGTACGTAAAAAAAAGTACGAAAAAAACGTTTGTAATTCTCTTTGAAGTACTCGATGTGATATCGACCGAACGATAAATAAGGCACGCCGGCGCAAACGGCAAGCAAAACGGAGGCCAAGAATGGCCTTGTACAAGGAATCAAAAATCACACGTTAAGTACTCTATGGGTACGAAAAAAAGTACGAAAAAAACGTTTGTAATTCTCTTTGAAGTATGCGATGTGATATCGACCGAACGATAAATAAGGCACGCCGGCGCAAACGGCAAGCAAAACGGAGGCCGAGAATGGCCTTGTACAAGGAATCAAAAATCACACGTTAAGTACTCTATGGGTACAAAAAAAAGTACGAAAAAAAACGTTTGTAATTCTCTTTGAAGTTTGATGTGATATCGACCAGAACGATAAATAAGGCACGCCGGCGCAAACGGCAAGCAAAACGGAGGCAGAATGGCCTTGTACAAGGAATCAAAAATCACACAGTTAAGTACTCTATGGGTACGAAAAAAAGTACGAAAAAAAACGTTTGTAATTCTCTTTGAAGTACTGATGTGATATCGACCAGAACGATAAATAAGGCACGCCGGCGCAAACGGCAAGCAAAACGGAGGCCAGAATGGCCTTGTACAAGGAATCAAAAATCACACGTTAAGTACTCTATGGGTACGAAAAAAAGTACGAAAAAAAACGTTTGTAATTCTCTTTGAAGTACCGATGTGATATCGACCGAACGATAAATAAGGCACGCCGGCGCAAACGGCAAGCAAAACGGAGGCCGAATGGCCTTGTACAAGGAATCAAAAATCACACGTTAAGTACTCTATGGGTACGAAAAAAAGTACGAAAAAAAACGTTTGTAATTCTCTTTGAATACGAAAAAAAACGTTTGTAATTCTCTTTGAAGTGCGATGTGATATCGACCGAACGATAAATAAGGCACGCCGGCGCAAACGGCAAGCAAAACGGAGGCCGAGAATGGCCTTGTACAAGGAATCAAAAATCACACCGTTAAGTACTCTATGGGTACAAAAAAAAGTACGAAAAAAAACGTTTGTAATTCTCTTTGAAGTAGCGATGTGATATCGACCGAACGATAAATAAGGCACGCCGGCGCAAACGGCAAGCAAAACGGAGGCCGAATGGCCTTGTACAAGGAATCAAAAATCACACCGTTAAGTACTCTATGGGTACAAAAAAAAGTACAAAAAAAACGTTTGTAATTCTCTTTGAAGTGCGATGTGATATCGACCGAACGATAAATAAGGCACGCCGGCGCAAACGGCAAGCAAAACGGAGGCCAGAATGGCCTTGTACAAGGAATCAAAAATCACACCGTTAAGTACTCTATGAGTACGGAAAAAAGTACGAAAAAAACGTTTGTAATTCTCTTTGAAGTATGGATGTGATATCGACCAGAACGATAAATAAGGCACGCCGGCGCAAACGGCAAGCAAAACGGAGGCCAGAATGGCCTTGTACAAGGAATCAAAAATCACACGTTAAGTACTCTATGGGTACGAAAAAAAGTACGAAAAAAAACGTTTGTAATTCTCTTTGAAGTACGATGTGATATCGACCGAACGATAAATAAGGCACGCCGGCGCAAACGGCAAGCAAAACGGAGGCCGAATGGCCTTGTACAAGGAATCAAAAATCACACCGTTAAGTACTCTATGGGTACGAAAAAAAGTACGAAAAAAACGTTTGTAATTCTCTTTGAAGTGCGATGTGATATCGACCGAACGATAAATAAGGCACGCCGGCGCAAACGGCAAGCAAAACGGAGGCCCGAATGGCCTTGTACAAGGAATCAAAAATCACACGTTAAGTACTCTATGGGTACGAAAAAAAGTACGAAAAAAAACGTTTGTAATTCTCTTTGAAGTACGATGTGATATCGACCGAACGATAAATAAGGCACGCCGGCGCAAACGGCAAGCAAAACGGAGGCCGAATGGCCTTGTACAAGGAATCAAAAATCACACCGTTAAGTACTCTATGGGTACAAAAAAAGTACAAAAAAAATGTTTGTAATTCTCTTTGAAGTACGATGTGATATCGACCGAACGATAAATAAGGCACGCCGGCGCAAACGGCAAGCAAAACGGAGGCCGAATGGCCTTGTACAAGGAATCAAAAATCACACCGTTAAGTACTCTATGGGTACGAAAAAAAGTACGAAAAAAAACGTTTGTAATTCTCTTTGAAGTGCGATGTGATATCGACCGAACGATAAATAAGGCACGCCGGCGCAAACGGCAAGCAAAACGGAGGCCGAATGGCCTTGTACAAGGAATCAAAAATCACACCGTTAAGTACTCTATGGGTACAAAAAAAAGTACGAAAAAAAACGTTTGTAATTCTCTTTGAAGTAGCGATGTGATATCGACCGAACGATAAATAAGGCACGCCGGCGCAAACGGCAAGCAAAACGGAGGCCGAATGGCCTTGTACAAGGAATCAAAAATCACACCGTTAAGTACTCTATGGGTACAAAAAAAAGTACGAAAAAAACGTTTGTAATTCTCTTTGAAGTGCGATGTGATATCGACCGAACGATAAATAAGGCACGCCGGCGCAAACGGCAAGCAAAACGGAGGCCGAATGGCCTTGTACAAGGAATCAAAAATCACACGAGTTAAGTACTCTATGGGTACGAAAAAAAGTACGAAAAAAAAACGTTTGTAATTCTCTTTGAAGTGCGATGTGATATCGACCGAACGATAAATAAGGCACGCCGGCGCAAACGGCAAGCAAAACGGAGGCCGAGAATGGCCTTGTACAAGGAATCAAAAATCACACGTTAAGTAACTATGGGTACGAAAAAAAGTACGAAAAAAAACGTTTGTAATTCTCTTTGAAGTGCGATGTGATATCGACCGAACGATAAATAAGGCACGCCGGCGCAAACGGCAAGCAAAACGGAGGCCAGAATGGCCTTGTACAAGGAATCAAAAATCACATTGTTAAGTACTCTATGGGTACAAAAAAAGTACGAAAAAAAACGTTTGTAATTCTCATTGAAGTACTGATGTGATATCGACCAGAACGATAAATAAGGCACGCCGGCGCAAACGGCAAGCAAAACGGAGGCCTTGTACAAGGAATCAAAAATCACACAGTTAAGTACTCTATGGGTACGAAAAAAAGTACGAAAAAAAAACGTTTGTAATTCTCTTTGAAGTACTGATGTGATATCGACCAGAACGATAAATAAGGCACGCCGGCGCAAACGGCAAGCAAAACGGAGGCCAGAATGGCCTTGTACAAGGAATCAAAAATCACACCGTTAAGTACTCTATGGGTACGAAAAAAAGTACGAAAAAAAACGTTTGTAATTCTCTTTGAAGTGCGATGTGATATCGACCGAACGATAAATAAGGCACGCCGGCGCAAACGGCAAGCAAAACGGAGGCCGAATGGCCTTGTACAAGGAATCAAAAATCACACCGTTAAGTACTCTATGGGTACGAAAAAAGTACGAAAAAAAACGTTTGTAATTCTCTTTGAAGTAGTGATGTGATATCGACCGAACGATAAATAAGGCACGCCGGCGCAAACGGCAAGCAAAACGGAGGCCGAATGGCCTTGTACAAGGAATCAAAAATCACACGTTAAGTACTCTATGGGTACAAAAAAAAGTACGAAAAAAAAACGTTTGTAATTCTCTTTGAAGTACGATGTGATATCGACCGAACGATAAATAAGGCACGCCGGCGCAAACGGCAAGCAAAACGGAGGCCGAATGGCCTTGTACAAGGAATCAAAAATCACACCGTTAAGTACTCTATGGGTACAAAAAAAAGTACGAAAAAAACGTTTGTAATTCTCTTTGAAGTACGATGTGATATCGACCAGAACGATAAATAAGGCACGCCGGCGCAAACGGCAAGCAAAACGGAGGCAAGAATGGCCTTGTACAAGGAATCAAAAATCACACCGTTAAGTACTCTATGGGTACAAAAAAAGTACGAAAAAAACGTTTGTAATTCTCTTTGAAGTATTGATGTGATATCGACCAGAACGATAAATAAGGCACGCCGGCGCAAACGGCAAGCAAAACGGAATGGCCTTGTACAAGGAATCAAAAATCACACGTTAAGTACTCTATGGGTACAAAAAAAGTACAAAAAAAACGTTTGTAATTCTCTTTGAAGTACTGATGTGATATTGACCAGAACGATAAATAAGGCACGCCGGCGCAAACGACAAGCAAAACGGAGGACAGAATGGCCTTGTACAAGGAATCAAAAATCACACCGTTAAGTACTCTATGGGTACAAAAAAAGTACGAAAAAAAACGTTTGTAATTCTCTTTGAAGTACTGATGTGATATCGACCTGAACGATAAATAAGGCACGCCGGCAAACGGCAAGCAAAACGGAGGCCACAATGGCCTTGTACAAGGAATCAAAAATCACACGAGTTAAGTACTCTATGGGTACAAAAAAAAAGTACGAAAAAAAACGTTTGTAATTCTCTTTGAAGTACTGATGTGATATCGACCAGAACGATAAATAAGGCACGCCGACGCAAACGGCAAGCAAAACGGAAGCCAGAATGGCCGTGTACAAGGTATCAAAAATCGCACCGTTAAGTACTCTATGGGTACAAAAAAAGTACGAAAAAAACATTTGTAATTATCTTTGAAGTACTGACGTGATATCGACCAGAACGATAAATAAGGCATGCCGGCGCAAACGGCAAGGAAAACGGAGGCCAGAATGGCCTTATACAAGGAATCAAATATCACACAGTTAAGTACTCTATGGGTACAAGAAAAAATTACGAAAAAAAAAACCTTTGTAATTCTCTTTGAAGTACTATTGTGATATCGACCAGAACGATAAATAAGGCACGCCGGCGCAAATGGCAAGCAAAACGGAGCCCAGAATGGCCTTGTACAAGGTATAAAAAATCACACCGTTAAGTACTCTATGGGTACAAAAAAAAGTACGAAAAAAAACGTTTGTAATTCTCTTTGAAGTACTGACGTGATATCGACCAGAATGATAAATAAGGCACGCCGGCGCAAACGGCAAGCAAAACGGAGGCCAGAATGGCCTTGTACAAGGAATCAAAAATCACACCGTTAAGTACTCTATGGGTACAAAAAAGTTATGAAAAAAATGTTTGTAATTCTCTTTGAAGTACTGATGTGATATCAACAAGAACGATAAATAAGGCACGCCGGCGCAAACGGCAAGCAAAACGGAGGCCTTGTACAAGGAATCAAAAATCACACCGTTAAGTACTCTATGGGTACAAAAATAAGTACAAAAAAAATGTTTGTAATTCTCTTTGAAGTACTGATGTGATATCGACCAGAACGATAAATAAGGCACGCCGCCGCAAACAACAAGCAAAACGGAGGACATAATCACCTTGTACAAGGAATCAAAAATCACACCGTTAAGTACTCTATGGGTACAAAAAAGAGTACGAAAAAAACGTTTGTAATTCTCTTTGAAGTACTGATGTGATATCGACCAGAACGATAAATAAGGCACGCTGGCGCAAACAGCAAGCAAAACTTAGGCCACAATGGCCTTGTACAAGGAATCAAAAATCACACAGTTAAGTATTCTATGGGTGTGAAAAAAAGTACGAAAAAAAACATTTGTAATTCTCTTTGAAGTACTGCGATGTGATATCGACCGAACGATAAATAAGGCACGCCGGCGCAAACGGCAAGCAAAACGGAGGCCATAATGGCCTTGTACAAGGATCAGAAATCACACTGTTAAGTACTCTATGGGTACAAAAAAGAGTACGAAAAAAAACATTTGTAATTCCCTTTGAAGTACTGACTTGATATCGACCAGAACGATGAATAAGGCACGCCGACGCAAACGGCAAGCAAAACGGAGGCCAGAATGGCCGTGTACAAGGTATCAAAAATCACACCGTCAAGTACTCTATGGGTACAAAAAAAAGTACGAAAAAAGACATTTGTAATTCTCTTTGAAGTACTGACGTGATATCGACCAGAACGATAAATAAGGCACGCCGGCACAAACGGAAAGCAAAACGGAGGCCAGAATGGCCTTGTAGAAGGAATCAAAATTCACACCGTTAAGTACTCTATGGGTACAAAAAAAGTTAAGAAAAAATAAGTTTGTAATTCTCTTTGAAGTACTGATGTGATATCGACCAGAACGATAAATAAGGCATGCCGGTGCAAACAGCAAGCAAAAATGAGCCCCAGAATGGCCTTGTACAAGGAATCAAAAATCACACCGTTAAGTACTCTATGGGTACAAAAAAGAGTACGAAAAAAAACTTTTGTAATTCTCTTTGAAGTAGTGATGTGATATCGACCAGAACGATAAATAAGGCATGCCGGCGGAAACGGCAAGCAAAACGGAGGCCAGAACGGCCTTGTACAAGGAATCAAAAATCACACCGTTAAGTACACTATGGGTACAAAAATATGTACAAAAAAAATGTTTGTAATTCTCTTTGAAGTACTGACGTGATATCGACCAGAACGATAAATAAGGTATGCCGGCGGAAACAGCAAGCAAAACGGAGGCCAGAATGGCCTTGTATAAGGAATCAAAAATCACACCGTTAAGTACTCTATGGGTACGAAAAAAAGTATGAAAAAAACGTTTGTAATTCTCTTTGAAGTACTGATGTGATATCGACCAGAACGAAAAATAAGGTACGCCGGCGCAAACGGCAAGTAAAACGGAGGCCAGAATGGCCTTGTACAAGGAATAAAAAATCACACAGTTAAGTACTCTATGGGTACAAAAAAAAGTTTGTAATTCTCTTTGAAGTATGATGTGATATCGACCAGAACGATAAATAAGGTATGCCGGCGGAAACGGCAAGCAAAACGGAGGCCGAATGGCCTTGTATAAGGAATAAAAAATCACACCGTTAAGTACTCTATGGGTACGAAAAAAAGTATGAAAAAAACGTTTGTAATTCTCTTTGAAGTACTGATGTGATATCGACCAGAACGATAAATAAGGCACGCCGGCGCAAACAGCAAGCAAAAATGAGCCCAGAATGGCCTTGTACAAGGAATCAAAAATCACACCGTTAAGTACTCTATGGGTACCAAAAAGAGTACGAAAAAAAACTTTTGTAATTCTCTTTGAAGTAGTGATGTGATATCGACCAGAACGATAAATAAGGCATGCCGGCGGAAACGGCAAGCAAAACGGAGGCCAGAACGGCCTTGAAAGAGGAATCAAAAATCACACCGTTAAGTACTCTATGGGTACAAAAATAAGTACAAAAAAAAATGTTTGTAATTCTCTTTGAAGTACTGACGTGATATCGACCAGAACGATAAATAAAGCACGCCGGCGCAAACGTCAAGCAAAACGGAGGCCAGAATGGCCTTGTACAAGGAATCAAAATTCACACCGTTAAGTGCTCTATGGGTACAAAAAAAGTTACGAAAAAATAAGTTTGTAATTCTCTTTGAAGTACTGATGTGATATCGACTGGAACGATAAATAAGGCACGCCGGCGCAAATATCAAGCAAAAATGAGCCCAGAATGGCCTTGTACAAGGAATCAAAATTCACACCGTTAAGTACTCTATGGGTACAAAAAAGAGTACGAAAAAAAACCTTTGTAATTCTCTTTGAAGTAGTGATGTGATATCGACCAGAATGATAAATAAGGCATGCCGGCGGAAACGGCAAGCAAAACGGAGGCCAGAACGGCCTTGTACAAAGAATCAAAAATCACACCGTTAAGTACTCTATGGGTACAAAAAAGAGTACGAAAAAAACGTTTGTAATTCTGTTTGAAGTACTGATGTGATATCGACCAGAACGATAAATAATGCACGCCGGCGCAAACGGCAAGCAAAACGGAGGCCAGAATGGCCTTATACAAGGAATCAAAAATCACACAGTTAAGTACTCTATGGGTATGAAAAAAAGTATGAAAAAAAACGTTTGTAATTCTCTTTGAAGTACTGATGTGATATCGACCGGAACGATAAATAAGGCACGCCGGCGCAAACGGCAAGCAAAACGGAGGTCAGAATGGCCTTGTACAAGGAATCAAAAATCACACTGTTAACTATGGGTACAAAAAAGAGTACGAAAAAAAACGTTTGTAATTCTGTTTGAAGTACTGATGTGATATTGACCAGAAGGATAAATAAGGCACGCCGGCGCAAACGGCAAGCAAAACGGAGGTCAGAATGGCCTTGTACAAGGAATCAAAAATCACATTGTTAACTATGGGTACAAAAAAGAGTACGAAAAAAACGTTTGTAATTCTCTTTGAAGTACTGATGTGATATCGACCAGAACGATAAATAAGGCACGTTGGCGCAAACAGCAAGCAAAACTGAGGCCAGAATGGCCTTGTACAAGGAATCAAAAATCACACGTTAAGTACTCTATGGGTATGAAAAAAAGTAAAAAAAAAAAAACGTTTGTAATTCTCTTTGAAGTATCGATGTGATATCGACCAGAACGATAAATAAGGCACGCCGGCACAAACGGCAAGCAAAACGGAGGCCATAATGGCCTTGTACAAGGATCAGAAATCACACCGTTAAGTACTCTATGGGTACAAAAAAGAGTACAAAAAAAACGTTTGTAATTCTCTTTGAAGTACTGACGTGATATCGACCAGAACGATAAATAAGGCACGCCGACGCAAACGGCAAGCAAAACGGAAGCCAGAATGGCCGTGTACAAGGTATCAAAAATCGCACCGTTAAGTACTCTATGGGTACAAAAAAAGTACGAAAAAAACATTTGTAATTATCTTTGAAGTACTGACGTGATATCGACCAGAACGATAAATAAGGCATGCCGGCGCAAACGGCAAGGAAAACGGAGGCCAGAATGGCCTTGTACAAGGAATCAAATATCACACAGTTAAGTACTCTATGGGTACAAGAAAAAATTACGAAAAAAAAACGTTTGTAATTCTCTTTGAAGTACTATTGTGATATCGACCAGAACGATAAATAAGGCACGCCGGCGCAAATGGCAAGCAAAACGGAGCCCAGAATGGCCTTGTACAAGGTATCAAAAATCACACCGTTAAGTACTCTATGGGTACAAAAAAAAGTACGAAAAAAACGTTTGTAATTCTCTTTGAAGTACTCACGTGATATCGACCAGAATGATAAATAAGGCACGCCGGCGCAAACGGCAAGCAAAATGGAGGCAAGAATGTCCTTGTACAAGGAATCAAAAATCACACCGTTAAGTACTCTATGGGTACAACAAAAGTTATGAAAAAAATGTTTGTAATTCTCTTTGAAGTATTGATGTGATATCAACAAGAACGATAAATAAGGCACGCCGGCGCAAACGGCAAGCAAAACGGAGGCCAGAATCACACCGTTAAGTACTCTATGGGTACAAAAATAAGTACAAAAAAAATGTTTGTAATTCTCTTTGAAGTACTGATGTGATATCGACCAGAACGATAAATAAGGCACGCCGCCGCAAACGACAAGCAAAACGGAGGACATAATCGCCTTGTACAAGGAATCAAAAATCACACCGTTAAGTACTCTATGGGTACAAAAAAGAGTACGAAAAAAACGTTTGTAATTCTCTTTGAAATACTGATGTGATATCGACCAGAACGATAAATAAGGCACGCTGGCGCAAACAGCAAGCAAAACTTAGGCCACAATGGCCTTGTACAAGGAATCAAAAATCACACAGTTAAGTATTCTATGGGTGTGAAAAAAAGTACGAAAAAAAACGTTTGTAATTCTCTTTGAAGTACTGATGTGATATCGACCAGAACGATAAATAAGGCACGCCGGCGCAAACGGCAAGCAAAACGGAGGCCATAATGGCCTTGTACAAGGATCAGAAATCACACTGTTAAGTACTCTATGGGTACAAAAAAGAGTACGAAAAAAAACATTTGTAATTCCCTTTGAAGTACTGACTTGATATCGACCAGAACGATGAATAAGGCACGCCGACGCAAACGGCAAGCAAAACGGAGGCCAGAATGGCCGTGTACAAGGTATCAAAAATCACACCGTCAAGTACTCTATGGGTACCAAAAAAAGTACGAAAAAAGACATTTGTAATTCTCTTTGAAGTACTGACGTGATATCGACCAGAACGATAAATAAGGCACGCCGGCACAAACGGAAAGCAAAACGGAGGCCAGAATGGCCTTGTAGAAGGAATCAAAATTCACACCGTTAAGTACTCTATGGGTACAAAAAAAGTTACGAAAAAATAAGTTTGTAATTCTCTTTGAAGTACTGATGTGATATCGACCAGAACGATAAATAAGGCATGCCGGTGCAAACAGCAAGCAAAAATGAGCCCAGAATGGCCTTGTACAAGGAATCAAAAATCACACCGTTAAGTACTCTATGGGTACAAAAAAGAGTACGAAAAAAAACTTTTGTAATTCTCTTTGAAGTAGTGATGTGATATCGACCAGAACGATAAATAAGGCATGCCGGCGGAAACGGCAAGCAAAACGGAGGCCAGAACGGCCTTGTACAAGGAATCAAAAATCACACCGTTAAGTACACTATGTGTACAAAAATATGTACAAAAAAAATGTTTGTAATTCTCTTTGAAGTACTGACGTGATATCGACCAGAACGATAAATAAGGTATGCCGGCGGAAACAGCAAGCAAAACGGAGGCCAGAATGGCCTTGTATAAGGAATCAAAAATCACACCGTTAAGTACTCTATGGGTACGAAAAAAAGTATGAAAAAAACGTTTGTAATTCTCTTTGAAGTACTGATGTGATATCGACCAGAACGAAAAATAAGGTACGCCGGCGCAAACGGCAAGTAAAACGGAGGCCAGAATGGCCTTGTACAAGGAATAAAAAATCACACAGTTAAGTACTCTATGGGTACAAAAAAAAAGTTTGTAATTCTCTTTGAAGTACTGATGTGATATCGACCAGAACGATAAATAAGGTATGCCGGCGGAAACGGCAAGCAAAACGGAGGCAAGAATGGCCTTGTATAAGGAATAAAAAATCACACCGTTAAGTACTCTATGGGTACGAAAAAAAGTATGAAAAAAACGTTTGTAATTCTCTTTGAAGTACTGATGTGATATCGACCAGAACGATAAATAAGGCACGCCGGCGCAAACAGCAAGCAAAAATGAGCCCAGAATGGCCTTGTACAAGGAATCAAAAATCACACCGTTAAGTACTCTATGGGTACCAAAAAGAGTACGAAAAAAACTTTTGTAATTCTCTTTGAAGTAGTGATGTGATATCGACCAGAACGATAAATAAGGCATGCCGGCGGAAACGGCAAGCAAAACGGAGGCCAGAACGGCCTTGTAAGAGGAATCAAAAATCACACCGTTAAGTACTCTATGGGTACAAAAATAAGTACAAAAAAAATGTTTGTAATTCTCTTTGAAACTGACGTGATATCGACCAGAACGATAAATAAAGCACGCCGGCGCAAACGTCAAGCAAAACGGAGGCCAGAATGGCCTTGTACAAGGAATCAAAATTCACACCGTTAAGTGCTCTATGGGTACAAAAAAAGTTACGAAAAAATAAGTTTGTAATTCTCTTTGAAGTACTGATGTGATATCGACTGGAACGATAAATAAGGCACGCCGGCGCAAATATCAAGCAAAAATGAGCCCAGAATGGCCTTGTACAAGGAATCAAAATTCACACCGTTAACTACTCTATGGGTACAAAAAAGAGTACGAAAAAAAACTTTTGTAATTCTCTTTGAAGTACCGATGTGATATCGACCAGAACGATAAATAAGGCACGCCGGCGCAAACGGCAAGCAAAACGGAGGTCAGAATGGCCTTGTACAAGGAATCAAAAATCACATTGTTAACTATGGGTACAAAAAAGAGTACGAAAAAAAACGTTTGTAATTCTCTTTGAAGTACTGATGTGATATCGACCAGAACGATAAATAAGGCACGCCGGCGCAAACAGCAAGCAAAACTGAGGCCAGAATGGCCTTGTACAAGGAATCAAAAATCACACAGTTAAGTACTCTATGGGTATGAAAAAAAGTGCGAAAAAAAAACGTTTGTAATTCTCTTTGAAGTACTGATGTGATATCGACCAGAACGATAAATAAGGCACGCCGGCACAAACGGCAAGCAAAACGGAGGCCATAATGGCCTTGTACAAGGATCAGAAATCACACCGTTAAGTACTCTATGGGTACAAAAAAGAGTACAAAAAAAACGTTTGTAATTCTCTTTGAAGTACTGACGTGATATCGACCAGAACGATAAATAATGCACGCCGGCGCAAACGGCAAGCAAAACGGAGGCCAGAATGGCCTTATACAAGGAATCAAAAATCACACAGTTAAGTACTCTATGGGTATGAAAAAAAGTATGAAAATAAAACGTTTGTAATTCTCTTTGAAGTACTGATGTGATATCGACCAGAACGATAAATAAGGCACGCCGGCGCAAACGGCAAGCAAAACGGAGGTCAGAATGGCCTTGTACAAGGAATCAAAAATCACACCGTTAACTATGGGTACAAAAAAGAGTACGAAAAAAAACGTTTGTAATTCTCTTTGAAGTACTGATGTGATATCGACCGAACGATAAATAAGGCACGCCGGCGCAAACGGCAAGCAAAACGGTGGCCGAATGGCCTTGTACAAGGAATCAAAAATCACACGTTAAGTACTACTCTATGGGTACGAAAAAAAGTACGAAAAAAACGTTTGTAATTCTCTTTGAAGTACTGACGTGATATCGACCAGAACGATAAATAAGGCACGCCGGCGCAAACGGCAAGCAAAATGGAGGCCAGAATGGCCTTATACAAGGAATCAAAAATAACACAGTTAAGTACTCTATGGGTACGAAAAAAATTACGACAAAAAACGTTTGTAATTCTCTTTGATGTACTGATGTGATATCGACCAGAACGATAAATAAGGCATGCCGGCGCAAACGGAAAGCAAAACGGAGGCCAAAATGGCCTTGTAAAATGTATCAAAATTCACACCGTTAAGTACTCTATGGATACAAAAAAAGTTACAAAAAACGTTTGTAATTCTCTTTCAAGTACTGATGTGATATCGACCAGAACGATAAATAAGGTATGCCGGCGGAAACGGCAAGCAAAACGGAGGCCAGAATGGCCTTGTATAAGGAATCAAAAATCACACCCTTAAGTACTCTATGGGTACGAAAAAATGTATGAAAAAAACGTTTGTAATTCTCTTTGAAGTACTGATGTGATATCGACCAGAACGATAAATAAGGCACGCCGGCGCAAACGGCAAGCAAAACGGAGGCCAGAATGGCCTTGTACAAGGAATAAAAAATCACACAGTTAAGTACTCTATGGGTACAAAAAAATGTACAAAAAAAAACGTTTGTAATTCTCTTTGAAGTACTGATGTGATATTGACCAGAACGATAAATAAGGTATGCCGGCGGAAACGGCAAGCAAAACGGAGGCCAGAATGGCCTTGTATAAGGAATAAAAAATCACACCGTTAAGTACTCTATGGGTACGAAAAAAAGTATGAAAAAAACGTTTGTAATTCTCTTTGAAGTACTGATGTGATATCGACCAGAACGATAAATAAGGCACACCGGCGCAAACGGCAAGCAAAACGGAGGCCAGACTGGCCTTGTACAATGTATCAAAATTCACACCGTTATGTACTCTATGGGTACAAAAAAAGTTACAAAAAAAAAACGTTTGTAATTCTCTTTGAAGTACTGATGTGATATCGACCAGAACGATAAATAAGGCACGCCGGCGCAAACGGCAAGCAAAACGCATGCCAGAATGGCCTTGTACAAGGTATCAAATTCACACCGTTAAGTACTCTATGGGTACAAAAAAAGTTACCAAAAAAAATGATTGTAATTCTCTTTGAAGTACTGATGTGATATCTACCAGAACGTTAAATAAGGCACGTTGGCGCAAACGGCAAGCAAAACGGAGGCCAAAATCACACCGTTAAGTACTCTATGGGTACAAAAATAAGTACGAAAAAAAACGTTTGTAATTCTCTTTGAAGTACTGATGTGATATCGACCAGAACGATAAATAAGGCACGCCGGCGCAAACGGCAAGCAAAACGCAGGCCAGAATGGCCTTGTACAAGGAATCAAAAATCACACTGTTAAGTACTTTATGGGTACAAAAAAAGTACGAAAAAAACGTTTGTAATTCTCTTTGAAATACTGATGTGATATCGACCAGAACGATAAATAAAGCATGCCGGCGCAAACGGCCAGCAAAACGGAGGCCAGAATGGCCTTGTAAACGGAATCAAAAATCACACAGTTAAGTACTCAATGGGTACGAAAAAAAGTACAAAAAAACGTTTGTAATTCACTTGAAGTACTGATTTGATATCGACCAGAACGATAAATAAGGCACGCCGGCGCAAACGGCAAGCAAAACGGAGGCCAGAATGGCCTTGTACAATGTATCAAAATTCACACCGTTAAGTACTCTGTGGGTACAAAAAAGTTACGAAAAAAACGTTTGTAATTCTCTTTGAAGTACTGATGTTATACCGACCAGAACGATAAATAAGGCACGCCGGCGCAAACGGCAAGCAAAACGGTGGCCAGAATCACACCGTTAAGTACTCTATGGGTACAAAAATAAGTACGAAAAAAATGTTTGTAATTCTCTTTGAAGTACTGATGTGATATCGACCAGAATGATAAATAAGGCACGCCGGCGCAAACGGCAAGCAAAACGGAGGCCAGAATGGCCTTGTACAAGGTATCAAAAATCGCACCGTTAAGTACTCTATGGGTATAAAAAAAGTACGAAAAAAAACATTTGTAATTCTCTTTGAAGTACTGATGTGATATCGACCAGAACGATAAATAAGGCACGCCGGCGTAAACGGCAAGCAAAACAGAGGCCAGAATGGCCTTGTACAAGGAATCAAAAATCACACAGTTAAGTACTCTATGTGTACGAAAAAAAGTACAAAAAAAAAACGTTTGTAATTCTCTTTGAAGTACTGATGTGATATCGACCAGAACGATAAATAAGGCACGCCGGCGCAAACGGCAAGCAAAACGGAGGCCAGAATGGCCTTGTACAAGGTATCAAAATTCACACCGTTAAGTACTCTATGGGTACAAAAAAAGTTACAAAAAAAAATGTTTGTAATTCTCTTTGAAGTACTGATGTGATATCGACCAGAACGATAAATAAGGCACGCCGGCGCAAACGGCAAGCAAAACGGAGGCCAGAATCACACCGTTAAGTATTCTATGGGTACAAAAATAAGTACAAAAAAAAACGTTTGTAATTCTCTTTGATGTACTGATGTGATATCGACCAGAATGATAAATAAGGTACGCTGTCGCAAACGGCAAGCAAAACGGAGGCCAGAATGGCCTTGTACAAGGTATCAAAAATCAAACCGTTAAGTACTCTATGGGTACAAATAAAAGTAAGAAAAAAAACATTTGTAATTCTCTTTGAAGTACTGACGTGATATCGACCAGAACGATAAATAAGGCACGCCGGCGCAAACGTCAAGCAAAACGGATGCCAGAATGGCCTTGTACAAGGAATCAAAATTCACACCGTTAAGTACTCTATGGGTACAAAAAAAGTACAAAAAAATAAGTTTGTAATTCTCTTTGAAGTACTGATGTGATATCGACTAGAACGATAAATAAGGCACGCCGGCGCAAACGGCAAGCAAAAAGGAGGCCAGAATGGCCTTGTACAAGGAATCAAAAATCACACCGTTAAGTACTCTATGGGTACAAAAAAGAGTACGAAAAAAAACTTTTGTAATTCTCTTTGAAGTAGTGATGTGATATCGACCAGAACGATAAATAAGGCATGCCGGCGGAAACGGCAAGCAAAAGGGAGGCCAGAACGGCCTTGTACAAGGAATCAAAAATCACACCGTTAAGTACTCTATGGGTACAAAAAGAGTATGAAAAAAAATGTTTGTAATTCTGTTTGAAGTACTGATGTGATATTGACCAGAACGATAAATAAGGCACGCCGGCACAAACGGCAAGCAAAATGGAGGCCAGAATGGCCTTATACAAGGAATCAAAAAAAATCACACAGTTAAGTACTCTATGGGTATGAAAAAAAGTACGAAAAAAAACGTTTGTAATTCTCTTTGAAGTACTGATGTGATATCGACCAGAACGATAAATAAGGCACGCCGGAGCAAACGACAAGCAAAACGGAGGCCAGAATGGCCTTGTACAAGGAATCAAAAATCACACCGTTAACTATGGGTACAAAAAAGAGTACGAAAAAAAACGTTTGTAATTCTCTTTGAAGTACTGATGTGATATCGACCAGAACAATAAATAAAGCACGCCGGCGCAAACGGCAAGCAAAACGGAGGCCAGAATGGCCTTGTAAAAGGAATCAAAAATCACACAGTTAAGTACTCAATGGGTACGGAAAAAGTACAAAAAAAAACGTTTGTAATTCACTTTGAAGTACTGATGTGATATCGACCAGAACGATAAATAAGGCATGCCGGCGCAAACGGCAAGCAAAACGGAGGCCAGAATCACACCGTTAAGTACTCTATGGGTACAAAAATAAGTACGAAAAAAAACGTTTGTAATTCTCTTTGTAGTACTGATGTGATATCGACCAGAACGATAAATAAGGTACGCTGGCGCAAACGGCAAGCAAAACGGAGGCCAGAATGGCCTTGTACAAGGTATCAAAAATCGCACCGTTAAGTACTCTATGGGTACAAAAAAAAGTACGAAAAAAAACATTTGTAATTCTCTTTGAAGTACTGACGTGATATCGACCAGAACGATAAATAAGGCACGCCGGCGCAAACTTCAAGCAAAACGGAGGCCAGAATGGCCTTGTACAAGGAATCAAAATTCACACCGATAAGTACTCTTTGGGTACAAAAAAAGTTACGAAAAAATAAGATTGTAATTCTCTTTGAAGTACTGATGTGATATCGACCAGAACGATAAATAAGGCACGCCGGCGCAAACAGCAAGCAAAAAGGAGCCCAGAATGGCCTTGTACAAGGAATCAAAAATCACACCGTTAAGTACTCTATGGGTACAAAAAGAGTACGAAAAAAAACTTTGGTAATTCTCTTTGAAGTAGTGATGTGATATCGACCAGAACGATAAATAAGGCATGCCGGCGGAAACGGCAAGCAAAACGGAGGCCAGAACGGCCTTGTACAAGGAATCAAAAATCACACCGTTAAGTAGTCTATGGGTACAAAAAAGAGTACGAAAAAAAACGTTTGTATTTCTGTTTGAAGTACTGATGTGATATCGACCAAAACGATAAATAAGGCACGCCGGCACAAACGGCAAGCAAAATGGAGGCCAGAATGGCCTTGTACAAGGAATCAAAAATCACACCGTTAACTATGGGTACAAAAAAGAGTACGAAAAAAAAACGTTTGTAATTCTGTTTGATGTACTGATGTGATATCGACCAGAACGATAAATAAGGCACGCCGGCGCAAATCGGAAGCAAAACGGAGGCCAGAATGGCCTTGTACAAGGAATCAAAAATCACACAGTTAAGTACTCTATGGGTACGAAAAAAAGTACGAAAAAAATGTTTGTAATTCTCTTTGAAGTACCGATGTGATATCGACCGAACGATAAATAAGGCATGCCGGCGCAAACGGCAAGCAAAACGGAGGCCGAATGGCCTTATACAAGGAATCAAAATTCACACAGTTAAGTACTCTATGGGTACGAAAAAAGTGCGACAAAAAACGTTTGTAATTCTCTTTGAAGTACTGATGTGATATCGACCAGAACGATAAATAAGGCATGCCGGCGCAAACGGCAAGCAAAACGGAGGCCAAAATGGCCTTGTAAAATGTATCAAAATTCACACCGTTAAGTACTCTATGGATACAAAAAAAGTTACAAAAAAAAATGTTTGTAATTCTCTTTGAAGTACTGATGTGATATCGACCAGAACGATAAATAAGGCACGCCGGTGCAAACGGCAAGCAAAACGGAGGCCGGAATGGCCTTGTACAAGGAATCAAAAATCACACCGTTAAGTACTCTATGGGTACGAAAAAAAGTACGAAAAAAAACGTTTGTAATTCTCTTTGAATGCGACGTGATATCGACCAGAACGATAAATAAGGCACGCCGGCGCAAACGGCAAGCAAAACGGAGGCCAGAATGGCCTTGTACAAGGAATCAAAAATCACACAGTTAAGTACTCTATGGGTACAAAAAAAAGTACAAAAAAAAACGTTTGTAATTCTCTTTGAAGTACTGATGTGATATCGACCAGAACGATAAATAAGGCACGCCGGCGCAAACGGCAAGCAAAACGGAGGCCAGAATGGCCTTGTACAAGGAATCAAAAATCACACCGTTAAGTACTCTATGGGTACAAAAAAAGTTACAAAAAAAAAAACGTTTGTAATTCTCTTTGAAATACTGATGTGATATCGACCAGAACGATAAATAAGGCACGCCGGCGCAAACGGCAAGCAAAACGGAGGCCATAATGGCCTTGTACAAGGTATCAAAAATCACACCGTTAAGTACTCTATGGGTACAAAAAAGTGTACGAAAAAAAACGTTTGTAATTCTCTTTGAAGTGCGATGTGATATCGACCGAACGATAAATAAGGCACGCCGGCGCAAACGGCAAGCAAAACGGACGAATGTCCTTGTACAAGGAATCAAAAATCACACGTTAAGTACTCTATGGGTACAAAAAAAGTACGAAAAAAACGTTTGTAATTCTCTTTGAAGTACCGATGTGATATCGACCGAACGATAAATAAGGCACGCCGGCGCAAACGGCAAGCAAAACGCAAGCCGAATGGCCTTGTACAAGGAATCAAAAATCACACGTTAAGTACTCTATGGGTACAAAAAAAAAGTACGAAAAAAACGTTTGTAATTCTCTTTGAAGTGCGATGTGATATCGACCACGATAAATAAGGCACGCGGCGCAAACGGCAAGCAAAACGGAGGCCAGAATGGCCTTGTACAAGGAATCAAAATCACACAGTTAAGTACTCTATGGGTACGAAAAAAAGTACGAAAAAAACATTTGTAATTATCTTTGAAGTACTGATGTGATATCGACCAAAACGATAAATAAGGCACGCCGGCGCAAACGGCAAGCAAAACGGAGGTCAGAATGGCCTTGTACAAGGAATCAAAAATGACACCGTTAAGTACTCTATGGTTACAAAAAAGAGTACGAAAAAAACGTTTGTAATTCTCTTTGAAGTACTGATGTGATATCGACCTGAACGATAAATAAGGCACGCCGGCGCAAACGGCAAGCAAAACGGAGGCCAGAATGGCCTTGTACAAGGAATCAAAAATCACACCGTTAAGTACTCTATGGGTACAAAAAAAAGTATGAAAAAAAACGTTTGTAATTCTCTTTGAAACCGATGTGATATCGACCGAACGATAAATAAGGCACGCCGGCGCAAACGGCAAGCAAAACGGAGGCCGAATGGCCTTGTACAAGGAATCAAAAATCACGTTAGTACTCTATGGGTACAAAAAAAGTACGAAAAAAAACGTTTGTAATTCTCTTTGAAGTACCGATGTGATATCGACCGAACGATAAATAAGGCACGCCGGCGCAAACGGCAAGCAAAACGGAGGCCGAATGGCCTTGTACAAGGAATCAAAAATCACACGTTAAGTACTCTATGGGTACGAAAAAAAGTATGAAAAAAAACGTTTGCAATTATCTTTATAGTACTGATGTGATATCGACCAAAACGATAAATAAGGCACGCCGGAGCAAACGGCAAGCAAAATGGAGGCCAGAATGGCCTTGTACAAGGAATCAAAAATTCCAGTTAAGTACTCTATAGGTACGAAAAAAAGTACGAAAAAAAACCTTTGTAATTCTCTTTGAAGTACGATGTGATATCGACCAGAACGATAAATAAGGCACGCCGGCACAAACGGCAAGCAAAATGGAGGCCAGAATGGCCTTGTACAAGGTATAAAAAATCACACCGTTAAGTACTCTACGGGTACAAAAAAAGTACGAAGAAAAACGTTTGTAATTCATTTTGAAGTACTGATGTGATATCGACCAGAACGATAAATAAGGCACGCCGGCGCAAACGGCAAGCAAAACGGAGGCCAGAATGGCCTTGTACAAGGTATCAAAATTCACACCGTTAAGTACTCTATGGGTACAAAAAAAGTTACGAAAAAAATGTTTGTAATTCTCTTTGAAATACGATGTGATATCGACCGAACGATAAATAAGGCACGCCGGCGCAAACGGCAAGCAAAAAACGGAGGCCAAGGAATAATCACACCGTTAAGTACTCTATGGGTACAAAAATAAGTACGAAAAAAACGTTTGTAATTCTCTTTGAAGTGCGATGTGATATCGACCGAACGATAAATAAGGCACGCCGGCGCAAACGGCCAAGCAAAACGGAGGCCGAATGGCCTTGTACAAGGAATCAAAAATCACACGTTAAGTACTCTATGGGTACGAAAAAAAGTACGAAAAAAAACCTTTGTAATTCTCTTTGAAGTGCGATGTGATATCGAACCGAACGATAAATAAGGCACGCCGGCACAAACGGCAAGCAAAACGGAGGCCGAATGGACTTGTACAAGGTATCAAAAATCACACCGTTAAGTACTCTATGGGTACAAAAAAAAGTACGAAAAAAAACGTTTGTAATTCTCTTTGAAAATGCGACGTGATATCGACCCGAACGATAATTAAGGCATGCCGGCATAAACGGCAAGCAAAAAGGAGGCGAGAATGGCCTTGTACAAGGAATCAAAAATCACACCGTTAAGTACTCTATGGGTACAAAAAAAGTACGAAAAAAAACGTTTGTAATTCTCTTTGAAGTGCGACGTGATATCGACCGAACGATAAATAAGGCACGCCGGCGCAAACGGCAAGCAAAACGGAGGCCAGAATGGCCTTGTACAAGGAATCGAAAATCACACCGTTAAGTACTCTATGGGTACAAAAAAAGTACGAAAAAAAAACGTTTGTAATTCTCTTTGAAGTGCGATGTGATATCGACCAGAACGATAAATAAGGCACGCCGGCGCAAACGGCAAGCAAAACGGAGGCCAGAATCACACCGTTAAATACTCTATGGGTACAAAAATAAGTACGAAAAAAAACGTTCTCTTTGAAGTACTGATGTGATATCGACCAGAACGATAAATAAGGCACGCCGGCGCAAACGGCCAACAAAACGGAGGCCAAAATGGCCTTGTACAAGGAATCAAAAATCACACCGTTAAGTACTCTATGGGTACAATAAAAGTACGAAAAAAAACGTTTGTAATTCTCATTGAAGTACTGATGGGATATCGACCGAAGGATAAATAAGGCACGCCGGCGCAAACGGCAAGCAAAACGGAGGTCGAATGGCCTTGTACAAGGAATCAAAAATCACACCGTTAAGTAATCTATGGGTACAAAAAAGAGTACGAAAAAAAACGTTTGTAATTCTCTTTGAAGTACTGATGTGATATCGACCGAGAAGATAAATAAGGCACGCCGGCGCAAACGGCAAGCAAAACGGAGGCCGAATGGCCTTGTACAAGGAATCAAAAATCAACACGGTTAAAACTCTATGGGTACGAAAAAAGTACGAAAAAACATTTGTAATTCTCTTTGAAATACTGATGTGATATCGACCAGAACGATAAATAAGGCACGCCGACGCAAACGGCAAGCAAAACGGAGGCCAAAATGACCATGTACAAGGAATCAAAAATCATACGTTAAGTACTCTATGGGTACGAAAAAAAGTACGAAAAAAAACGTTTGTAATTCTCTTTGAAGTATGCGATGTGATATCGACCGAACGATAAATAAGGCACGCCGGCGCAAACGGCAAGCAAAACGGAGGCCGAATGGCCTTGTAAAAGGTATCAAAATTCACACCGTTAAGTACTCTATGGGTACAAAAAAAGTTACGAAAAAAAATGTTTGTAATTCTCTTTTGAAGTACGATGTGATATCGATCGAACGATAAATAAGGCACGCCGGCACAAACGGCTAGCAAAACGGAGGCGGAATGGCCTTGTACAAGGAATCGAATCACACCGTTAAGTACTCTATGGGTACAACAATAAGTACGAAAAAAAACGTTTGTAATTCTCTTTGAAGTATCGATGTGATATCGACCAGAACGATAAATAAGGCACGCCGGCGCAAACGGCAAGCAAAACGGAGGCCAGAATCACACCGTTAAATACTCTATGCGTACAAAAATAAGTAAGAAAAAAAAAACGTTCTCTTTGAAGTATGCGATGTGATATCGACCGAACGATAAATAAGGCACGCCGGCGCAAACGGCCAACAAAACGGAGGCCAAAATGGCCTTGTACAAGGAATCAAAAATCACACCGTTAAGTACTCTATGGGTACAAAAAAAGAGTACGAAAAAAAACGTTTGTAATTTCTATGAATCGATGTGATAACGACCGAAGGATAAATAAGGCACGCCGGCGCAAACGGCAAGCAAAACGGAGGTCAGAATGGCCTTGTACAAGGAATCAAAAATCACACCGTTAAGAAATCTATGGGTACAAAAAAGAGTACGAAAAAAAACCTTTGTAATTCTCTTTGAATTACTGATGTGGTATCGACCAGAAGATAAATAAGGCACGCCGGCGCAAACGGCAAGCAAAACGGAGGCCAGAATGGCCTTGTACAAGGAATCAAAAATCAAACAGTTAAAACTCTATGGGTACGAAAAAAGTGCGAAAAAACATTTGTAATTCTCTTTGAAATACTGATGTGATATCGACCAGAACGATAAATAAGGCACGCCGACGCAAACGGCAAGCAAAACGTAGGCCAAAATGACCATGTACAAGGAATCAAAAATCATACAGTTAAGTACAATATGGGTACGAAAAAAAGTACGAAAAAAAACGTTTGTAATTCTCTTTGAAGTGCGATGTGATATCGACCGAACGATAAATAAGGCACGCCGGCGCAAATGGCAAGCAAAACGGAGGCCAGAATGGCCTTGTAAAAGGTATCAAAATTCACACCGTTAAGTACTCTATGGGTACAAAAAAAGTTACGAAAAAAAATGTTTGTAATTCCTTTTGAAGTATTGATGTGATATCGATCAGAACGATAAATAAGGCACGCCGGCACAAACGGCTAGCAAAACGGAGGCCAGAATCACACCGTTAAGTACTCTATGGGTACAACAATAAGTACGAAAAAAAATGTTTGTAATTCTCTTTGAAGTACTGATGTGATATCGACCATAACGATAAATAAGGCACGCCGGCGCAAACGGCAAGCAAAACGGAGGCCAGAATGGCCTTGTACAAGGAATCAAAAATCACACCGTTAAGTACTCTATGGGTACAAAAAAGAGTACGAAAAAAACGTTTGTAATTCTCTTTGAAGTACGATGTGATATCGACGAACGATAAATAAGGCACGCCGGCGCAAACGGCAAGCAAAACGGGAGGCCGAATGGCCTTGTACAAGGAATCAAAAATCACACCGTTAAGTACTCTATGGGTACAAAAAAAAGTACGAAAAAAAACGTTTGTAATTCTCTTTGAAGTGCGATGTGATATCGACCGAACGATAAATAAGGCACGCCGGCGCAAACGGCAAGCAAAACGGAGGCCGAATGGCCTTGTACAAGGAATCAAAAATAAAACCGTTAAGTACTCTATGGGTACAAAAAAGAGTACGAAAAAAAATGTTTGTCATTCTTTTTGAAGTACTGATGTGATATCGACCAGAACGATAAATAAGGCACACCGGCACAATCGGCAAGCAAAACGGAGGCCAGAATAGCCTTGTACAAGGAATCAAAAATCATACCGTTAAGTACTCTATGGGTACAAAAAAGAGTACGAAAATAACGTTTGTAATTCTCTTTGAAGTAATGATGTGATATCGACCGAAACGGAGGCTAGAATGGCCTTGTACAAGGAATCAAAAATCACACCGTTAAGTACTCTATGGGTACAAAAAAGAGTACGAAAAAAAAACGTTTGTAATTCTCTTTGAAGTGCGATGTGATATCGACCGAACGATAAATAAGGCACGCCGGCGCAAACGGCAAGCAAACTTTAAAGAGAATTACAAACGTTTTTTTTACGTACTTTTTTCGTACCCATAGAGTACTTAACGGTGTGATTTTTGATTCCTTGTACAAGGCCATTCGGCCTCCGTTTTGCTTGCCGTTTGCGCCGGCGTGCCTTATTTATCGTTCGGTCGATATCACATCGGTACTTCAAAGAGAATTACAAACGTTTTTTTTCGTACTTTTTTCGTACCCATAGAGTACTTAACGTGATTTTTGATTCCTTGTACAAGGCCATTCGGCCTCCGTTTTGCTTGCCGTTTGCGCCGGCGTGCCTTATTTATCGTTCTGGTCGATATCACATCAGTACTTCAAAGAGAATTACAAACGTTTTTTTCGTACTTTTTTTCGTACCCATAGAGTACTTAGCTGTGTGATTTTTGATTCCTTGTACAAGGCCATTCTGGCCTCCGTTTTGCTTGCCGTTTGCGCCGGCGTGCCTTATTTATCGTTACGGTCGATATCACATCGGTACTTCAAAGAGAATTACAAACGTTTTTTTTCGTACTTTTTCGTACCCATAGAGTACTTAAGCGTGTGATTTTTGATTCCTTGTACAAGGCCATTCGGCCTCCGTTTTGCTTGCCGTTTGCGCCGGCGTGCCTTATTTATCGTTAAGTCGATATCACATCGGTACTTCAAAGAGAATTACAAACGTTTTTTTTCGTACTTTTTTTCGTACCCATAGAGTACTTAGCGTGTGTGATTTTTGATTCCTTGTACAAGGCCATTCGGCCTCCGTTTTGCTGCCGTTTGCGCCGGCGTGCCTTATTTATCGTTACGGTCGATATCACATCGGTACTTCAAAGAGAATTACAAACGTTTTTTTTTCGTACTTTTTTTCGTACCCATAGAGTACTTAGCTTGTGTGATTTTTGATTCCTTGTACAAGGCCATTCGGCCTCCGTTTTGCTTGCCGTTTGCGCCGGCGTGCCTTATTTATCGTTAAGTCGATATCACATCGGTACTTCAAAGAGAATTACAAACGTTTTTTTTTCGTACTTTTTTTCGTACCCATAGAGTACTTAAGCGTGTGATTTTTGATTCCTTGTACAAGGCCATTCGGCCTCCGTTTTTGCTTGCCGTTTGCGCCGGCGTGCCTTATTTATCGTTCGGTCGATATCACATCGGTACTTCAAAGAGAATTACAAACGTTTTTTTTCGTACTTTTTTTCGTACCCATAGAGTACTTTGCTTGTGTGATTTTTGATTCCTTGTACAAGGCCATTCGGCCTCCGTTTTGCTTGCCGTTTGCGCCGGCGTGCCTTATTTATCGTTCGGTCGATATCACATCGGTACTTCAAAGAGAATTACAAACGTTTTTTTTTCGTACTTTTTTTCGTACCCATAGAGTACTTAAGCTTGTGTGATTTTTGATTCCTTGTACAAGGCCATTCGGCCTCCGTTTTGCTTGCCGTTTGCGCCGGCGTGCCTTATTTATCGTTCGGTCGATATCACATCGTACTTCAAAGAGAATTACAAACATTTTTTTTCATACTTTTTTTCGTACCCATAGAGTACTTAGCGTGTGATTTTTGATTCCTTGTACAAGGCCATTCGGCCTCCGTTTTGCTTGCCGTTTGCGCCGGCGTGCCTTATTTATCGTTCGGTCGATATCACATCGGTACTTCAAAGAGAATTACAAACTTTTTTTTTCGTACTTTTTTTCGTACCCATAGAGTTTGATTCCTTGTACAAGGCCATTATGGCCTCCGTTTTGCTTGCCGTTTGCGCCGGCGTGCCTTATTTATCGTTCTGGTCGATATCACATCGGTACTTCAAAGAGAATTACAAACGTTTTTTTTGGTACTTTTTTTCGTACCCATAGAGTACTTAAGCTTGTATGATTTTTGATTCCTTGTACAAGGCCATTCTGGCCTCCGTTTTGCTTGCCGTTTGCACCGGCGTGCCTTATTTATCGTTCTGGTCGATATCACATCGTACTTCAAAGAGAATTACAAACGTTTTTTTTTTCATACTTTTTTTGTACCCATAGAGTACTTAACGGTGTGATTTTTGATACCTTGTACAAGGCCATTCTGGCCTCCGTTTTGCTTGCCGTTTGCGCCGGCGTGCCTTATTTATCGTTCTTGTCGATATCACATCGTACTTCAAAGAGAATTACAAACGTTTTTTTTCGTAATTTTTTTGTACCCATAGAGTACTTAACGGTGTGATTTTTTATACCTTGTACGAGGCCATTTTGGCCTCCGTTTTGCTTGCCGTTTGCGCCGGCGTGCATTATTTATCGTTCGGTCAATATCACATCGTACTTCAAAGAGAATTACAAACGTTTTTTTTCGTCCTTTTTTTCGTACCCATAGAGTACTTAACTCGTGTGATTTTTGATTCCTTGTACAAGGCCATTCGGCCTCCGTTTTGCTTGCCGTTTGCGCCGGCATGCCTTATTTATCGTTCGGTCGATATCACATCGAGTACTTCAAAGAGAATTACAAACATTTTTTTTTTCGTACTTTTTTTCATACCCATAGAGTACTTAATTGTGTGATTTTTGATTCCTTGTACAAGACCATTCGGCCTCCGCTCTTCTTGCCGTTTGTGCGCCGGCGTGCCTTATTTATCGTTCGGTCGATATCACATCGTACTTCAAAGTGAATTTCAAACGTTTTTTTTCATACCCATAGAGTACTAAACTGTGTGATTTTTGAGTCCTTGTACAAGGCCATTCTGGCCACCCTTTTGCTTGCCGTTTGCGCCGGCGTGCCTTATTTATCATTCTGGTCGATGTCACTTCGTACTTCAAAGAGAATTACAAACGTTTTTTCGTACTTTTTTTCGTACCCATAGAGTACTTAAGCGTGTGATTTTTAATTCCTTGTACAAGGCCATTCTGGCCTCCGTTTTGCTTGCCGTTTGCGCCGGCGTGCCTTATTTATCGTTCTGGTCGATATCACGTCAGTACTTCAAAGTAACAAACGTTTTTTTCGAACTTTTTTTCGTACCCATAGAGTACTTAACGGTGTGATTTTTGATACCTTGTACAAGGCCATTATGGCCTCCGTTTTGCTTGCCGTTTGCGCCGGCGTGCCTTATTTATCGTTCTGGTCGATATCACATTAGTAATTCAAAGAGAATTACAAACGTTTTTTTTTCATACTTTTTTTCGTACCCATAAAGTACTTAACTATGTGATTTTTGATTCCTTGTACAAGGCCATTCTGGCCTCCGTTTTGCTTGCCGTTTGAGCCGGCGTGCCTTATTTATCGTTCTGATCGATATCACATGAGTACTTCAAAGAGAATTACAAACGTTTTTTTCGTACTTTTTTTCGTACCCATAGAGTACTTAACTGTGTGATTTTTGATTCCTTGTACAAGGCCATTCTTGCCTCCGTTTTGCTTGCCGTTTGCGTCGGCGTTCCTTATTTATCATTCTGGTCGATATCACATCAGTACTTCAAAGAGAATTACAAACGTTTTTTTTCATACTTTTTTTCGTACCCATAGAGTACTTAACTGTGTGATTTTTGATTCCTTGTACAAGGCCATTTTGGCCACCGTTTTGCTTGCCGTTTGCGCCGGCGTGCCTTATTTATCATTCTGGTCGATATCACATCCGTACTTCAAAGAGAATTACAAACATTTTTTTTCGTACTTTTTTTTTCGTACCCATAGAGTATTTAACTGTGTGATTTTTGATTTCTTGTACAAGGCTATTCTGGCCTCCGTTTTGCTTGCCGTTTCCGCCGGCATGCCTTATTTATCGTTCTGGTCGATATAACATCAGTACTTCAAAGAGAATTACAAACGTTTTTTTTCATACTCTTTTTTGTACCCATAGAGCACTTAACGGTGTGATTTTTGATTCGTTGTACAAGGCCATTCTGGCCTCCGTTTTGCTTGCCGTTTGGTGCATGCCTTATTTATCGTTCTGGTCGATATCACATCAGTACTTCAAAGAGAATTACATACGTTTTTTTTCGTACTTATTTTTGTACCCATAGAGTACTTAACGTGTGATACTGGCATCCGTTTTGCTTGCCGTTTGCACCGGCGTGCATTATATATCGTTCTGGTCGATATCATATCAGTACTTCAAAGAGAATTACAAACGTTTTTTTTCGTACTCTTTTTTGTACCCATAGAGTACTTAACGGTGTGATTTTTGATTCCTTGGACAAGGCCATTCTGGCTTCCGTTTTGCTTGCCGTTTGCGCCGGCGTGCCTTATTTATCGTTCTGGTCGATATCACATTAGTACTTCAAACAGAATTACATACGTTTTTTTTCGTACTTATTTTTGTTCCCATAGAGTACTTAACGTGTGATTCTAGCCTCCGTTTTGCTTGCCGTTTGCGCCGGCGTGCATTATTTAACGTTCTGGTCGATATCACATCAGTACTTCAAAGAGAATTACAAACGTTTTTTTTCGTACTTTTTTTGGTACCCATAGAGTACTTAACTGTGTGATTTTTTATTCCTTGTACAAGGCCATTCTGGCCTCCGCTTTTCTTGCCGTTTGTGCTGGCATGCCTTATTTATCGTTCTGGTAAATATCACATCGTACTTCAAAGAGAATTACAAACGTTTTTTTTTCGTACTTTTTTTTCGTACCCATAGTGTACTTAACCATGTGATTTTTGATTCCTTGTACAAGGCCATTCGGCCACCCTTTTGCTTGCCGTTTGCGCCGGCGTGCCTTATTTATCGTTCGGTCGATATCACATCGTACTTCAAAGAGAATTACAAACATTTTTTTTCATACTTTTTTTCGTACCCATAGAGTACTTAACCGTGTGATTTTTGATTCCTTGTACAAGGCCATTATGGCCAAGCCACCCGTTTTGCTGCCGTTTGCGCCGGCGTGCCTTATTTGTCGTTCGGTCGATATCACATCGTACTTCAAAGAGAATTACAAACATTTTTTTCGTTTTTTTCATACCCATAGAGTACTTAACTCGTGTGATTTTTGATTCCTTGTACAAGGCCATTATGGCCTCCCTTTTGCTTGCCGTTTGCGCCGGCGTGCCTTATTTATCATTCTGGTCGATATCACTTCAGTACTTCAAAGAGAATTACAAACGTTTTTTTGGTACTTTTTTTTCGTACCCATAGAGTACTTAACTGTGTGATTTTTAATTCCTTGTACAAGGCCTTTTTCGCCTAACTTTTGCTTGCCGTTTGCGCCGGCGTGCCTTATTTATCGTTCTGGTCGATATCACGTCAGTACTTCAAAGAGAATTACAAACGTTTTTTTTCATACTTTTTTTGTACCCATAGAGTACTTAATGGTGTGATTTTTGATACCTTGTACAAGGCCATTCTGGCCTCCGTTTTGCTTGCCGTTTGCGCCGGCGTGCCTTATTTAACGTTCTTGTCGATATCACGTCAGTACTTCAAAGAGAATTACAAATGTTTTTTTTCGTAATTTTTTTGTACCCAAAGAGTACTTAACGGTGTGATTTTTGATACCTAGTACCAGGCCATTTTGGCCTCCGTTTTGCTTGCCGTTTGCGCCAGCGTTCATTATTTATCGTTCTGGTCGATATCACATCAGTACTTCAAAGAGAATTACAAACGTTTTTTTTCGTCCTTTTTTTCGTACCCATAGAGTACTTAACTGTGTGATTTTTGATTCCTTGTACAAGGCCATTCTGGCCTCCGTTTTGCTTGCCGTTTGCGCCGGCATGCCTTATTTATCGTTCTGGTCGATATCACATGAGTATTTCAAACAGAATTACATATATTTTTTTTCGTACTTTTTTTCATACCCATAGAGTACTTAATTGTGTGATTTTTGATTCCTTGTACAAGACCATTCTGGCCTCCGCTTTTCTTGCCATTTGTGCTGGCGTGCCTTATTTATCGTTCTGGTCGATATCACATCAGTACTTCAAAGAGAATTTCAAACGTTTTTTTTCGTTTTTTCGTACCCATAGAGTACTAAAGCGTGTGATTTTTGAGTCCTTGTACAAGGCCATTCTAGCCACCCTTTTGCTTGCCGTTTGCGCCGGCGTGCCTTATTTATCATTCTGGTCGATATCACTTCAGTACTTCAAAGAGAATTACAAACGTTTTTTTTTCGTACTTCTTTTCGTACCCATAGAGTATTTAACTGTGTGATTTTTAATTCCTTGTACAAGGCCATTCTGGCCTCCGTTTTGCTTGCCGTTTGCGCCGGTGTGCCTTATTTATCGTTCTGGTCGATATCACATCAGTACTTCAAAGTAACAAACGTTTTTTTTCGAACTTTTTTTCGTACCCATAGAGTACTTAACGGTGTGATTTTTGATACCTTTTACAAGGCCATTCTGGCCTCCGTTTTGCTTGCCGTTTGCGCCGGCGTGCCTTATTTATCGTTCTGGTCGATATCACATTAGTAATTCAAAGAAAATTACAAACGTTTTTTTTCATACTTTTTTTCGTACCCATAGAGTACTTAACTGTGTGATTTTTGATTCCTTGTACAAGGCCATTCTGGCCTCCGCTTTGCTTGCCGTTTGCGCCGGCGTGCCTTATTTATCGTTCGATCGATATCACATCGTACTTCAAAGAGAATTACAAACGTTTTTTTCGTACTTTTTTCGTACCCATAGAGTACTTAACTGTGTGATTTTTGATTCCTTGTACAAGGCCATTCTTGCCTCCGTTTTGCTTGCCGTTTGCGCCGGCGTTCCTTATTTATAATTCTGGTCGATATCACATCGTACTTCAAAGAGAATTTTTTTCGTACCCATAGTACTTAAGCGTGTGATTTTTGATTCCTTGTACAAGGCCATTCTGGCCACCGTTTTGCTTGCCGTTTGCGCCGGCGTGCCTTATTTATCATTCTGGTCGATATCACATCCGTACTTCAAAGAGAATTACAAACGTTTTTTTCGTACTTTTTTTTCGTACCCATAGAGTATTTAACTGTGTGATTTTTGATTTCTTGTACAAGGCTATTCTGGCCTCCGTTTTGCTTGCCGTTTCCTCCGGCATGCCTTATTTATCGTTCTGGTCGATATAACATCAGTACTTCAAAGAGAATTACAAACGTTTTTTTTCATACTCTTTTTTGTACCCATAGAGCACTTAACGGTGTGATTTTTGATTCGTTGTACAAGGCCATTCTGGCCTCCGTTTTGCTTGCCGTTTGAACCAGCATGCCTTATTTATCGTTCTGGTCGATATCACATCAGTACTTCAAAGAGAATTACATACGTTTTTTTTCGTACTTATTTTTGTACCCATAGAGTACTTAACGTGTGATTCTGGCATCCGTTTTGCTTGCCGTTTGCACCGGCGTGCATTATATCTCGTTCTGGTCGATATCATATCAGTACTTCAAAGAGAATTTCAAACGTTTTTTTTCGTACTCTTTTTTGTACCCATAGAGTACTTAACGGTGTGATTTTTGATTCCTTGGACAAGGCCATTCGCTTCCGTTTTGCTTGCCGTTTGCGCCGGCGTGCCTTATTTATCGTTCGGTCGATATCACATCAGTACTTCAAAGAGAATTACATACGTTTTTTTTTCGTACTTATTTTTGTACCCATAGAGTACTTATCGTGTGATTCTGGCCCCCGTTTTGCTTGCTGTTTGCGCCGGCGTGCCTTATTTATCGTTCGGTCGATATCACATCGATCGCAAAGAGAATTACAAACGTTTTTTTTCATACTTTTTTTGGTACCCATAGAGTACTTAACTGTGTGATTTTTTATTCCTGGTACAAGGCCATTCTGGCCTCCGCTTTTCTTGCCGTTTGTGCTGGCATGCCTTATTTATCGTTCTGGTAAATATCACATCAGTACTTCAAAGAGAATTACAAACGTTTTTTTTCGTACTTTTTTTCGTACCCATAGTGTACTTAACCATGTGATTTTTTATTCCTTGTACAAGGCCATTCTGGCCACCCTTTTGCTTGCCGTTTGCGCCGGCGTGCCTTATTTATCGTTCTGGTCGATATCACATCAGTACTTCAAAGAGAATTACAAACATTTTTTTTCATACTTTTTTTCGTACCCATAGAGTACTTAACCTTTTAATTTTTGATTCCTTGTACAAGGCCATTCTGGCCACCCTTTTGCTTGCCGTTTGCGCCGGCGTGCCTTATTTATCGTTCTGGTTGATATCACATCAGTACTTCAAAGAGAATTACAAACTTTTTTTTCATACTTTTTTTTCGTACCCATAGAGTACTTAAGCGTGTGATTTTTGATTCCTTGTACAAGGCCATTATGGCCTCCCTTTTGCTTGCCGTTTGCGCCGGCGTGCCTTATTTATCATTCTGGTCGATATCACTTCAGTACTTCAAAGAGAATTACAAACGTTTTTTTTCATACTTTTTTTGTACCCATAGAGTACTTAACGGTGTGATTTTTGATACCTTGTACAAGGCCATTCTGGCCTCCGTTTTGCTTGCCGTTTGCGCCGGCGTGCCTTATTTATCGTTCTTGTCGATATCACGTCAGTACTTCAAAGAGAATTACAAACGTTTTTTTTCGTAATTTTTTTGTACCCAAAGAGTACTTAACGGTGTGATTTTTGATACCTAGTACCAGGCCATTTTGGCCTCCGTTTTGCTTGCCGTTTGCGCCGGCGTGCATTATTTATCGTTCTGGTCAATATCACATCAGTACTTCAAAGAGAATTACAAACGTTTTTTTTCGTCCTTTTTTTCGTACCCATAGAGTACTTAACTGTGTGATTTTTGATTCCTTGTACAAGGCCATTCTGGCCTCCGTTTTGATTGCCGTTTGCGCCGGCATGCCTTATTTATCGTTCTGGTCGATATCACATGAGTACTTCAAACAGAATTACATTTTTTTTTTCGTACTTTTTTTCATACCCATAGAGTACTTAATTGTGTGATTTTTGATTCCTTGTACAAGACCATTCTGGCCTCCGCTCTTCTTGCCGTTTGTGCTGGCGTGCCTTATTTATCGTTCTGGTCGATATCACATCAGTACTTCAAAGTGAATTTCAAACGTTTTTTTTCATACCCATAGAGTACTAAACTGTGTGATTTTTGAGTCCTTGTACAAGGCCATTCTGGCCACCCTTTTGCTTGCCGTTTGCGCCGGCGTGCCTTATTTATCATTCTGGTCGATATCACTTCAGTACTTCAAAGAGAATTACAAACGTTTTTTTTTCGTACTTTTTTTCGTACCCATAGAGTACTTAACTGTGTGATTTTTAATTCCTTGTACAAGGCCATTCTGGTCTCCGTTTTGCTTGCCGTTTGCGCCAGTGTGCCTTATTTATCGTTCGGTCGATATCACGTCGATACTTCAAAGTAACAAACGTTTTTTTCGAACTTTTTTTCGTACCCATAGAGTACTTAACGGTGTGATTTTTGATACCTTGTACAAGGCCATTCGGCCTCCGTTTTGCTTGCCGTTTGCGCCGGCGTGCCTTATTTATCGTTCTGGTCGATATCACATTAGTAATTCAAAGAGAATTACAAACGTTTTTTTTTCATACTTTTTTTCGTACCCATAAAGTACTTAACTATGTGATTTTTGATTCCTTGTACAAGGCCATTCTGGCCTCCGTTTTGCTTGCCGTTTGAGCCGGCGTGCCTTATTTATCGTTCTGATCGATATCACATGAGTACTTCAAAGAGAATTACAAACGTTTTTTTCGTACTTTTTTTCGTACCCATAGAGTACTTAAGCGTGTGATTTTTGATTCCTTGTACAAGGCCATTCTTGCCTCCGTTTTGCTTGCCGTTTGCGTCGGCGTTCCTTATTTATCATTCGGTCGATATCACATCGTACTTCAAAGAGAATTACAAACGTTTTTTTTCATACTTTTTTTCGTACCCATAGAGTACTTAAGCGTGTGATTTTTGATTCCTTGTACAAGGCCATTTTGGCCACCGTTTTGCTTGCCGTTTGCGCCGGCGTGCCTTATTTATCATTCGGTCGATATCACATCCGTACTTCAAAGAGAATTACAAACATTTTTTTTCGTACTTTTTTTTTCGTACCCATAGAGTATTTAAGCTTGTGTGATTTTTGATTTCTTGTACAAGGCTATTCGGCCTCCGTTTTGCTTGCCGTTTCCGCCGGCATGCCTTATTTATCGTTCGGTCGATATAACATCGGTACTTCAAAGAGAATTACAAACGTTTTTTTCATACTCTTTTTTGTACCCATAGAGCACTTAACGGTGTGATTTTTGATTCGTTGTACAAGGCCATTCGGCCTCCGTTTTGCTTGCCGTTTGGTGCATGCCTTATTTATCGTTCTGGTCGATATCACATCAGTACTTCAAAGAGAATTACATACGTTTTTTTTCGTACTTATTTTTGTACCCATAGAGTACTTAACGTGTGATATCGGCATCCGTTTTGCTTGCCGTTTGCACCGGCGTGCATTATATATCGTTCTGGTCGATATCATATCAGTACTTCAAAGAGAATTACAAACGTTTTTTTTCGTACTCTTTTTTGTACCCATAGAGTACTTAACGGTGTGATTTTTGATTCCTTGGACAAGGCCATTCTGGCTTCCGTTTTGCTTGCCGTTTCCCCCGGCATGCCTTATTTATCGTTCTGGTCGATATAACATCAGTACTTCAAAGAGAATTACAAACGTTTTTTTTCATACTCTTTTTTGTACCCATAGAGCACTTAACGGTGTGATTTTTGATTCGTTGTACAAGGCCATTCTGGCCTCCGTTTTGCTTGCCGTTTGGTGCATGCCTTATTTATCGTTCTGGTCGATATCACATCAGTACTTCAAACAGAATTACATACGTTTTTTTTCGTACTTATTTTTGTTCCCATAGAGTACTTAACGTGTGATTCTAGCCTCCGTTTTGCTTGCCGTTTGCGCCGGCGTGCATTATTTAACGTTCTGGTCGATATCACATCAGTACTTCAAAGAGAATTACAAACGTTTTTTTTCGTACTTTTTTTGGTACCCATAGAGTACTTAACTGTGTGATTTTTTATTCCTTGTACAAGGCCATTCTGGCCTCCGCTTTTCTTGCCGTTTGTGCTGGCATGCCTTATTTATCGTTCGGTAAATATCACATCGTATTTCAAAGAGAATTACAAACGTTTTTTTTTTTCGTACTTTTTTTCGTACCCATAGTGTACTTAACCATGTGATTTTTGATTCCTTGTACAAGGCCATTCTGGCCACCCTTTTGCTTGCCGTTTGCGCCGGCGTGCCTTATTTATCGTTCTGGTCGATATCACATCAGTACTTCAAAGAGAATTACAAACATTTTTTTTCATACTTTTTTTCGTACCCATAGAGTACTTAACCGTGTGATTTTTGATTCCTTGTACAAGGCCATTCTGGCCACCCTTTTGCTCGCCGTTTGCGCCGGCGTGCCTTATTTGTCGTTCTGGTCGATATCACATCAGTACTTCAAAGAGAATTACAAACTTTTTTTTCATACCCATAGAGTACTTAACTGTGTGATTTTTGATTCCTTGTACAAGGCCATTATGGCCTCCCTTTTGCTTGCCGTTTGCGCCGGCGTGCCTTATTTATCATTCTGGTCGATATCACTTCAGTACTTCAAAGAGAATTACAAACGTTTTTTTGGTACTTTTTTTCGTACCCATAGAGTACTTAGCGTGTGATTTTTAATTCCTTGTACAAGGCCTTTTTCGCCTAACTTTTGCTTGCCGTTTGCGCCGGCGTGCCTTATTTATCGTTCTGGTCGATATCACGTCAGTACTTCAAAGAGAATTACAAACGTTTTTTTTCATACTTTTTTTGTACCCATAGAGTACTTAATGGTGTGATTTTTGATACCTTGTACAAGGCCATTCTGGCCTCCGTTTTGCTTGCCGTTTGCGCCGGCGTGCCTTATTTAACGTTCTGGTCGATATCACGTCAGTACTTCAAAGAGAATTACAAATGTTTTTTTTCGTAATTTTTTTTGTACCCAAAGAGTACTTAACGGTGTGATTTTTGATACCTAGTACCGAGGCCATTTTGGCCTCCGTTTTGCTTGCCGTTTGCGCCGGCGTTCATTATTTATCGTTCGGTCGATATCACATCGTACTTCAAAGAGAATTACAAACGTTTTTTTTCGTCTTTTTTTCGTACCCATAGAGTACTTAAGCGTGTGATTTTTGATTCTTGTACAAGGCCATTCGGCCTCCGTTTTGCTTGCCGTTTGCGCCGGCATGCCTTATTTATCGTTCTGGTCGATATCACATGAGTATTTCAAACAGAATTACATATATTTTTTTTCGTACTTTTTTTCATACCCATAGAGTACTTAATTGTGTGATTTTTGATTCCTTGTACAAGACCATTCTGGCCTCCGCTTTTCTTGCCATTTGTGCTGGCGTGCCTTATTTATCGTTCTGGTCGATATCACATCAGTACTTCAAAGAGAATTTCAAACGCTTTTTTTCGTACCCATAGAGTACTAAACTGTGTGATTTTTGAGTCCTTGTACAAGGCCATTCTAGCCACCCTTTTGCTTGCCGTTTGCGCCGGCGTGCCTTATTTATCATTCTGGTCGATATCACTTCAGTACTTCAAAGAGAATTACAAACGTTTTTTTTTCGTACTTCTTTTCGTACCCATAGAGTATTTAACTGTGTGATTTTTAATTCCTTGTACAAGGCCATTCTGGCCTCCGTTTTGCTTGCCGTTTGCGCCGGTGTGCCTTATTTATCGTTCGGTCGATATCACATCGGTACTTCAAAGTAACAAACGTTTTTTTCGAACTTTTTTTCGTACCCATAGAGTACTTAACGGTGTGATTTTTGATACCTTTTACAAGGCCATTCGGCCTCCGTTTTGCTTGCCGTTTGCGCCGGCGTGCCTTATTTATCGTTCGGTCGATATCACATTAGTAATTCAAAGAAAATTACAAACGTTTTTTTCATACTTTTTTTCGTACCCATAGAGTACTTAAGCGTGTGATTTTTGATTCCTTGTACAAGGCCATTCTGGCCTCCGCTTTGCTTGCCGTTTGCGCCGGCGTGCCTTATTTATCGTTCTGATCGATATCACATCAGTACTTCAAAGAGAATTACAAACGTTTTTTTCGTACTTTTTTTCGTACCCATAGAGTACTTAACTGTGTGATTTTTGATTCCTTGTACAAGGCCATTCTTGCCTCCGTTTTGCTTGCCGTTTGCGCCGGCGTTCCTTATTTATAATTCTGGTCGATATCACATCAGTACTTCAAAGAGAATTGTACTTAACTGTGTGATTTTTGATTCCTTGTACAAGGCCATTCTGGCCACCGTTTTGCTTGCCGTTTGCGCCGGCGTGCCTTATTTATCATTCTGGTCGATATCACATCCGTACTTCAAAGAGAATTACAAACGTTTTTTTCGTACTTTTTTTTCGTACCCATAGAGTATTTAACTGTGTGATTTTTGATTTCTTGTACAAGGCTATTCTGGCCTCCGTTTTGCTTGCCGTTTCCTCCGGCATGCCTTATTTATCGTTCGGTCGATATAACATCGGTACTTCAAAGAGAATTACAAACGTTTTTTTCATACTCTTTTTTGTACCCATAGAGCACTTAACGGTGTGATTTTTGATTCGTTGTACAAGGCCATTCGCCTCCGTTTTGCTTGCCGTTTGAACCGGCATGCCTTATTTATCGTTACGGTCGATATCACATCGGTACTTCAAAGAGAATTACATACGTTTTTTTTCGTACTTATTTTTGTACCCATAGAGTACTTAACGTGTGATTCTGGCATCCGTTTTGCTTGCCGTTTGCACCGGCGTGCATTATATCTCGTTCTGGTCGATATCATATCGGTACTTCAAAGAGAATTTCAAACGTTTTTTTTTCGTACTCTTTTTTGTACCCATAGAGTACTTAACGGTGTGATTTTTGATTCCTTGGACAAGGCCATTACGGCTTCCGTTTTGCTTGCCGTTTGCGCCGGCGTGCCTTATTTATCGTTCTGGTCGATATCACATCAGTACTTCAAAGAGAATTACATACGTTTTTTTTCGTACTTATTTTTGTACCCATAGAGTACTTAACGTGTGATTCTAGCCTCCGTTTTGCTTGCCGTTTGCGCCGGCGTGCATTATTTATCGTTACGGTCGATATCACATCGATCGCAAAGAGAATTACAAACGTTTTTTTTCATACTTTTTTTGGTACCCATAGAGTACTTAAGCGTGTGATTTTTATTCCTTGTACAAGGCCATTCGGCCTCCGCTTTTCTTGCCGTTTGTGCTTGGCATGCCTTATTTATCGTTCGGTAAATATCACATCAGTACTTCAAAGAGAATTACAAACGTTTTTTTCGTACTTTTTTTCGTACCCATAGTGTACTTAACCATGTGATTTTTTATTCCTTGTACAAGGCCATTCTGGCCACCCTTTTGCTTGCCGTTTGCGCCGGCGTGCCTTATTTATCGTTCTGGTCGATATCACATCAGTACTTCAAAGAGAATTACAAACATTTTTTTTCATACTTTTTTTCGTACCCATAGAGTACTTAACCTTTTAATTTTGATTCCTTGTACAAGGCCATTCTCGCCACCCTTTTGCTTGCCGTTTGCGCCGGCGTGCCTTATTTATCGTTCTGGTTGATATCACATCAGTACTTCAAAGAGAATTACAAACTTTTTTTTCATACTTTTTTTTCGTACCCATAGAGTACTTAACTGTGTGATTTTTGATTCCTTGTACAAGGCCATTATGGCCTCCCTTTTGCTTGCCGTTTGCGCCGGCGTGCCTTATTTATCATTCTGGTCGATATCACTTCAGTACTTCAAAGAGAATTACAAACGTTTTTTTGGAACTTTTTTT